>CM028356.1:22591318-23033469 GCA_016618105.1 Dendrobium huoshanense | reverse complement strand
CCTTCTACCTTTACACCTTTTTTACATAAAGAATTTCTAATTAATTATATGTTTATATAAAAAATTTATATTTAAGCATGCTAATTGTAGCATTTGAGTCTTTAAGAAATTATTTATAAACATAAAATGATAATAATTTATTATTTCATTAAATTATCTATTTATAATTTAAGACTCAATTAAAGCATGTTTAGTTATACATGTAATCTTCAAAATAAAACAAAAATTAATTTAATAATATTTTTTAAGTCTATATTAGTAAATAATATGTAACATAGCTGAAAATAAATTAAATTTAAAGTCTTGGCCATTATTTTGACACCAACTTTGAATTGGATTGAAATTGATTTTTTCTAGAGATTCGAGAATATAATACACATTCTAAGGTTCATATACAAAAGTGATAAATATTTATTTTATGTAGTACTCTCGATAAAATATAAAGAATAAAAGAGTATAGATGATGCTACGGTGACTACAACAAGAGTATCTTATGAACATGGATTTTATTATTATAACTAATGAACCTTTCTAATGATGGGGTATTTATAGTTGAATGAAATGTTGTGACTTATATGAGCATAATGGTGATGTGATATTGACATTAGAGTGGTAGTGATAAATAAATTGTGTGGCACCTTAATAGAGGAATAATGATCATTGGTGCGCTCAAATGTGTGAAGGAATGTTGGGATCATAATTTTAGATAGATCACGTGATATGATAATACAATTGAGTAGTAGTGTGAAGAAATTGCATAATGGAGCCAAAACACAAAAATAATATATAGGTTAGCTTTTCAGACATCCCTGATCCCTTTTAGAGCAAAAGTGAGTGTAGTGAGGGAGTGCAATCTATGATATAGCCATAAATGTAGGACAGATGTCATAAATACATTATGATGATAATGCTCTTCATTAAATATGTTTCTTGAAGGCAATGATGATATGACAGAATTTAATAATATCATATAAATATTATTAGAATTTGCATCGAAGGCATGTTTAGAACATTTAATGCTTAGAGATAAGTTGGGTGAAGGAGAAGGATGACCAAGATTGTGACAAAATTTTTGAGAAGAATCCTTAATAGACATCTGATATAAACACTACAGGAAAACTCGCAATTAGCTTCCGGCGGGATAAATACACACTAGACATTACAACATTTTTACCGGTGTTTTATGCGACGGAATATTAAGGCGAATTTTTGGCGTATAGTACGCTGGTAAATTTCTGACACATTTTTCGCCGTTATAGACTCATATCTGTAAGCATACATAGTAAATGCTGTGTTTAGACTCGTTAATTTGCTGTAATGATATTCTAAAGGCATTTTTTAGAGAGAGAGAGAACCTCTAAGATGTGCTTTTGAACAAATGCATCTTGCATATGTTACAAAACATATTAGTTTTGCTCACATTACTTATAATTTTGATGGGCATATGAGTGATAGGGATTGTATTAGATCTTTGAGTGATCTTTTAATATAACAAATATATTTAGAAACGCTAGTGTAGTGTGCAAGTTTTCAAAATATTTATTCATTCAGAATTTGTGAAAGAATCCTTTGTTTCCAAGTCATCATTAAACATGAGAAGTAAACATCTTTAAGCAAACCATCTTTAAGCAATAAAGGTTTAAAGGCAGGAGAAGCACAAAAAAGTTTCCACCATGGTAGCTTTAAAAGCTTTAGATGTTGTTGGCAAGCCCATTCATGACAATTTTTTTTAGGTCTTAATATTATGGACCTTAATGTTAGAAAAAAAATAGGTGGAGTCATGAAGAGGGATGGAGACTTTTAACTCAAGCTAGTGACATTGAAGTTATTGGACAGGATCATGAAGACTTTGAGAAAGGAGGAAACACCATGCTTGTTAGGAAAATAATAATAATAACTAAAAGCAATGCTAGAGGAAATCGTGATGTTGAGATGAAAAGGAAGATGAATCAAAGGACTATAATGACGAGTCTCCTCTAGTTGAAGATAACCACGAGGAGGCATATAACTGTAGAATTTGATGTAAAATATTGAGTATGAGACCAAAGAAAGGAGAAGCAAGAGAAATTAGGAGATGATACACTGAGTTTGTGCAGACTCATACTCTAGATACCATCCCCAAGTTTCCATATGATTATGCAATTGCCGGAGAGACAAGAAATAAAAAAAAATACAGTCAAGAAAATAAAAAGAAAATCACTATCACTCTCTCCTCTCTACTCTCTCTATCTATTGCCATCTTTTACGAGCAACTTTTTGTTATTTTGTACTTGCTACTAGTTATAAGCTTATAGCCCTCTCTCTCTCTCTCTCTCTCTCTCTCTCTCTCTCTCTCTCTCTCTCTCTCCCATGAGGGTTGATGATTTTAAATTTTTAAATTTTTTTAGCACTGTCTCTCTTATGAGATTACCTATTTTTATTGATTTTTAACTCCAATAACGACTAACTATTATTGGAATTAAATAATTTTTAAAAATATCTAATTTTTCTTATAAAAATATTCATTTCAACTACATATGTAGGTAAGGAACATCTTACCCTTCAAATGGTCCTAGAAATTCTTGCACTTTCAAGTGCTTGATGTAGAGATCATTTGGACTGATTGAGAAGTTCTTCATATCATTGAACATTTTGGCTCATCTTCTTCATATCAATTAGATTATAAATTATTTAAAAAATAAATTTAGATTATTATAAATAATTTATTGTTAACAAATCGACGACGATATTATCTAATCTTCTTTAAAAAAAACAAAAAAAAACATTTAGGTACAGCGCAGAATCTCGACTGATTTCCTTCGTGGATGAGGCACGCTCCAGAATCCTCCACGTCAGATTCTTTTCTTATCTGTATCCTTCCTGGCTTAAAACCATTGGCCCCAACGAAATTTCTTCACAGTAGCCAATCCATATTTTTCCCCGACAAAAAATCAAGAGCCAATCCCTAACAGAAAACTGAAAAACAATCACCTGTCCGCCATATCAATCACTCAGCTTTAGTAAACCAATGGCCTAACACGACCCCATTCACAAAACGAATGGGCCCCACAACTTGCACTCCAGGCTACCGTGACTGTCCGGCTCGCTGTGCGGCACGAACAGCAAATCTCACTCCTAACGGGGTTGACGAACTGGAGTAATCAAACACGGAATCACTCAAAGCACTCGATGATCCCGTCACTTTTCCAACGGCGATTCGATGGCGCCCGGCCGGTGCCACACTCGCTCCACAGGTCTCCCCGCTGCGGGCCCCGCCGTAGTTGGTGACGATGCATAAAAATATAAGAAACCAATGGGCGACCCCAGTAAGAGCAGAACTACGAACAAGGCCTTGTCGTCTTGTTTCACATTTCTCCAAGAAAAAAAAAAATATATACATATTATTTAATATTTAAATATTTACATATCTAAAGTTTTAAATTTATTTAATTAATATTTAAATATTAAATTTTAAATGACATTGGAAAACATGATATTAATTTAATTTCATCTAAATATAAATGTATATCTCATTTATAAATAAAAATATTATACAAATAAATATATAAAAAATACATCTGTATCGATCCAATAACATAGAAGTCTGCTTTTTATTTAACATTTAAATCAATGATATCAAAATATCATAAAAAATAATTATTTGCATTTTAAATTTTTTTGTAAATAAATAAAAATTTATATTTTAATTATAAATAAAAAAATTTCAAATATTTAACTATAACTTTAGTTATAACAAAAATAAATTTAAGTATTTTAAAACTCGTCTAAATTAAAATTTATATTAAAAAAATTTTCTATATAAACCTCCCAAGAAATAAGCGAGATAAGACAAAGCGAAGAGTTCGACAGTGGCCCGACCCGTTAGACGGAAACTCCTCTCTCGACCGCCTCCAAATGTCGCAGCCTCCATTAACATAAACCCAATACCTCAGCCCATAGCTTTTTCTCTGCGGTGAGCGCATGGAGCTGAGCTGCATCGCCTCTTCGCGCTCTCTGTCACTCTTATCCGGGGGCGGGTTATGCGTTCGACGAGGAGATAGAAAATGGATGAGAAGAGCGTCGGTGCGGTCGACGGCGGAGAGGATCGACGACGGCGGCGCTCCAAACAGAGGGAGAGGCCTCGCTGCTGGTGCGGGCCCCACAATGGAGATATCGGCACCGCCTTCTTCTTCCTCTGCCGACCTCGGCCGAGAGGCCGATTTCCCCATCTGGGAGAAACTCGGTGCAGTAGTCCGGTTGAGTTATGGAATTGGTATTTACCCTTCTTCTTCTCCTAGATCCGAAACAGTGAATTGATTAATTGTTCTTTATTTTAATTAAGGATGAATTTTATCAGGGATTTATGGAGCTATGGCAGTGGCGGGGAAGTGGATTTGTTCGATTGCTGGCATAGATGAGACGGGAGGCTTCCAGCCGTCCCTCGAAGCTGTAATCGACGGTCTGGGCTACGCTTCTCCGCCTATTATGGCTCTTCTCTTTATCCTTGATGTAATCCGATATCTCCTTAGCTCCAATATTGTGAGTATTGATTAATTATAAGTTTAGTTGATTAGATTTATGTTGATACTCAGGATGAGGTGGTGAAATACTCTCCTCATGCTCGAGCCATTAGAGATGTGGAGGATGAGGAGCTGCGGAGCTTCTTCTATGGGATGTCGCCATGGCAGGTAGCTTGAGCTTCGCTGCTTTGCAAATATTTCTATTTTCTTGTGGTTTGAAGTTATGTTTAAAATCTACTTCTGTCCTGGTATGGGATTTTGCAGTTTATGTTAATTGTTATGGCGAGCTCGATTGGGGAGGAGCTCTTCTATCGGGTTGCAGTTCAGGTATGATTCCCAAATGACCTTAATAGAATAGTATCATTTTGTTTTGTTTGTTTTTTTAATTATTTTTAAGATAAGAAATTAATTAGAACATTAATTATGAGTTTGTCAAAATCACAATAAGTATACAGTATTGTTAGAACGCACGGCAAGCATTTCCTTAGAAGCTTAGAATTGTAGTTATTGCATGTACAGTAGCTGTAGAACAGTCAGGGGGCCAATAAATCACGCAGTTCTTAATTTAGATTTTATAAAAATTGAGAATTAAATATTTAATATGTGTGAATTTATGATTGATGCGATGACTATAATTTTTTATAAAGATTATAGTAAAATTTTTGTTGAGAAAATAGTTTTTTTAAAAGTCAAAAAGCAATTTTATAGCATAATTTAAAAAAAAAAAAAAAAACAACTAAAAAAATTGTGGTCAGAAACTAAGCTCTCCCAAAGGAAGGCTGAATTTTGCTAAATTCTCAAAAAATATTGGATTAGGATATCTATTAAAAGTTTTTGATGTTTATTTTATTAATTAATAATTATTCATAAATATTTTTTTTTTTATATTTGTTATATATTCTATAACAAATATAAGAAATAATTTAAAGTTTTCTTATATTAAAATCACATAATTTTATGTTATTTAAATATAATAAAAATATCACACATTAATCTTTTAATATAAATATTCTGACCTAATTTTTTTTAATATACGAAAGCATGAACTATTAAAATAGGTTTTAAAGAAAACTAAGAGTTTATTGGAATTTGTACTCGAAATTTATGTGGTCAAATAATAAAATTGGATCACATGTTCACCGGGCTATTAATTTAGTAGTGAAGGATACGGCACAATAAAATTTCAATTATTTTATTTTATTCATAAAATGTGGCCATGTGGGAAACTCTTTGGTCTATTTGGAGCGGCTGTAGGAATAATGCACCAGACCGCACTCCCCTTCCTTTGCGCTAGCAATTAATGGCAGCAACAGTAGAAAGCTCCCTCAGCAAAGACTGATTAATCCTAGCCTAATTCGAATTATACCTAATATGAACAAAAGTGATAGCCTTAAACTTGAAAGTTGTCATATAGACAGCTCAACTTGGTTTATTGATTGGGAGCTTAGGCTTCCAATCAATAGGTCATAAGTTCGAGTCTTATGTATGCGATATGCGTGTGAGTCTATCTTAATTATATTTATTATCTTAATTATATTTATACTAAATTTAATTTTAATCATATACATTAGAAAATTGCATAGGTGATTATCATTCAATAATTTTTCACTCATTTTAGTTATATATATATATATACATTTAGGCCAATTAAGACAGACTCAAACACACAAAGCATACACAAGACTAGAACTCAAAACCTCTTAAATGATAGCCTAAACTCCAACCAACAAACCAAGGTGAGCCATGTCACTCTAGTATAATTTATATCAATCTTTCAAGTTTGACCACATCATACAAGCTTGCTAGATCATTTTATTCTTCATGATCATTTTCATTTTATTGGAATAAAACTCACCTTGGTCAATTTTTTTTTACTAAAAAGCTGCTTAAGAAGCAGTAATAAATCTATCCAAAAAAAACCTAAAGACATCTCAGAGAAAATACTACAAACTAATGTAACAGTTAAGGTTTATAAATTACCCGTCTTAATTGTAAAAACAAAGGATTTGTTGTTGGTTCTCTATCTAGTCATCTTTGTAAGTCCTCACTTAGAGAGATTATTCTGTGCGGATGCCGAATGCAGTTCACCGTCCGGAGACCAATCAGATCGAATGGTGTCAGCGGTATCGAGGTCAGTACCGAGCCGCGATACCGAGCAGTACTAAGCCGGGTACAGAGTAGGAGGTGACATGACACATTCTGGTTGATCTCTGGACGGCGTTAACGTCCACACAGAACAATTTCACCCTCACTTAAGGGACTTTCTTCTCAACCTTGCGATCACAAAGTTGGTCGCAAATGGCTGAGATATAAGAAGCCTCATTCCGTTGTTGGATGGTCGCTTTTTTGTTGATTTGCTAGCCGTCAAACGTTCGTCCAAAAAGTTGAGTTATAAGTGGCCTCTTATGGTTGTTGGAAGCTCACTACTTTTTGTTGATTTGCTCTCGCGAGTGGCAGAGTTTAATATTCCTGTAGTGATATTTTGATGTACAAATATCAAATAATTAGTTCTCATTCATAGAATTCAAATTTTGAGTTGAAATAAAGACGTGATTAGCAGATTGAACTAGCTTTTGTCCACAATTACTAACATGAAGACGATAAGGATCTTTGAAGTAGAAGCATTATTCAGTACAAAACAGATATATGAATTTCGTTTGTGATGACTTTTTTACTAATTCTTATAGTTATTTTAAGAAGCAATATGAAAGCTGTCCCAAACGAAATCATAATCTCACATAAGTTCACAAAATCATCATCAAGAAGCATAATTTACTCATTATCGAACAACCAAAAAATTGCCCCTGCATTATTTGCATGCGCTTCAATAAACACATGAGAAAAGGTGTATAAATCTTCAAAATTCAACAGCGAGCTTACTAACACATTAACTGGTGAGCATATCTGAACATATCGCATTTCTATATATACATCCTCCTCACCAATTGATAAACTCTACCACAACAACAACAAGCAATAATTAATAGTAAAGAAACCTTTACAAGAAGCTAAAAGGAACTTCCAAAGCAAAATTCTTAACAGAACAAGTTTGTAAGAATTATAACTAGTGTTTTGGTGCTTAACCAATTTGGTCTGTAATCTCTGCAGGGCGGATTGTCAGACATATTTCTGAGAAGCACTGAACTTTTGAAAGATGCTCGTGGAATTGCTTCTCTGGTATGTGCCAACAACTTGAATGTGACAAATTGATCATACACTACTGGAAAATAACGTATTTCCGGCACAATTTTTGGCAGATTTCAAAATTTTCCAGAGAATTTTAAGCAAAAATGATTTCGACGGTAAATCGAGTGCCGGAAAACTTTTCCATCGAAATTTTTTTCCGGCGGAATTATTTCGCCGTAAAGTTTTTCTGGAATCTGTCCAGAAAAACTCCGCCGGAAAGCCGCCGCAAACCCGCCGGAAAATCTTTCTAAAAATTTGTCGGAAATATTTCATCTTTATCCGTCAGAAATCCGCCGGAAAATAATCTGCCGGAAATCCGTCGGAAATTCCGCCAGTAATGGACAATTTTCCTATAGTGATATAATCTCATAATTCCTCTTCTAAAGATCTAATTTTGGGATTCATATCACTGTAGACCGGTGTTTTGCCTCCCTTGTTCCCATTTGCACAAGCATTTGCAGCTGCAATCACAGCTGCTCTCACCGGATCACTTTATTATGTTGCAGCTGGCCCAAAAGGTGAGTTTATTGCTGGGCTCTTTAGAGTGCAATGACTATAAACCTTTATATTATTCAGCTTGGTTTTTATTTTGCAGATCCTACATATGTAGTTGCACCAGTGTTGCAGTCTAGATGTGGCCATGATGATCTTAAGAAGCTCTTTGCAGGTTAGCTTTATGAAATAAAAAAACTAATATTGCATGCCTTTGGCGGCATTAGAATCCATGTTTAATGTTTAATTTAAATAAAATGGGCAAGCATCAACTGGAACTGTCATTTTATCTTCTAAAAAAAGGATGAAAAAGATAGAAGAACAGCAAATCAGAAGAAAGGATTTGGCACAAATCCAGTAAGCTGAATTGGAACAAAGATTCCTTTTTAGGCGGCTGCAACTTTCTATAAAAATGATTGTTGAATTATTATAGAAATATCTGATTTCATACGTATTATAATTTCTTCTTTGGAAAAAGTTTGATAACCTTAAATAGCTATTGATTGTAAAAAGTTGTTTTAGGAGTGTCAAAAAATGACCCGACCTATCAACCCAGTCTAGAAAATTCATGTTCAAGTTAACCTAGTTAATAAATGGGTTAGATTTGGGTCATATATTTTGACCCGTTTATTAAACATATCAGATTTCGGTTAACCCGTTAATCTGATTTTGACCCAAAATAACATATTTAATAAATTTTTTTTTAAAATTCTTTTATTTATTGGTAGAATCTTCTTATTTTTAATCAATCAACCTTAAATATATAATTAATAAGCTAATAAAAATATTGTTCTAATTAAAGGGGTTATCAGGTCGGGTTCAGGTTCAATTTTTTGACCTATTTATTATACTAGTCGGATTCAAATTGATTGGATTCAAATCATATCAATTTTGGGTCAAATACAAACCTCACCCGTTTTGACACCCGTAAGTTGCTTCTAGTTCTAGAAATTTCTAAAAATCAGAAAAAAAGTTACATTCAAGCTATAACCTTCCGCATGATCACCAGTTCTTTGATTCAGTTTGGATGGGAAATTCCATACTACTACTTCAAAACAACATATATTTTCATGACACGAAATATGGAGAAAAGAAAACTTAGAAAAGCTTAGATATACATAATTAGCAACAAAAAATCTGACAGCGGTTTCATCATGCAGCTTGGTATGAAAGAAGGCAAATGAAGAAGATATATTCTCCGCTTCTAGAAGGATTATTAGCACTGTATCTTGGTTTTGAGTGGATTAAGGTAATTTAGGCTCCTTCGATTTTTTCCATTCCTGCATTTCTCTAAAAACTTGAAATAGTTTAGTTAACCATCTCTTCTAATGATTTCAGACTGGTAATATTCTTGCTCCCATGATCACTCATGGAATTTACTCTACTGTGGTGCTCGGAAATGGGCTTTGGAAAATTCACGACCACCGGCGACGGCTGCGCCATAGAATCCAGCAAGTTAAGTTGGAAGGCAGTCACTCCCATAAACTATAGAAAGGATGATCTTTCTTCCTGGCACAAGACACAAAGCCATAGGCATCACTAGCCAATGCTACCAATACTTAATCAATCGCTTGTATATATTTATGTAAAGTTCCAATAGATTGGAGTAATGGAATCTTCTACACCAGACCTAAAATTTTCTGGTGTTCAGCGGAAGGAAAACTTTTGAGTTTTGAGGATTGGAAGATTTCCTAAGCATGAAATAACAATGTGGAAATTACTAATATCTTCTTAACATCCCAATTGATTTGTCTTTGAAACATTTGTGGATGATTGTAATCTCAAAGCAGAGCAAGAGTGCCAGGAAGCTATAGATCCAACAACTTGGAAGGTTCATGGTTTTGAAAGAAAGCTATCTTAACTTCTATAAAGTGGGGAAAATGAAGGAGAGACTATCTCAGTGACATTCAAGAGTGATATTTATGTCAGTTGTTGGTTCCAATGAATTCTTTTCCTCGATCAAATGCTAAGAGGATCAAACTTTTAGTGTGAATGCCAAAATTGGTGATTGTCAAAAATAAAATGTTTGTGTTATGTATGATGATCAGTTTGACTGTTCTACGGCATTTGAATTTAAGGCTTCTTTAGGGCGACTTTTCTATTGCTTCTTATTTTAAGAAGCAGTGTTTTAGTATAAAAATTAAAATTTTTTATTAGAAAGTTGATTTAAGACGCAGTAAGAAAACTGTCCCAAATGAAACCTTTTGAGATGACTTTTTTATTGATTCTTATAATAGAATTTTAGTAAAAAAATTAAATTTTTATACTAAAACTCTATTTTAAAAAGAAATAAAAAAGTCATCACTAACGAAGCCTAAGTGAGAGTAGGGTGTCAATATTTGACCTGACCTAAAAATTTTGGGTTTGGGTTGACCCGAGCCCGAAGCGGATCGGGTTCGGGTCCAGAAAACCGACTAGTTTGCAAAACCAAGTCGGGTTTGGGTTGACCCGAAAACCCGGAATGACCCGTAATGACTTGGAAAAACTGTTTGGTTTTTTGCTTCCCTTCGTTCACCGTCAACGAACTATCGTCGCTACATCTGATCAAAATGTTGTAACTTCCGATCCGACGTGAAGAGAACGTCGTCCAAGGAGCGAAGTCGAACAGCAACGAAGGAGCCGGTATTGGGCTCGAGTTCACAGCCAACGAACTCCCATCGCTGCATCCGATCAAAATGTTGTAACTTCCAATCTGACGGGAAGAGAACGTCATCCAAGTGGCGAAGTCGAACAACAATGAAGGATCTGGCGAGGGCCACGAGTTCACAGCCAGAGAACTCCTGTCGTTGCATCCGATCAAAATGTTGTAACTTTCGATCTGACAGGAAGAGAACGTCGTCCAGGAGCGAAGTCGAACAACGACGAAGCGAGGGTGCGTGCCGACGAGGAAGCGAGGGTGCGAGCGAACTCCCGTCGTTGATTCAGTGCTTCCGATCAAAACGTTGTAACTTCTGATCCCACGGGAAGAACGTCGTCCAGGAGCAAAGTCGAACAGCGACAAAGGTGCCAAACCCGTTTACTGGTAGGGTCGGGTTGACTCGAACCCGAAGTGGGTCAGATTCGAGTTCGAAAAATCGACCCATTTGCAAAGAAGGGTCAGGTTGACCCGAACTCGAGTAGTGCTAGGTCAGTTTCGGATTTGACCCGAACCCAATCCGTGACATGAAATTGACTCCCCTAAATGAGAGTTTGTATGCATGTCGATGATGTTATCATATCATTGAACTTTACTGATGATTTTTACTTGATTCCTATCCTACTATTGCTGTTTGCCAAGAAGATTCTCTTGCTTATCAGTGGCTAATCACTTTGACAGATTCTTGTGGACGATCCTCCATTTATGATCCATTGCTATTTCTCTGCTTTATTTAGGAATCTCCACTATTATGTGACTACTTGTTGCCATGGAAGCTTATTACTGTATTTTTGTTATATGAGACTAACGAGTTTCCGACTTCAACGAGCGATGCTTTTGCAACTCCCCTAATTTTGGCATTCCTCTATTCTGTTATTCTCTGATTGATTCTTGCATTTTTTTTTATAGAATTTTTAGTTGATTTCAATGATCCTTCTCCATGCATCTATAGTTGCACTTATATCATTTGCTAGGAAGGTTTAATTTTCAATTGATTTTATAATTATTAATGTCACTCACAAAATCAACCTCATCAAATATGAATTTCTATACATTTTTTATGGATAAAAAATTTGCTCAAAATTAAAATTGAAAATTTGATGAATTATTTTAAAAATCATATGAAATTCAATTTTATAAAAATATGATCTGAGATGAATTCAACGGTGTCAAAATCATCTAAATCTAGGTCTACATGATATTAAAAAGCATATTTATACATAAAATTGAAAACTTACAAAAGTTATTTGAATAGCCGAAAAAAAACTCTGAATTATGGATATCAATAATAAAAATGAGCATCTCATCAAGGTGATTCCAACAAGTTTACAATCATGTAGATTTAAATTCATTTAGACATCAAAACACCCAAAAAAAAATGGAGAAATTATGGCATAGGACTCACTAGCTCACATTAAAATTATGGAGCTCTAACTACAGCCTAAAAGTTATGCCACATTAATCTACAATATGAAGGACTATCCAAGCCAGCATTACTATCTTCTGTGCCATTTCTATAGTCTCATCCATCGATCCAAAACTATAATGTCTTGTCCACACCTCCAAAAAAAAAAAAGATTGTACTTATTATCAATATCCTCCTTAATTTCATAGTGCAACCTCATCCATCTCTTAAAGGTTATGACACATTTAACTCCGATAGAAAGATTATATTTATCATCATCAACTACTTCCCTAATCTTTTAGCGCACCTCATCCATTGCCCTAAGTTTGTCGCCTTCACATCCAAAAAGGGGACCATCTTGATCGTCCTCAACAACCTTCTTATCTTGTTAACAATATTTCATTCATCATCTTGATATCTCTTAATTTCCCTCCATCTTTTGAGAGCCTAAAATAGAGATCTCCTAAACAATCTCATCATAGGAGGATCCTAACCATCATTTGCATGATATCTCTCCTTGGATTTGATTGAATTTTTTTAGCTGATTAAAATATTTATTAGTTGACCAAAATAATCAGATCAATAATGAACTGGTTGATAATAAAAAAAATTTAAATCATATTTAATGACATCTAATATGGTCAGATATATACAGTTCAATTTCATCTAATAATTGAAAATTATATCTAAGATGTTACTAGCGACATGCAGGTGTGTCAATTTCGGGTCACGGGTCTGGTTCGGGTCGAACCTGGTCGAACCTGGAACTTGACCCAGATTCAATCGGGTCGACCCTAACCTGACTCGGGTAGGCAAACAGGTCGAAACACGGACCCGACCCATCGGGTTGTCGGGTTGACCCGACCCTGCACGGGACGCGAGCTCGGGCGCGCAGGCAGGCGAACGCGAGGAGCGCGTCAGGTGAGCTAATGCGGGCGAGCATGCTGGCAGGGCTGGTGCCTGGCAGACGCGGGCACTAGGCGGGCGCGCGAAGAGCACGAGGGCAGACGCGAGCGTGCGGGCAGGACGGGAGCATGCAGGGTCGCGGGTAGCCGGGGCAGCCTCGGGTAGTTCATTCTAAGCAAGTTTTCGGGTTGACCCGCCAACCTGTCGGGTCAACCCGAACCCGACCCGTTTTGAAATTGGGTCGTGTCTAACCTGGATTTTCCTAGTCGGGTTTTCATCTCGTGTCAGATATTGACACCCCTAGTGACATGTATGAATAAATTTTATTAGTTTCATTGAATATATGATACAAATGATTGATGCTTGATTTACATCCCAAGAACAAGTTTGCATTCTAATATAATTAGTATCAATGAATTCTTGATTATTAATTTGATCAAAATTAATAAAGAAATAGACTTATAATTTCGTTCTTGATATCAAATCTACTGAAATTGTAATAGATGATATTTATGTAAGCTAAAAATCATCATATTTTTTTAGAACTCCATCATAAAAACATAGGATTATAATTAAATGCTTAGCTTGAATTTATTAAAAAAGAAATCATTTTCTTTTTAAAACAATATAATCAGCAACATGCAAAGCCAAAATAAAAAAAGAAGCCCATCATCTGGCAGAAAGTCATTAACCCAACAGGCATTGAAAGCCCAGTGCAGCTGCTTTCTGGCCCATGAAGGAAGGCTGGCCCGTTTACACTAATAGGTTTCTTAATCCAATAGTTATCATCCATCATGCTTCACAAGGTTGTTTTGACAATCTTCATTGATGAAAATGCACAGTTAATTTGTGTATTATAAATAGGTAGAGTTAAGCCCAGCCTCAATAATCCTTCAACAAGAGGACATATAATATTTTTTTTTATCTATGCCAACATTTAACATAGATAATAATTATAGGGATATATAATGAAAATTTTAATTTTTATAAGCTTCTATTTTAAAATATTGAAATTAATTTTTTAAGATTAACTTTCTTGATATGTGAAGTCTTCTTAAAAAAGGTTATTTGCAATGTGACAAATATCTTACTTTTTTTAAGATTGTTATACATTTTTGAGGATCTAATGGTGAATTAAGAATCAATAATTCTACAATTTATTCTTTAAACAACATTTTGTTTATTTATTGTAATTTTATGTCTAAGATGACTATTAAATAAGACGTAGTCGTTCCTCAAGATTTACTTCTCAAGCGTTTTGAAATTTTGGGTATTACAGGGGAAGACTAGGGTTTTTGGAATTTGAGCGTGGAAGGGAAGAAAATGAGAATCTCAAGAATTTATTAGATGTCAAAATTATTAGGTGCGGAGTGCACACCGTCCGCACAAGCATTGGGTACCCAACGGTACCCAGCAGTACCGAGTGCGGGTACCGCTAGGGACCCAATGTTTGTGCGGACGGTTCTCCCTATCCGCACTCCACACCTAATAATCTCTCCATGAGAGGGGAGATGAGGACTTGAGAATGGAATGGGAAAAGAGTAGGATTTTGAGAATTTGGACATTTGAAATGATAAGGGGGTTAGCAAGGAAATTTATTTTCTCATCAAAGAAGATTAGAACTTGTTTATCTCTAAAAGTTGATGGATTTTCCATTTGGAATAGGAACTATATTTGGAGATCTTTCAGTGAGAGCATTATAGAATAAACAAGCATGGTAAATAAATGCAGCCATCCAGCATTCATTTTGGATAGCATCCCCTTGTTTTAAAACTTAATTACTAGTCAAGTATAGTATGACAATTGCTATTAATGTCACTGCACAAGAGCGCATAAAGTTAGAAGGTAGTAAGAACCACAATTGATTTAAGAAAGGAGCATAGCGTTACAGCGGAAGTGTAGTTTGCTTGGAGACAGATAAAAAGCGGAGCACTGTGGCTCTTCAAACACTGGCGCTATGGCACTCTCAGACTGGAGAAAAAGAGTTGAGTACCGTAGCGCTCCAAATTTGAAGCGCCGCGGCGCTGCAAGACGGGCTAGACAATTTTCTTTCTCGTTTTTCATGAAGGGTTGCATCTCTGGGTGGCTTTATGTATTTTTCTCTTTGTTTGAGTTTTATTTTTTGTAAGAAAATAGTGCAAAGGTAAAGAGAGACAAGGAGAGAGAGAGAGAGAAGAGCTCTATTATATTTCTCAAATTTTAATAGTGAATTTCTTGTTGTGTGCATAACTTTTTTCCTGATTTCGAGTTTTCAACATTAAATCCTTGTGTACTTTCTTCTACTGTATTTTCTCTTTTTTATTTGTGTTCGCTGTTCGTTATACTTCTCTAACAAATCCTTCTCTCTTTTTCTTTCTTAGGATCTCCGTCACGCTGGATGTATTCAGATTAACTTTGACATATTTGTTGAAGGAAGACAAAGAAGTGATATTTTATGTGATTGATTTGTTTATCTTCTCCATCTGCTGCAGTCATTATATGGCATAAATATGTCTTCAAACACATCAATTTGTATCTACAATCAATCTTAGTATTTTTTAACAAGATTACTTAATTATTTTCATATCTAGTTGGTGGCAGGAACATGTAATAACTAGGAAAAGTAGGAGAGACTTCCAAATTTCCAACCAATTTTACTTTCACACCTAAAGTCGCTGGATTCAAATAATTAAGTTGATTATATTTATGAACAGATGATTAGTGTACCAATATTTTTTAAGCAATATAGAGTTAATTCTCTAATATTTTAATTTAATCCATTTGGCTTACGCTATGCACTTTTTTGGTTGCAGGGTGCCTTTGTTGATTGTGATTATGCTGAGTTTCGAACCAAATCATCATTAAATTAATTAGCGTAGATTTCAAGATAATCATAATTAAGTTTTTAAACAAGATCTTGTCAGTTGAAGCCCAGGTAGATTTTGAAAGCTCTTCTTCATCATGCTTCTAAGATTTGGTTAGGTAATCCTATCCAGCCAAACTCTTTTCTCATTTGAGAGAATATTTGCTGAAGTTATAGAAGGAAACTGTATAAGAAATATTTTTTACAAGGAATTTAACAAAAAAATGTATTGTCCTAAGTTCATATATTGATACTAGTAACTAAAAATTCTTGAAGCCTATATGTTTCAATCAAAGACAACCAAAGGTGACATGACAGCAGCCATTGCAATGGAATATCCCATGTCCTAATGTTATGTTCCGGTTTTCTTAAGAATTCAAGTGCACATATATCATATTAGTTATGGGTGTCAAAATTTGATATGACCTGAAATCCTATCCGGACCCGACCCAAAAAAAATTCGGGTTCGGGCCAACCCGTTTGTAAAATGGTTCGGGTCCAGTTCGGATTTTTGACCCGTTTGTCAAACGGGTTGTGTTCGGGTTGACCCAAAAACCTGTGGGTCAACCCACGTAACCCGTTTCCTTCTCCTTCAAGGTAGTGAACGCCGAATGGTAAACTCCTCATCGACGACGGTGAGCATGCACCCGAGCATTTGCTGCGTCTACGAGGACACCAGGCCGAGACCAAGAGTCTCACGTGAGATCTGGCGATCCGCTCGATGTTCCCTCTTCCGTCCGCGGTCCGTCTCTGGAGTCGCACGAGCAGGCCGAACTGGACTGGACTCTGTGGCACTGCCAGCTACCGCATGGCTCGTCGTTACTCACGTGTCCAAACTGGACTCCATAGTCGCCGTCGCCCGCTGAGTTGCTGATCGCCATCTCCCCCACCACAGTCGCACTGCTTGTTTTCAATCAAACAGGTTTACGGGTAGGGTCGTGTCAACCCTTCAACCCACACGGGTCGGATCCGAGTTGAAATAGCATACCCGTTTGCAAAAATGGTTCGGGTCGTGTTGACCCGTTGAGAGTTGGGTCAATTCGGGTTCGACCCGAACCCGACCCGTCGATGCATGGGAGAGCCAAATTTCTTCTTCACTAAACTACCAGCAGAATAACCTGAAAAATTATTTGAACACCAAAAGATTAATCTTCTGAAAGTGAACAGCCCCTCATTTTTTTCATTCGCAACTAGTGTTTTATCAATGGAAATTGAGCTTTGCCCTTAATTTTTCCCAAAAAAAAAGAACTTGTTCAAAGAATCAATACTTTTTTAAAGCGAACAATAAAAGATAATTAACTATTGATAATCTCCAGGTTGTAGGACTGATTAAAGTGCTGATTCCAAGGTAGAGTTCCCAAGTTTCTTTGAAGTTTTGTTCGGTTTAAGTTAATCATCTCGCTTTAGAATCTATTCCCACATTGGCATGGTGTATGATAATGGCCTAATAGCTTTGTACACCAATATAATAATCTATAATTTGTCCTATAATTAGTGCAGCCCATCTTTGATTAGACATAAAAGATGATCATCCAAGTTGGCTGGGCCAGGCTTAATTTAATATGATTAGTACATTAGTTTGTCAACTTAACTGTGATAAGCTCAATCTTTCACGTGGTGACATTATGAGATGGAGTCGTTCATTGATTGTTGCAGCAAGCAATTAGTTTTTTATTTATTTATCGACCTTTCCAATGAGATCGTCATCTCTACTCTTTTCCGTTTGTTTGATCGATTAATTAGGATTTTTTTACTTAAAAAAACAGTTTTTTGTGCGTATTTTACTTTATTTTTAAAAATAAATCAAGTAATTTGATTCATTTTTTTTAAATGGTATAAATTAAGATGTTTTGAGTGTTTTGTTCATTACTTTCCAAGTTCATATGAAGAGATTTATGAAAAAAGAAAAAAGAAATTGGTTGACTGGTTAAACAAATTTCTTAATGGCATGGGGGCGCCTTAATGAAAATTTGAACATTAAAATTTCTCTATCTTGAAAATTTAAAAATATATTACTGCTTGAGTTAGCTTGATGTAAAGAAGTTAGTATACATGGACATATTTTATTCAAGTAGATTATCTATTCTCACTTAATATTATCATATCATTTTTCTAGGATTTGGTTATAAATCACTAAAAATATCTATTAGGACCCATATTCGCATTTTAGTAATTTTGATTACATCATATCATTTGCATAAAAAGGTAAGCTTTATTTTATTTGTATAAAGAGATTAATAAAAAAAAAGACTATAACCATTATAAGTCTAGTATTGATGTGAATAGAAGTCATGTAGAATTCAAACAATGTGAAAGGATAATGATTCATTTTATCTTGAAATGCTTTTACTCTTTACTCTCTCTCTCTCTCTCTCTCTCTCTCTCTCTCTCTCTCTCTCTCTCTCTCTCTCTCTCTCTCTCTCGGTTAAAACCCACATAGGTGCATTTGTGTTAATTATATAAAAAAAGGTTGCAAATCTTTAAAGGAACAAAAGCTCACTAAAAATATAGCATTTAAAGCAAAATCTAAGAACCTATGATCCTACCTATTACAAATATAATAATAATAATAATAATAATAATAATAATAATAATAATAATAATAATAATAATAATAATAAAAGAAAAAAAGGAGGCAAGAAGCCCACCCTAAAAAAAGGGACCCAATTCAGACGTACAGTGGAGCTCCAGAAGCCAGCCAAGAAAAAAATCCACCAAGGAAAAAGAGATCAAAGCCCAAAAAGAGCCACCAACCAGCACCCCATGAAAAAAACAGAAGAACATAGTTAACTCAAAAGCCCCTAGATAGCATCATCCTGTAGAAAAGACTAGAAGAAAAATGAAAAAAATAAAAGAGATAGATATCCAAAGGAAGACCCACCCCATCAAGACCAAAGAGAGGACGAGCACAAAACTCAACTCCAAACAACAAAAACAACCAGTGACAGAACAACCTAACATAATTGATCGAACCACGCAAGAAACCAAATAGAAGGCCCCCACGAGCCACTGCAGGAAACCAGCCAAAACAACAGAAGGCCCCCACCACCAAGAAACACAAAGACCCCCCTAAACAACAGACTTATATCTGGCGGACCAACCAATAATTTCTTTAAAACTAAGCTCAATATTTTCCCCTTTCTTCTTCTTATTTTTCCTACGTAACAGCATAGAGAACCAAGATCTATCAATTTTCAGCACATTCAATTCAAAATCCTCTAAAGACACTTGAAAGTCCCATGACCCCCACTTGTAATGACAGATCAATTTCTTATGGATTTGCACCAGTGCTTAAAAATATAAAAAAATATTATAATTAAAACAAAATAATATCAATTTTATGGCAAAGACGATTTTTAAAATTTACTTATAATAACTCTTAAAAAATTAATTGATTAGATTAAAATTTGGGTTATTACAAAAGACTTGATGAAAGACTCTCAAATCAAAGAAGAACTACAAATCTTATTAGCACGCAACCAACAACAAATATAAAGTAGGGACCAGGTCACAACAACAATGCAACTGCAGCATGAATAACCAAAATCCCAAAGATCTGCAGCATAAAACATCTACTTAACCAAATAGCTAAGCGCAAGAAAAACAACTAATAGTAACTGATATATCATCAAAAAATTATCTTGATCGGGCACGAATCTCGAGGTTCAAAAATTAAATATGGGATCACCCAAACTTCAATTTCAAAAAACTTACAGTCAAATTGAGTGTCTCGAAAATACGAACTCAACGACACCAAATTCGACTCAATCTGAGCCCAAATGAGTCCAAATCAAGGACCCAAAGTGATGTTAGAAAGTTTGAACTACAATTTGAGTTACTAAACGGTTTCCAAACATGACGTGCTTATAATAGAATTGAGCGGCTCGATGAGACAAATCCAACGAGCCCAAGATCTCAGAATTACGACTTCATTAAGATATTCAAATGTCTGACGAACGGTACATGATCAAGTGATTCAATATCGGCCGTCCATCATACCACTCCCCATTTACCCCTGATATCTCACCTATTTACGGGTCATGCCACTCCATAAATTTATAAATAGACCCCTCATTTCTCTTGACAGGGCACCCAAGAAAGAAGAAGAAGAAAAGGAGAAGAGAATAGAAGAAGAATATGATGGAAGAAACTCCTCCTTGACCACCGCTGGAATTCCGTCAGACTTCCACAAGATGTCGGAATTCTGCCCGATTTCCACGGGATGTCGAAATTCTGCCCAAGTAACGTCGAAGTTTCGCCCGACGCCAAAACTCCGCCCAAGTGACACCAGATTTCTGCTCGACTTTCAAACAACACCGGAATTCTGCCCGATCTCCAAGTGATGCCGGAATTCTACCCGACAATGTAACTGGATTTCAATCCATAAGTGATTCATTGTAATCTAGTCAGCAACCTCTTGTATCTCAAGCAAACACTAGTGAAACGTTTTCAACTGGGCGTCGCCCAATGATTTTTTTCATTTCCAGGGTTTTCCACGTAAAAATTATGGTGTTCTTTCATCTTCAGTTTATGTTCAGAATATCCGTACAACGCTAAGATGAATACTTTCTAGCTTTATTGCCTCGTATATTCTAACCCGCAACAGTAACCAAGCAAGGAAATCAAAACCTGAGAGGCATGAGGCACAACTAATAAGCAATACATCTAAGCATATAACTCCTACAAAACACAGCTAACTTCTAATGTATGGCACACCCAAAGTGTCAAAACTGATCCTACCATTGAGAACTCTATTTGAAAATTCTTATTAAATAAAGCAGCGTCATTAATCTTGGTACTTTTCTTTGCCAATCAACCAGTACAATCACTACCTTCCCTCAATATATGGGAAATTCTATAGTGACACAGATTATTACTTCCGTTTAATCACCAATCTTTGTTTTAAAAAATAAACTTCTATGGATTAAAACCTGATAAAATCGAAATTAAAGCAAGTGAAACAGATTATTATTTCTTTTTCATTCAGTATTAATTCGATTTAAGTATTTTTTTCTGTTGAGTTGCCCTAGTATGAACTCTTTGCTTCATTTAATTTGTTTGCTAATAAATAACTCAATATTTTCAATTTTTATGAGCAAATAAGATTCTATTTGGGACAGCTTTTTTATTATTTTATAAATCAAAATTTTTTAGACGAGAATTTTTTATAAATTTTTTTTTTTAGAAAGCAGTAAGAAAGTCATCTCAAATGAAATCTACATCTATCTAACGGATTATGAAATATTTAATACAGTTCAGATATGTTAATAGATAACAATGGATCATAAATATTTTATATAATGAAGTGACAAGTGATTTGCAATTATAAATAAATAACTTGCAGCTTGCTGGCAATTGATTTTGGAACTTTCTTCAGATGTGGCATAATTGCACAAATTCACCAATGCATGACAGTTGAATTATTGCTATATCTTTTGTCTTTGGTGTTGGCAAAAAGCTTTGTGAGGGCTAAGTATTTCTCCTTCTGTTTCCCACATATGGCCAATAAAGATAATATATATAACAAAAAAATTATTTTTCTATTAAGAAAAAAGAACAGTTATCTTACAAATAAAATATATATATTAATATATATATATATATATATCTTATATTCTGAGTTAATAAAAAAACTCTGAATAAAATATTGATTAAATATTTATTAAAGTTGGATTGTTTTTATAAATTTAAGAGAGGAAAACGCCAATTCATGAGAATTTCTCTACAACAAATTATTGACAATATTTTTATTTTTTATTTTAAATTTTTAATAATGAATAAATAATCTAATATTATATATATATATATATATATATATATATATATATATATATATATATAGGGTGATAGTAAATTGTAATTTTTTAAGTGTGTTAAAATTAAATTCTTAGAATGCAATATGTACTATATTATTTAAATAGTATAATTATTACTATAATATTGTATATATAATATTAATATTATACTTATAACTATATTATAATTCAAATATATAACATATAAATATAATCATATAATACTTTGAAACTAATATTGTAATATTATATTATACATAAGAAATATTATAATACTAAATAATTATAAAAAATTTATATAAACTTAATAATATTATATAGATATAATTATTTTGTATACATAGTATTGTACTATGTGATTAATATATTAATTATTGCATTTTTAAATAAAATTTCCAAAACAAATAAAAATTAATTAAAGTTTCGCATAATTTTTTTAATTAAGCCCAATAAATTCAGTGATTTAAAATATGTTTGGTCTATCTATTTTATAAATACAATAATATAATACTATTTATTTATTTATTTTTAAACTCATAAAAAAGATTAAAATTGCATGTTAAACAGCCGATTTAAAAAACTGGTTAGAACAGAATGTTTCTATGATTGCCTGGAGCGAAATCCTCAGTCGAGCTGGTGATTTGGCAGATTCTTAAAACTTGAAAAGAAAATGATAAACTTCTTTAAATAAATGCTTTTAATTTTTATTTAATCATATCTTTGGTCAAATTATTTTCTTATTTCAATCAGTAAATTCTGCAGAAGCTAAATCTCTTTAAGAGGAAGATATTATTAAGATATGATCTGGTCTGCGATGGTTGAAGGAAAAGCCAGAAAGGAGATAATTTCGGACATGATCGATGGAACATATAATTAAAAATAGAGTTATTTGAACTTATAATATTATTAAAAATGATAAATGTGCCAATCCAGTATTTTATTGGATGTAAATAGACTACATTGAATACATATATATATATATATATATATATATATATATATATATATCTGAATTTGTGATTTTTAAATTTAACTTCTGTGGCTGCATGGATAAGTATTAATTTAAATATTTTATGAATTAAAATTAAAATTTGTGGTTTGTCTATATGAATAAGGATTACTTATTTAGTCCCAAATATTATAAACTAATTTAATATACATACTCTTATTTATAAATACGGATTCTTACTGATAGCTGAATACATGGGAAAAGGAGATATTTTGTTCTTTTTTTTTTTTAAGCAAACCTACAGAAGGAGCATACGCGTTAAATAAAATAAGAGATTATAAGTCCTTAGTAAATCAACAACTCTCTAAAAATACATCATTTGAAATAAAACCTACGAGCCTATAATTTAGTCTAGTACAATACAAAAGTAAAGAAAGGAAAAAACCAAATAAAATGAGAAAAATAGTAATAGAAATAGGAAATAAAGGCTAACAAACATAAGAGAAAGCCAAGGAGAGTTCCAACGAAATAAGCCACCCGAGCTAGATATCCAATGAAACTACCCACATCAAGGCAAAAGGAACAGAACAGCAGGAAGGGAGCTGAAACCAAAAAGCAGCAAGATAGGAACAAGACACTAGTAGACGACCCCCAACCCAACAACCTAGCCAACCCAAACCCAAACACCAAATGACAACAACCATCAACCCAAACCGCCTCCCAACCCCCAACACACAGCCCCTCAACAAAACAATAACAACCAACATGCAAACTGGATAGAGCCCACAATCAAAAAGACACCAACCAAAAGCAAAAGGACCAGCCAATAATCAGGCCAACATCAGAAGAAAGGAGCATGAACTACTTCCTTTTAGACTTCCTTCTATGACGTCTATCCACCCCTTGGCAAAATCTTTTTCAACAATGCAATTGACATTCAAATTGAACATTGACTGAATAACATCTTCATATATGCCCATGGAAATCCTCCCCATCACCCCCACAAGGTGAGAAAAAAAGACTCCACAAGCCAATCATTTTGATCCACACAAATACTATCCATATTAACTACCAATTGAGCTTTCACTGTCTTATTAGAAATAAGCATAACTGAAACATCAATAAACACAAGCAGCAACCAAAGCATAATTAAGAATTCACTACGTACATCCCCAATCGCAATAGGCACATCAAACAACACACCATCATAGGGCCAAAACATCACATCCCCCCGAAACAACATTGATAAGACTAACTATAAGATTAACCATACACTTGTTTGCACCCTAATTAACACCATCTCTGATATCACAAGAGGCAGCCATAGCCGAAACTTCCTCCTCAGTATAAAGAGGCTCAAAAGTTAATGGAGCACTATTCACCAAAGTATGACCACCATCGAATTTCCCCATATCCCAGTGGCATCAGAAATATCACCATTAACCACCCATTAGTAACTAGTGAAGCAATCAAAGTAGGAATAGCCATATTATCCAAAGAATCCAACATAGTAATAACATTCCTATTAGAATTAACATTAACATTAACATGATTAGAAGCATTAACAATAACATTCAATGAGGCAGAGGACGGATGTGGGTGGCATTCTCCCCTCATATTTCCAATACTTTTACATAGAGCATAGAAGGGAGGAAAATCCTCCATCACAATATGTTGAACGTATCCAAATTTTTCAAGACCTAATCAGGCTTCATATAGATATTTTTTTTGTAATGTCAAGCTCAACTAAAATAGGTACAACAGGGGGACGGGAGCTAATAGAAGTTGCATTATCAACTTTTAACGAGCGACAATAAAGCAAATCGAGACCGTGAAGGCTATGGAGAGAGAATAGGCGTAGTCCCGAGTTTGGGAAGGATATCCAATAGGAATAATCGAAGACTCCACACCATTAATGTCAATTAGAGGAGACCATTTAATAAATTTCATATAACAGTTGTTAACATGGTAAGATCTATGACAAAGCTAATGGCGGCACCATGCGAGCATTTTACATCATCTGCAATTATCTGTAAATTGGGCTTTACATTCGCAGTTGCACGAGGCGCCAAGAGCAGAGTTCTCGTGAGCTGCCCAGCATCAGTTTGTTGTGCAAATCTGTTCAATATAATAGGCGAGTTTAATTCTCAATAAATATTTGGTCCCAATCAACAAAAAACAACATCAAGCCTTTATCCCACTACGTGGGGTCAGCTATATGAATCCTTTTAGTCTATGTCATTAACCCATTTAATCAAAATATGTGAAGGATCTAACAAAGTAATCAAGAAATTGCCATTTAGCTTCATATTGAAAAAAAAAACTTTGAATAGATACAAGAGAAGAGTGGCGAAAAGGAGGAAAGCCAACTAACGCATATTAAAGAGGAGCTACAAACATAAGTATTTCCTCCTTTGAAATCTACAGTAAAGGCAAGCCACAAAAAGAGGTAGGTTTCAGCTTAGGAAACCTCACATCAAGGTAACGACCAATGAGAATGTCGAGGAAGGAATGAGACTTGATCGGTCCATCCAAAAAATTAGGATCGACCAAATGATTCATCGCCATTCCGGTCAAGAAGGTCAGAGGTGGACAAATTGAAAGAAACAAGAAGCCAAAAAGAATTGCAAAAGGAGAAGAGGGAAATAGAAAACTTTACTGAGCTTTAGACCAACAAAGAGAGCGACGCTCAATATTGCCACGGAGAAGGCGTTAAGGAAAACACTAGCAGAGCGAAAGATGACTTAGCTAAACTTTAGAGAGGCATCATTGTTTATGAGTTCTCCCAGAAAAAGGGAAAAGTGACTAGGAGACACTGCGGGAAATAATGCTGATTTCCGGTGGAGTTCCAGCGGAAAAAAGTCCGTCAGAATTTCCAGCGAATTTTTCGGCAAATTTCTCGGCTGAATTTTATATTTCTGGAAAAAGATTATTATAAAATTTTAAAAATATTCATTAATAATTATTACGAGTTAATATTCATTGCTAAAAAAATAAATTAACTTAATTAACTTAAATATTACAAAACTAAATTAATTTAAAAAGTTTTAAAAATCTATTGTTAAATTAAATTAAATATAATAATTATTTTGATCTTAAAAAACCACAACTTTTAAATATATTTATTATTTTAAATAAAATATAAATTAAATTAAAATTGCTAAGCTTTTATAAATTAATTTAATTATTTTATATTTTATTAATTTTATTATTTAAATATACTAAGTAATTTAAATTAAAAAATCTACATTATAATTTAAATAAATAAATCTCAATGTTTATAACAACTTTGCAGGTGTGGTGTGATGGTATGGTTCGTGGGATGCAGGCACGTATAGAGGGGTAGGGTTCAAAACCACCCTAGGCATAGGTGCGTTGCAGCTAGGTCAGGTTCGGGTCACGCGGGCGTAAGACTGATCAGGTTTAACGGGGGTAATTCAAGCCGGGTCACGACAGGTCAGACTGCAGGCCCAACTTGGCTGGATGCGGGGGGGGGGGGGGGGGGGGGGGGGGGGGGTTCTTTAGCGAACTTCTCATTGGTTTCTTATATATATCTGGTTTGGTCGATCGGTTTGGCATTTTTTAATTTGGTTTCTTAGCAGGTAATTATTATTGACCTTTGCTCTTCTCGAGCTGTTACTTTTGCCTAATGGATTCTATTTTGATCAAACATCTTGTCTTCTGCATGTGGTAGTCCTTGTGGTCTTTTGTTGATTTATCTTTTGAAGGGTATCTTGGCTTCTCACGGCCTATTTTATTTTGCTATTGATGTTCAACTATTTTTTTTATTGGAGGTGGTTTTTTTATTTTGTGCTTATTGATTCCTATTTCTTATCTTATATCTTGCATAGGATGTTTCATCTTCCATTTTTTGGGCTTGAATATATACTTACCAGCCATTTGCTTTATTGTATTATCTTTGTATCTTAGTTTAGGATCATATGCCTTATAAGCTTTATTTTGATTTTGATTGTAGCTCTTGGAGCAATAATGAGATATGGATAATTACATATAAGGACTTTGTAGCCTTTTATTTTGATGCTATAAAACCCTGCCCATAAATGTGCTTTTTGGGTTGAAGTTGAACAAACTCTAAGGTCAAACACTCATTAGAAATTAATTACATGTCTAGAACAGTACTATCATTTAGAATGTTTAGCTTTGAAGAAAATGACTCAACATCCTTAAATTGCAACCATTTGCTTGTTGGAAATTAACTAGCCAACTTAAACAAGACAATTATGTTAAAAACAATCATAAATTGAAGAGAGAGTGCTTTTGTTAGCCATGAGAGTTACGTCGCTAGAGATCATTTAGCTAACAACTTACTATGAAATGCTAACTAATTAATTACCTGAGTAGTTAAAAACTAAATATAGAAGAGGAAATTGAGTTATTTGGAGAGTTAAATTCCAAGCTCACGATGTAAGCCAAAGTTTGGATGATGTCATTTACCGCTGCGATTAATGGCTAATTGATGATGACTGCGCATATCAAAATGGTGCCCGTCCTTTTCCGAAGAAATTTCATGGAAATAACACAGAAGTCTTTCGCCATGAAAGCTATTTATCCTCCAGCTCAGCCAGTAGGATTCAGACAAGCCAACGTCTCTATTCAGACATCATCACTGATTATGTAATTCTTCTCATATAGCTGTACTGATTTGTAGATAGAGCAAATTTTTGAAGTAAAAATAACATTTGTTGGATACATCTGGTAGTAGATAGAACAGAATTTAAAAAAATAATAATAATAATTCTCAGATTATATATGTGATTGATACATCCTCAAAAAATTATTTTGATCGGACACGAATCTCGTGAAAAAATCAAGTTGGAAACTTCCAAAATTAAAATTGGGACCATCCGAACTCCAATTTCAACAAACTTATAGTCGAACTGAATGTCTCCAGAATACGAACTTGACGACACCAAATTCAACTCAATCCGAGCCCAAATGGGTCCAAATCGAGGACCCGAAGCGCTGTTGGAAGGTTCAAATCACAATTTGGATTACGAAATGTCTTCCAAACATGACATGCTTATAGTCAAATCGAGCGGCTCAACGAGACAAATCCAACGAGCCCAAGATCACAGAATTTTGACATCATTAAGAGCTTCAAATGTTTAAATAACGGTCCACGATCAAGGGATTCAACATCGGCCGTCCATCCAAACAACTCCCCATTTACCTTTGATCTTCCTCCTATTTACGGGTCATGTCACTCTAGAAAATCTATAAATAGACCCCTCCACCCTCTTGAAAGGGGGCTCCAAGCAAGAAAGCAAAGGAGAGATCGGAGATGGCTCTTGCCTCCTCGCTCCTCCTCGATCACCGCTTGGAGTTCCGCGGAACCATCATCTGAGGCCCTGAGTTCCACCAAACCACCACCTGAGGCCCTGAGTTCTTCCAAACCACCACTCGATGTCCATACTTCTGCCGGACAACCACCTGATGTCTGAAGTTTCGCCAGACCACCACTTGAGGCCCTGAGTTCCGTCAGACCACCACCTGAGGTCCAGACTTCTTGCAGACAACCACCTGAAGCCCGAAGTTTCGTCGGACCTCCACTTGAGGCCCTGACTTCCTCCGGACAATCACTTGAGGCCCTGCGCTCCACCAGATCATCACTTGAGGCCATGACTTCTGTCAGATCGACCACCACCTAAGGCCCGGACTTCTGCCGGACCACCACCTGAGGCCCAAATTTCAGTCGAACCATCACTTGAGGCATGGACATCTGTCGGACCACCATTTGAGGCCCTGAGTTCCCCAAACCACCACTTGAGGCCCTACGTTTTGTCGAACCACCACTTGAGGCCCCGACTTCTATCAGACCGCCACTTGAGGCCCAAACTTATGTCAGACCACCACTTGAGGCCCAGACTTCTATCGAACCACCACTTGAGGCCCGGACTTCTGCCAGACCATAACCTGAGGCCCGAACTTCTACTAGGCCATCATTTGAGGCCCGAATAGCTACCTGAGGACCAAACTTCTGTCAGACCATCACCTGAGGCCGCGACTTTTGTCGGACCACCACTAGAGGCCCAAACTTTTGTCGGACCACTATCTAAGGCCTAGATTTATGCCAGACCACCACTTGAGGCCCAGACTTCTACCAGACCACCACTTGAAGCCTTGAGTTCCGCCGGACCACCACATGGGGCCCTGAGCTCCATTGGACCACCACTTGAGGCCCTAAGTTCTGACATACCACCACCTAAGGTCTGGACTTTTGCTGAACCACGCTCTGTCGGACCACTAATTGAAGCCCCGAGCTCTGCTAGACCACAACTTGAGGCCTTGAGCTCCACCGAACCACCACTTGAGGCCGTAAGTTCCACCAAACCACCACCTGAGGCCTGGACTTCTTCCAGACCATCACCTAAGGCCCGGACTTCTACCGGACCACCATTTCAGGCTCGGGCTTCTACCGAACTGTCACTTAAGGCTCAGACTTCTATTAGACCATCACTTGACACCCAAAGATCTATCAGACCACCACCTGAGGCCCGAACTTCTTTCGGGCCACCACCTCACATCCATAGTTCTACGGGAGTACCGCCCTATTACTATGGTTTTTTTTACCTCGGTCTTTGCCGCTACGGTCCTTCCGACCTCTGTCGCCTACTATGATTCTTTCGACCTCTATCACCAAATAACAGTCTTTCTAACCCCGGTCTACTACCAACTATGGTCTTTCGGGTCTCTATATCTTGTCGATTATGATCTTTCTTACCTTCGTCGCTTACTACGGTCCTTCTGATCTCCATCACCAGACAACGATTTTTTTAATCCTGGTCTCCTGCCTATTATCTTTTCGACCTCTATCACATTGACTATAATCCTCCCGACCAAACAATATGTCTATGTTGATTATTGTAACTCCCACCATGTAATGCATTATATATGATATACATTTATGACATCAAGCCAAGGTCTTCTCCCAAGGAAGGGCCTCATTTGTAATCAACTGCAAATACTAGTTGATTCATTCAAATTGGGTCATACCCTGTGGTTTCCCCCCCTTTTTAGGGGTTTCCACGTAAAAACTTTGATGTCTCTTATGAACGCTACACCCTATCTCTTATTCGTGTGTGTGTTGGATCTTCGTACAACGCTAAGACATTAAACTTCATATTTCTCTACCGCCGTGAATACTCCAGGATGCAACATACAGTGATATTAAAATAATTACTTAAAAAAACATTTGAAGTTTAAAGCTCGTATTAATTTTTAATTATATCTAGTCAAATAATAAAATCTAAAGTTTTCATTGATCTAAAGGATTTTTTTTTCAAGCAACAAAATTTACCCATATCTTAGGATGTATATCATAGCATTAGTGTTTTTGATAGATGTACAGATACTTATTAGGTTGTCTTGAAAATTTAATCCTTGCTATATTACAAGAAAAATAAGATATAAATATTTGGTCGATCCACCAAATCTTCGCATTAATGCTAAATGTATTCAATCTAGCTAGCCTCATCTTTGCTTGTACTAATGAATACACTTAGATATCTCAACATGCCTGATAAAGCATACTAGCTTTCTAAGAGAAAAGATGATTTATAGTTTCCTTACCAAAAAAAAAATAAAATAAAATAAACATTATAACATGTGCCTATAGAAAAAAATGGCCTTAGGTATGTTTCTGCTCTATCATCTTAGTGATCCATGCAAGCTGAAAAAGTGAAAAGTGTGAAGCTTTTTTAATAGTAGTTTAATTCTAAATTTGTTTTACAAAAGCTCATATTTACTATAAGGAGACCTCCATGCGTTAGCTCCTCATTTGGTTATGTCTATTGAAAATTATTTAAAATTAACTATTGGTAATTAGAACATAATCTACTTATTAAATGATCACTTGATTAATGCTAAGCGCGCCCATTTGTTATATTATGGGTGATCAGGCTTTTCATGTTTTTATTCTCCCTCCTAATTCTTTGCTTGATGAGATCATCTTTGATGGCAATTGGAGGCTTCATGCCTCCTTGATTGATCCTTCAAATTGCCTTGCATGTATCAAAAATTCACTATTGGTAATTAGAAAATTGGGAACATCTCATTCATCACTATTGCTTATTTTGTTCTCTTAAATTATGGAATACTATAACCATGTCTTTTTTTAATATTCTTATTCAATTGGTTTCATACATATTATTCATATTTTTTGGGAGATTTTTTTTTCCTCTTTGAAGCCTTAATCACTTAATACAACTATGGCTGCCATCGTGATGCAATGACTCGCAATATATACATTTTGTATCTTTTTTTTCAATAATGATAGTATAGGAGAAATTATTCTTGTGTGGACATCGAACTGTTCAGAGACGAATCAGAATGCGTCATATCAGACGTTGCGCATTCTAATTCTCCACCGAACAGTGTCCGTATTCACATAGAATAATTTTACCTCAGTAGATCTGAAATGTTCAGCCCCCCACATTAAACGGAAGTTAAGCTAAAATTGTATAATTTTGAACTTTTAAAGTCCTGGAACAATGAGATGGATTACTTGTTCCATAAGTAGCTGGAAAATTGAGGAGATAGATGTCTTCTTTCTGATTCTACTTACATTTGGTTCCATCTGTGGTTTTCACGCCCTACCTGTTCTTCATTTCTGCAAAATCTTTTATGATGCCGGTAGTATCTATAGCTTCCTCTGTCATCACATTTACAAAACTTCCCCTTTCTTTCTAAGGACAATGACGAGAAAATTCAATGTAGTTAGAACTCAATAGTCTATGCTGTGAGAACCCAATCGTGTAAACTCTAACGCTGTCCATTTGTTAATTTTTTTTATTTTATGCAGAAGAAGTTAAAATACCTTTTTCTTATTCAAATTCAATAGAGGTTTTTTATTTTGGAACTGGTCCAATGGGCATTTTCTTATGAGTTTCCCTTTGGCCTTTATTTTTTTTAATAAACTTTGGATTTTTTTAATATATAAATTGTTCTTTGGCTCTAATTAGGAAAAATTTATTCTGTGTGAAAATGGAACACGTCTGAATATCTAAGCCACCGGCTCCATATCTCTCGGTACCCGATACCGCTTAGTGTCGAAACTCAGTATCACTAATTTGACTCATTCTGATTGATATTTGAATATATGACTGTATTCGATGTCCGCACATAATAATCTCTCCTAATTAGAATTGGAAAAAAAAGGTTGGAGACCATAGATGAGATTTGATTTTGCCTCTTCATCTGCTTAAACTGTACTACGGAGAATCATACCGCAAGTTCCCTCTTGATGTGACTCGCGACGTTGACGTGCAAGGCGAGGGACAACCCGCATGAAAGCTTCTATGCGATTGCATCAGTTGGCGTGGTCGCCAGCATAGAGATTGGTGGGTTCAGGAACCATGGAGCCCACTTACCTCTGCCCGAAAATGGCAGCGGGCAGACAAAGGGCGGTTGTATTGCCCGTATTTTACGGGCTGCAACTTAGCTATTTCCGATGACTGCGACTTCCGTCTGTGGCCTACAGCTCAGCAGAAGCGCTGCGCCGGTGAAGTTTGACCTGGTCCGGCAGGTGAACCGGGCCGTCTTGCCGTTGCCGGCCTGGCCTAGCCGAGCATTTATTAATTACTAGCCGGTTCGTGGTCAGCCGGGTGGAAGGAAGGCTTTTGTTTTCTTGCGGGCGCGGTATCAGAATGGCGGTTGGGTGGAACCCACTGAACTTTTGACCGAATTGACCGAAGGGATTAATTAAGCAAACACGGTAATTAGGAGAAGATTAGTTAGATGTAACGAGGGATTAGCTAAAGGAAATTTGAATGATTAACGAGAGTCATTAAGTTTAAAAACAGATGATTAGTCTTACAGTTCGTACTCCTCATGCATTCGTTTGCTTGCGTGTGTGACCCATTGTTTGTTTGACTTGATCGCTTGGTTGGAGTTTTTCTCATTTAATTAAAGTGATGGATTGATCAAAATTTTTTATTAAAATGAGCTTAAAACATGTTAATTTTTTTATGAGATGTATTCTGTTGATTATATTTACATGTCAAAATATTGTATTATGTTGTCATATATTTCATAATAATTAATTTTATAATTTTAAACATACTTAAAAATTTGAATTCACATGATTTTAAGCATAATATGATGAAGACTCCATCAAGAATTTTCTAATATAAATTTTCTCCTCTTTCCCTTGGTGAAATTATTCTGCTCGGCTACGAACGTCGTGTAGAGGTGAATCAGAGCGCGCTACATCAGCTCTTTGCTGTATACCGCAGATGTGTACCCGCTATGTATCAGGTGATGTGACATGCTTTAATTTGTCTCTGGATGGTCCGGTGTCCTCACAGAATAATTTCTCTTTCCATAGAGGAGGCTAAAAGGGAGAAGAAATTTGATGACTAGGAGAAGGGGCAATGACATCTACTTTCATGCCTCATTTTTCAAGCTTATTAGCAGAATGATTCACTCTAGCTTGATCATTTTCAGTTTTCTCCTTGCAAAAAATTTCTGGGTTTTTTTTTTGTTAAAACCCACGAGAGGGGCCTACGCGTTAATATAAGGAAAAATTACAATGTCCTTAAGGGGAACTCAATCTCACTACCGCTCAAAGAGCTACAAAATCGAAATAAAAGAAAAATTGCGAGTTCGAGTTCCCCGCTATAGAACAATACAAAACAACCTAGGAACATGCTACGGTGCTTAAGGGAAAGCACCAAAAAAAAGGGAGAAAACAAAAAACTAACAAAATGCTCCCAGCAGCAGGTCTCCACATAAATCTTGCAATCAAACGCCCAAAAGGGATCCTGCACAACCAAAAAATAAACAAGAAACTGCGAATAGAAAATAAAGCAATTAACAATACTAAACAAAAGAGTAAAGATCTTCCAAAAAGGATACAGCCGAGCATGGTGTAACCATCCTTGCTCCAGAGAAAAAACAACAGTCAGAAAGAAACTGCAGCAAATCTGTAAACCCACCACACTCACCATACAACAGCAGTTAACCCGAAGGCAGACCCGAACCCAGCACAGCCAAACAGGGCTCAGAAGTAACAGAGCCCCCTCCCAACAACAGTAAACCCAAATAAAGCTAGAACAAAATACCCAGAACAACAGAGCAACACCCGAACAAACAGAAGAAACCTCCAACCTACACCACCACAAAGCAGAGAAAAAAATAGACAGAAAACCCAAAAACAACCACCAAGAGCCTCCATAAGGCTACCAGAAATGCAGAACAACCTCCAACACAAAAAACAATTAACCTTTAACATAAGGTAAACCCATACGATCCAAATTAACCATGCCTTTGATCCGGATAGGCAACTAATTAAGAGAGAATTCAACAATATTAGCAAAACTACAGTCCAGCTTAGCCAATGCCCGAGCAGGAGCGTTGCCCTCCGTAAAAATAGTCGAAAAAGAACAGTTAAGGGAAGGCAAAATATCTCTAATACTCCTTCTAATGTAGAATAAGGAGTAAGAACAGTTACCATCATCCAGATTAAGCAGAAAATTTAAATTAAAATAGGAATTAACCTCCAGAACAATACTCTTAAGGTCAAGACTAGCACACAAATTCAACCCATGAAGAACATCAATAAGAAGGCCACCCATTCTTTCACTATCACCGGTCATACCAGCAAAAGCCAATAAGAAAACCCCATTATGATCATGAATAAGACCACCAGCACTAGTTTTACTCCCCACATGAATACAATCTATATTCAACTTAATAGAATTAATAGTAGGTTTGCACCAATAAATACTACTAGTATGCGTAAGGGAATTAGCCACCTCCATCTTAATACCGAAAGCCTCCATAGTAAAACTAAAATTCTTAAAGTTGATTCCAGTTTTTACGTACACTTTCAAAACACTTTAAATAATAAAAAATGTATAGTTAATTGAGTCCTAAACACATTTATATTAAGTTTAATCTAGTTTGCTCGAATCCTACCTATATGTTTTGAGTCTAAGATATAAGATGGATAAACATAATTTAATTTACATTAATAAAAATGTCATAAATTTGAAAAAAATTGATTGCTAAATAAGTAAGAATAAAAATTTGTTCATCAGATAATGAGCAACTAGCAAGATTGATGATCACCAATCAAAGACGGTCATCTATCTATGTGTTGTTTGCTATAAATCTATTAATATATAATATATTCTCATTCAATCAAATGATAGCTCTTTTTTAATATTAAAATAATTATTATTCTTACTAAAGGCCTCATTATTTTATTTTTTTTGTGTTGAATTTTATTGAACTTTCATAGATTAATAAATTATTTTAATTGTTTTTTTATTATTTATTAATGTTCTCGCAGTTTATGAACGTGCTGAACAGAAAGAATATTAATATTCCTTTAAAATATAATAACAGTTTTATAAAAATATTTCCATGGAGAGTAATGGAATAAAATATAGTGAATGATATCGGCCATTTTAAAATGAACGATAGAAGATTAATTCCTGTATCTAATCATCCAGATGATTGGAGCAGATCCCATTATCAAATTTGCATAATTAAAGATAATTAATTGTTATATATGAGGGTTACATCGACCAATTAACAAAGGTTAGCAATCTTCAACAAAGCTTAATATATTGCAAATAATTCCTTAAAAATAATAATTTCTTTTTTTATTCGTTAATGGAAGCGAGCAATTGAGAAAAAAAGAGACCGATTTAGGCTTTTCAGGACGAACTTTTGAATAAATTAAGGAATTCTTTTATTTAATTTATGAGATGTGTGAGATGCTGCCAATTGCATATTTAGATCTTTGAAAAATGGAAATACATATAAATATATATAAGCAATTTGTCTGTTTGACTAAGGCTTTGTTTGGGATGGCATTTTTATTATTTCTTAAAGTAAATTTTTAGTTCAATTTTATTAATTTTTGTACTAGAAAGCAGCTTAAGAAGCAATAAGAAGACCGTCCCAAACCAAACATAAGGTTTCGTTTGGGACTATTTTTTTCTTGCTTCTTAAACAACTTTTTAATATATTTTATAGTATAAAGTCGCTTTTTTAAGAAGTAGTAAAAAAACCGTCCATAAGAAACCTTAAATAATTTTATTTTTATTTAAACCAGTATTTTTTTTTTTTCTTTTCTTCTAAACATTCACAAGGCAGCTTCCACGTCACCTACTTTCATCACATGCATGAAAAGCCAAATAGTAGCATATAGCAGAGGTCTGAGTAACATATTTTATTACCGGCATTGATATTTTATATAGTGAAAACAGAAAAAGAATTTTTACTTATTATATTCAGACGATGACCGAAGAAAAAAAAGTTAGCTAAGAAGCTATTCATTATGATTATCTAATAAGGGTAGTTAGTGCAAATTTCTTTAAGTAATCCACGTTCTTTCAGATTTTATCTACAGGATTATTTAAGTATTGTTCGAATCATAAGACTTTTTATATGACAAATATATTTTTTATGTTAGCACAGATCTCGATACATTGTAAGAGATCGAATGATTTTACTTTAAGACTACAAGAAAGTATTTTATTTCCAGCAAAAAAAATTACTTGGTATATTTCCAGAATTCATAGAAATAAAAGTTTTTAAGGAAATTCTAATAAAAATAGTAAATAAAAAAAAAATAAAAAAAAAAAAACTCGTTTGACATTGACAACTAATTGTTGAAATTTTTCACGAACTTTCCAAAACAATAGAGAGTTTGAACGAAGACGGAAAAATCTGATAGAGCAAATAGTCCAACGAAAGAATGTTGCACATTCTTATGGAGAGGTAATTGTATATTATGATATATGATGATCTGGTTTTAGTTTTTATTATATCTATTATGTTATCGGTTTTGCCTGGTTCTACTGGGTTAAAGCTTTTGGGAAGCACTGGAATTGTCGGTTTTGTGGCCATAATGTTCACTCTTAGTTTGGTGGGGGTTAGTATTTCTTCTAAGTAGCTTCTCTGTTTTCTGAGTATCCTTTTGCTAGTTGGTTGTTTTCCACTCTATTGGCTGTAGATGCTTAGCTTGGTTCGTGTATTTCTAAGGTAACATGTGGTATTTCTATTTTCAATACTCTGTCCATTTTGGATTCTTCTTTTGCTATTTGCAGTGGTTTTTGTAGGAAATTTTTGCAAGTTTTGTGGATCCTGGTTTTTTGGATGGGGAGCAGAGTTTGCATGGTCATTTTAATTTTCCTTCCCTCTTTTTGGGTGCTTGCCCTCACGCACCGTAGAATGTACTTAAGTTATTTTGTAACTGTGAGTAGTAAGGTCCTCGTGCTCATAGGTTTTTTTGGTTTTTAACTTTTGTAGCTCATTGGAGCATTAGAGAGCATGAGGACCTTTTTAAGGGCTCTGTAATTTTTCCCTTAATCAACGGGTAGGCCCCTCAATGGGTTTCCCCTAAAAAAATGTGATGAATTATTAATTTAAATAGAGTTTTAATTGAGAGGTAATTGTATATTATGATTGTTATGTGCTAGACTATTCACGGAAGTCGAATGTGAGAGCTTAAACGTCTTTATATTGTACGAAGATTCCACGCATATAGAAAAAGTAAGTTTGTATAATTTCGTTCTCATATGCATTGAGATGATGCCCTTCCCCTAATTAAAAAAGGTGTCAATACAACATAATAGATATGAAAGGATAGGTTTCATACTGCAAGTTGTAAGAGCTTTGAGATATTAGAGTTGACTCCAAGTGAAGGTTTGTGATATTTTTTAATCATTATTCTGTGAGGAGAGGAGTTTAGAGACCAAAAAGTTTGGTATACTTTTAATGTTGAGATCGAAAATTCGACTTGGTATTGATAGAATATATCTGCTTATATCAACATTGTAAGTGTCAGAAAGTGGTGAAGTTGATAGGCTACGGCCTTTGTGATGACATTGTACATTAACCATATAAGCACTATCGCATGCTGACAACTTACATCAACTTTATATGAGCTGGTATGTGCAATATGAGCTGGTATGTGCAGACAACATATGTCAGACTCCTAAATAATGACATATATATCAATCTTATTAGTGACGATGCAATTGATGAGCATCAATATTAGTGTAAATAATACGTATCAGCTTCATAACACTACAAGAAAATAAGTCATTAGCGGCCAAAAATTTAGAGACGAAAGTAAAATGGTTGCTAAAAATATGTTTTTAGCGACCAATGATGATAAATGCCTCTAAGTTAATATGAAGCGTGACATTAGTTACCAAAGAAAAGAATTGGTTGCTAATTTTGTCTCTAATAATTCAAAAAATAATTTTCTCATAAATAATTATTTTCGTACCTAATGATTATTTTTTACTTAAATGAGTAAATACTACCTCATTAAAATTTCATAAACATCCCATACAATGGCAATTTTTTTAAGAAAAAATCACATCTAGTAATGAGTTAATTGTCAACAATTACAAATATATTAGAATGCTGCTGATGAATCATTTAATTCCAATTGCCTCAAATATGTTTAAATTAATAATCATCTCGATCTCGCATAGTCAAACCAGTTTGATATTCTTGATGAAGTTATATATATATATTAGTTGAAACTCACAAAGGGGCCTACGCGTTGATATAAGTAAAAATTACAAATCCTTAAGGGAACCATCAGCCCGCTACTGCTCAAAAAGCTACAATCAATCCAAAAGATTAAAAAAAAAAAAAAAAAAAAAAAAAAAAAAAAAAAAAAACCTAAGGGCCGATTATCCCCATCTATACGGAATACAAAATCGCCTAGATACACTCTAAGGCGGCACAGAAAAAGTGCCCAAAAATAAGAAAGCTACTTCCTTGCCAAAAATTCCCTCAAGGTGGAAGCAAATCTGCAAAAACAACAAAAGAAAAACAAACGGAAAAAGGAAGAAAAAGAAAGCAAAGTTACCATTGAACATAAGGACAATCCCAGAGTTCAGCTCCTGAAAAACCCACCAAAGCAAACCCAACTCAGTTAGAACAAAAATGAGTGCAAACCACCAGAAAAACCTATATAAAACAAACATATCAGAATCACAGTACTGAATAATACATATAAAAAACAACCAGGCATTATACAATCCAGAAGTTATATAAAGTTATATAAAATTTAAATTAATGACGTATAATATGACTCAATCACAATAAGTTGTATCATGCCCAAGTGTTTAGTTTATTTTAGAGCATATTTTATTTATTTTTTATAAATTAAAATTTTATATTCAACAGAGTTATTAACATGTACTCAACTTCCAATTTTGTTTGAGCTATTTTTTTTCTTTTCTCAAGTGCTTTGCTAGGGTTTTTCCCTAGCCATCTAACCCCTCCGCCATCTAACCTCGTCGGAGGGGTTCGCCTTCTAGTCGCCAACTGCCTCTTTCGCTCAAGAAAGTTTTCTCTTATCTTAATGATTCTTTTCCTATCCATTTGTGGTGTTTTTTGGCTTTTTTGGCTTACCCTGTTTTCCCATGTCATTATTCGCTTAGTGACCTCTTTAGCGACAAAATTATCATTTTTAGTGAACAATTTTTTTAGTCTCAAATAATCTATTTTCTTATTGTAATTAAGAGGTGATGTGTGTCAATATTGTTATCAATAAAATCAAGGGAAGACTATTTAGATGATGGTCGTCAGGTGATGGTGGTCAAGAGAATGTAATCAAACGATAGCGATCGAGGGATTATAGTCGTGTGACGATTGTTAAGAGACCATAGTCAAGAAATAGTAGTAAAAAAATAATAGTTAGGTGATAGTGGTTGGATAATAGTTGTCATATGATGGTAGTTATTTATGTTAGTCATCGAGTAAAACTCTTAATTTATAACTCTAAGCATAACTTTAACTCACACTTTTCCCCTTTTATGTAGATTATAGATGTCTATTTATAATATTTTAAGAGATTATTTAGATGAATAAGAATTTTGAGTATCTTGTTTTCCTATTTTCTTACACATCCACCATTATAAACCTTAGCATTTTGATCTTAAGGCAAAATAAACTATTGTTGACATGGAAAGAGTAAAGCTGCTGTATTGTAAACTAGAAAAGAGAAATGATAGATGATTCTATTATTGCAATAAGAGTCATAAATAAAGGACTACTTCCTATAATCAACGAATTGCATTCTATAAAGGAAGAATTTTCTCCTCAAAATATCAAAACCTTGCACAAAACAATTAAGGTTTCTTAGAGGTGCCTAACAATGCAAATGGTTCAATATCTATAATTAGGGTTTAATTGGTTCAATATCTATAATTAGGGTTTAATAAGTATGCCTACCCAATCTTTAGAGGTATTTCTCTTTGATACGTCATCTCAAAATTATCTTGATCGGGCACGAATCTCGAGGCAAAACCTAGTTGGAAACTTCAAAAATTAATTTCGGGAGCATATGAACTCCGATTTCAGTGAGCTTACAGTCAAACTGAGCGTCTCGGAAATACAAACCCAACGACACCAAGATCAACCAAATCCGAGCTCAAATGAGTCCAAATCAAAGGTTCGAAGCACTGTTGGAAGGTTCAAACCGCAATTTGAGTTACCAAACGGTCTCTGATTTTGACGAGCTTATACTCGAATCGAACGGCTCGACGAGACGAATCCAACGAGCCCAAGATCATCAAATTCCGAAATCATTAAGGCCTTTAAATGTCCAACGAACGGTGCATGATCGAAGGATTCGATATCGGCCGTCCATTCGGACCACTCCCTGTTCGCCCTTGATCTCACGCCTATTTACGGGCTATGCCACTCCAGAAAAACTATAAATAGAGCCCTCATTCTACACCAAGGGGGGCTCAAGTGAAGAGAGAGAAGAAGAAGAGGAGAAAGGGGAAAAGGAGATTCCTCACCTCCTCGACCACCGCCGGAGCTCTTCCTGCCGCTTGAAGATGCTGGAACTCTGCTGGATTTTCAGAAAGCGCCGGGAATTTGCACAACTTCCACGTGATGCTAAAATTCTTCTCATTTAACGATAGAGTTCCCTCCTGACGCCGAAACTCCGCCCAAGGGAGGCTGGATTTCTCCTCTGCCACCAACAGACGTCGGACCTCTACCCGACATCGGACCTTCACTCTTCGCCAAGTCTCTACCCGATGCCAGACTTCTACCGGTTATCAGACTTCACTGGACATCTATGCGAAGATGCATTTCTTTTCATTGCTGGACTTCTACCTGACGCTGTCCTACTGATCTTCGTTGTCAGACTACAGTCCTTCCGACCCCCATCGCTAGCCGACTACGGTCCTCCTGACTTACGTCGCCCGCCGACTACAGTCTTTCCGACATCCGTCGCCCGTCGACTACGGTCCTCCTGACTTACGTCGCCCGCCGACTACAGTCCTCCGTCGCCAGCTGACTACGGTCCTCCTGACCTACGTCGCCCGCCGACTGCAGTCCTTCTAACAAAGTGAACATGTCAATAGTGATCCTTTGTATTTACATCATGTAATGTACTCCATAAGATGTACATCAAGCTAAGGCCTTCCACCAAGGAAGGGCCTCATTTGTAATCGACTGCAATACTAGTGGATTCATTCAAACTGGGCTAGGCCCCGTGGTTTTTCCCTCTTTTACAGGGGTTTTCCACGTAAAAATCTTGGTGTCTCATAAATGCTAGACCATCTCTCCTTATCTGATTGCGTGCCGGATTTTCGTACAATGCTAAGACGATAAAATTTATATTTCTCTACCGCCGCGAAAACTCCTGGACGTAACACTCTTTAAGTTTTGAGTTAAGTTATTATAGCCTTGATGCTAGTGATGACAGAGCTACAAGGGACTATGGTGAAACAAATTGAGTAGATTGGGTGACGCCAGAGTTGAGCTACTTAAACATGTTAACGTCAGGCTAGCTAGAGTAATTCCATATGCCAGTTTGTATGGTTGTATAGGAGTGTAGTGATTTCTTATGTTGGGTGAAGTCTATTATATTGTTACTTTTGTCTATAAATATATAGATAATACTTGTAAGGGCTAGATTTGAGATGAATAAGATTTGAGTTTTTTTTTTCTACTCTATTTATGGGTTATGTAACCTAATTATTTTCAAATGGTGATACCCTCCCAAGAAGCACGATTCTTGGGTTATGTGTGGGATATGAGTTCTTACAGCTCGCATTTCTTTCTATCGCCATTACTCCCATCCCGTACGGCGTCATTTGGTATCAGAGCCAGCCAGCAAGATGTTGAATAGATTTTTGTTTGCATAATTCCTCTGGGTGGTGGTTTTCTTGGAAGGATTGGTTTTTGGCAACCTGTTCTGGATCGAGGTAAGGTGGATAGAGGCAAGTCTGAAGATCCCTCTGTGTTCTATATCTTGAACCTAGCTCAGGTGGTGATGAGGGGTGCTCGGGTTTAGGTCAAGGGACTGCCACTAGAGGATCTATTGCGTGAAGGACATCATCCTGCTCACTAGAAGATCATCGTTATCAACTATAGTATGAGAGAAGCTTTGTTCTTGTTTGTATCATGACTTGAGTTCGGATCTTCTTATTGTAGAGAGGTCAGTCTGCATAGTCCTACGATGTGATTGAAAGCTTTGGACAAATAGGAGTCTAGCTGACACAATCTCGCGCAAGGGATGTTCTTCGACAAAATGCTGGCATTACCGGCAGGGCAGAGCTAGTTTTTGAGTTAGCAATTCTTTCCCTCTTGCAACAACAGTTTTTTTTTTTTTTTAATTAGAGAAGTTTTTATTGATTCAGTGAAGTAAAACAAGATCTCAGCATGCTTTTGGGCAAATTCCAACCGCCCAAGCTTGGTGTTCCAGATCTTCGCACTGCTTCCTTTTTTTTTAGTGTGGATCTTGATTCATGGATGATTCTTTCCAATAAAAATAATATATCTGCCGCCTGTTGGATAGAGTTTTAGCCTCTCTAATCTGGCTCATGAAGATAACAGCCTTTCTAGCCCATTTTTATCCAATAGGAAAACAACAATCAATAATTTGGCCATTCTACACTGGGTTCTTGAAGAACAGAGCAAGATGTGGCTGACTCAAACAACGATTGTCAAGACTTGAACGAAGGAAAGACTTGAGACCCCTTGTCCAGTACTTTGATGGAATTTGACCACATGGGACATCAGTTCCATTGGTGTTTTATAGATTCTCCATTCAGAACGAATGCTTGCAAACCAATAACGAAGATGGTATCTTGGATTATCAGATCCCTTCTTCCTGCAACAACGTGTTTAAAGAGTCAAACCATATATCTTTCTCCACCCCTATGATCGAGTCCAATTCTAATCGGTTTAAAGATTCATTGCTGAAAGCGTCGACTTTTCAAGTCTATGATGAGCCAGTGTATTACGTGTATGATGATGACCTATTCATTAGAGTTCTTGATCTTGAGCATCCTATATATAATGATGATGAGATCAAGATGAGTACCCAGCTGAAGTTATTCATGCATATTTTTCCTTATAAGGCTACAAATATGCTCTCCATCATTGATAATGGAATTGATATGACCAAACCAAAACATGGCAACCTCCTTGGTACATTTAAAGTTCATGAAGGCACTCATTGTGGATATTGATATTTACATGGTTGATCCATATGGTGTCGAGTACAATTCAACTCTTGAAGAGTGTCATTTGAAGGTGCTAATAAAGACGCATTATGAGTTTGTCATCTATCCCATTTGTCATTGACTCCAGATTATGTTGAACCCTCTCCTAGATGGGGAGAATGACACTGGCTGGAAATATACATACCGTTTTAGCCAACCAAAATTGCCTCATTATTGTGGAAAATCGTCCATCTTCTTACGAGCCTAAAGTTCCTTCTACCCGTCGATAGAATGATGCTGGAACTGAGTTGCTTAATCCTGTTAACGTCAGGCTAGTGTAATTCCATATGTTAGTTAGTATGATTGTATAGGAGTAGTGCTTTCTTATGTTGGGTGTAGCCTAATATATTATTACTTTTGTTTATAATATGTAGAAAGTACTTATAAGGGGAAAATTTTGAGATGAATTAGATTTGAGTTTTTTTTTACTCTGTTTCTAGGTTCTGTATCCTGATTATTTTTAGGTGGTGATACCCTCCTAAGAAGCACAATTATTGGTTTATGTGTGGGTTGTGAGTTCCTGTAGCTCGCATTTCTTTCCATTGTCGTTACTCCCATCGCATCCGATGTCATTGAGGATCTACAATCCTTCATGGAAGAGCTAAAAAATTGATACAACGAGCATAGTCTGATAGGTTTGAATATCTTTTTCATGTAATGTCAGAACATATGCACTTCTATTCAAACTTTGGATGTGAGGCTCATTGATTGAGGAAGAGTTGAAGTTTCTTCAAGACAATATATTGTTCGTTGAGGATAAAAGAGGGAGATTTTAGCTATAATTTTAATGCATGGATCATCAATTATTTTATAAAGTGAAGACCATTAAGTCATACTTATACATTGTTAAGGAAGTATTCAAATATCAACTCAACATCATATTTTGTTCCCTCATAAAGATAATGATAAAAAGTAACCTCCAGCTCACTAATGCTCGAAAGAGCTACAAGGTCCTTAAAAGGAACCTCCAGCTCACTAATGCTCGAAAAAGCTACAAAATAAAATAAAATAAAATCTACGAGCCGATGGTTCCTTATACTAACAATTACAAAATTTCCTAAGAATAATCAAAGGCTGCAAGAAGACAACACACAAAAAAGGAAGAGCAAAAGGATCTCAATTAGCACGAACTTCCTACAAAAAAAGTAGATCAAATCAAATCTACCAAAAAGGCCACGACCAGACGATGTCCCATCAAAAACACAAATCCAGCCACCAAACCTACAGAAAAGGAGACTATAAAACAGGTGGAATAAAATGAAAGTATGATGCAACTAGTAATAATATAGATATAAAGTTTTACAATTGTTGTTACCAAATTGAAATAAGACATCAAGCTTCTCAGCTGGACAATAAACGTTCATACTGCCAAAAGCATTTAAGTCAAGAGAATTCTCATCGATCTTAAAAGGGACCAGCAAACTCGCACCCTTATACAGAAATAAAATCATCAAAGTAACATGGTGACAACCAGCATAATTCCAAGACTCACAACCTTAATAATGTTTTCAATTTCTAAAAAATTATATATAGACTAAAGAGATAATTTAATCTCTAATGCAATATTATTGAATATCATTAGAATCTTCTCATTCTTATTGGGTTCTGCATTTTAGTCTTTAAATATTGCAAGACAATTAATACATAATTTAATTTATAACATTTTTTTATCGAATAATATTAAGAACTATTGCAGCCATTTCGAATGTGTAGATTTAAGCTGTCATTTAGTCAACACAACAATGCATACCATTAAAAATTACACCAAACAAACAATCAATGAAGCTAACCATCTTACAAATCATGACTTTCATATTATTTTATTGGCTTATTTGTTTTTTATTTTATTTTAAGTTACAATAATATATTTAATTCGCTTTTAATAATTCAACCATCTTTAAAGTACATTTAAATAGATATTTAATAATAATAAATGTATACTTTTTAGAAAGATTTATAAATTAATTTATAAAATATAGAAAATATATATATATAGGAAAAATAGAAAACTGACACGTATATTTACAATCTGTCTCAGAAGCAGTAACATGAAAGTACTGAAGATTAATTTTCCTCAAAGTTTGCAATATTTAATAAATTAATTCAGTGCATTTATTCTGATTAAATAAGCACATAAATATTTTTTTACTAAGACCACTATTTTTTCAACTTAATTATTTTTTTATTTAGAAAATAAATATTTAACTATTTTATTCATTTTTAATAAATATAATCATCCAATTTTTTTTTTAAATCTATTTTACATTTAAAATTATACATTTCACAACTGTTAATCCCTTTTTCTCAAACGCTCATGGGGAAATTAGAAGGATGCCCTAAAAATTGTAGCTTTCTAACGTGACAACCGAGAGCCATTTCAAGTGGGTCACACTTCCCCCGTGGTTTAAGGACTGTGCTCCCCATTTGCTACAACAAGACAAAAACCCTAGTTGCAGATATGCCATCCACAGGGCTTTCATTGAACTCATCCTGTTGGAAGGTCTTGTTTGCTCTTGATTTTATTGTTCTCTATTATATAAATTATATATTGTATAAAACATTTTATAATAAAAATATTGTATCATATTTGCATCTTTTTTATCATTTTAGGATTAGGTAATAACACAGTTGCAGGAGACTATCTTTTCTTGGAAAACCAACTCTAGAAGTGCAATTTTGAGGTAAAATAACTTTTTTTTAATAATTATGACTAAATTTAAAATAATTTTCCTCTTTTTAAAGTATATATATATATATATATATATATATATATATATATATATATATACTTATTCATTTATTTATTTATTTATATGTGTGTGTCATGTATATATATGTATTCGCGTAAGTACATATGAAAATTTGACTTTTTATGCATCATAATGCTTGTAATTAGAAAAATATATATGATATTAGTTTTTTTAGAAAAATGTGCTCAGAAGTTCATTTTCACAGCAAATACTCTTACTTTTAATCATGAACTATTTATTTAAAGTTTGTCTCGAGCAATATAGGCTAAAACAAGACTCAAATAAGGTTGGAATTATATTCTAAGATAATATGAAACATATTTGGATTAGAATTAAATAAGGCTCAAACAGGATTCAAACATGATTCTCGCCTCATTTAGGAAGGGTTCAAATCTCATTCAAAATAAGGTTTGAATAGGGTTTAACTATAGTATCCACCACAGTGTATTGTAACATCTTTATAGGGCATTCTACTTGGTTAACATAAAAGACTGTAATCACAATAGTTTTTACATAATATATTATAAGGTAGATATAATTGAGTTAGATATAATTGAGTATATTCCAACATATTATATCAGAGACTATTATTAAAAGAAATATTTTTAGGGGTGGTGCTAAATCCCAACGTAGCAGCGACGCATGAAGAAATTAGATATATTGTAGAATAGAGACACCAAAATTTTGGCAGTGATTTTTGGCGCCATAATGCTCCCAACCAAAAGCGCTCTAGTTCAATCAATAAATTCAAAATTTTATAATGTTCATTTAAAATGTCTTCTTATCTTTGGGTTTTTACAGGTTGGATGGCAGTCGGCGACTGAACAGATGTCATCTTACTATGGTCGATTGCATGGCAAAGGTCCGACGTTGGTCAATGGCCGAGCAGAGGTCCGATAGCGATTAACAATCATACAGTGGTCTGGTAGACGGGTGTAGTCGGGTGTAGTCGGGTGGAGTTCTAGCATCAGCCGGCAACTGGGGTGGTCAACAGTTAGGCAAAGGACTAATGGTGGTCATACAACAAATCAGTGGTAGTCGGTGGTGTTCAGCAGTTGGGCGGAGATCTGACTGCAACCAATTGTCGGTAGTCGAGCGAAGGTCAAACGACTATCGTCGGTCGGGCAGTGGTCGGGTGACTAGTAGTGTTGTGGCGACGATCGGCCACCAGGCGGTTCAGGCAGTGATCGATGTCTAGGAGACGGCCGAGCAGTGGTCCAACGACGGTCAGCAGCCGGGCAATGGTTTAGCATGTAACAACCTAAAAAAAGTAATTTAAAATGAAATTTTTTTTTTTTTTAATTCTGTTTGAATTGGAGCATTGCGGCGCTAAGATTATGAGGGTTGAGAGGTTAGGCTTGAAAACACTGAAGCTCTAAAAACCACCACCGTGATAAGAACATCTGTTCAACAATAAATTTTATTTTTACATGCAGCGCGATGGCGCTAGATAGGAGCTCTATGGCACTCGACCTCTAAAAGTATTTATATATATATTTTTAGAAAATCCTAAGGACAACATAATAGTTAGCATAGTTAAGTTGATAATATGAGAGGTGTTGATAGTAATTTCATAAAAATTAGAGGCATATGTCACCAAGGAATCCTCCCCAATTGCCTTTTTTTAAACTAGAATTAATTAACTTGTTGAGAATTAAGGAGGAGGCCAAGAGACACGTCATCATCTCTATGACTTGAAGAAGAAGTAATTATCAATGTGGAAGAAGAAATGGAAGCATCAATGTAGATGAAAATATGGTAAGTAGCATTTGACTGGTGTGATGAAGATGCCACATAAATATTATCACTAAGTTATACTTGTAGATTATTTTCTTTCTCATATTATTTACAATTCTAAAAATTGTGCTCAAGTAAATGACATCCTTTCTAAAATAACTTTTATTCAAAATCCCTTCTCTTACGATGTTATAATCCAAATAAATTTTTGAGGAGCCACAAGACACATCAATCACCATAAAGACTTTGGCTATTTATATTCTCATAATATGATCAGTAATAGGGGAATTCACATGCAACCAGTTATTAAATAAAAAATCTAAGGAAAAAAATATGGTTTTATCAAATGAGAGTGCTCTAAAGTGTAGGAAAATAATTATATACACATGAATAACAAGTGATTTATTAGAAATATGAAATCAGAGGTCCATTAAGAGATGGAACTTTCAATCAATACAACTTTCTTTACCAAAACAAAAGTTTCAGGATCCTCAGTATGAGATAATTGTAGAAAGACATGTTTTGAGTTGAGTAATAAATTAACAGCATACTTTGTAAAATAATCATAATATATTGAAAACATGGATCACTAGCCAATATTTACTAACTAAGCCTAATTTTAAAGGGTTTAATAAGATGATGAACACATTATTTAAGATAGAAATTGCAAGCAAGATGTTGAGAAGAGGGGATGTTGATCAAAAGATAAAATTTCTAGGATGCATGACTAGGAGGCATATCCACGTGATATTAAAGGACCACATACATAATACCACTAAAAGAACATACAATAATATGAGGCACAATAGTCGTTGGGTGGCTAATAGTAACATGAATAGGCATCAATGAGAAGGGGACACACCCCCAAACCCCTTTCCTTCCTTCCCTGGTGATTAGATGCACTGTTCAATAATGAAGGACATTGGAAGGGGTCTCAAAGAAGGTATATAATGATTGAGAAGGGCTAGCTAGACATTGGTGTAAGAGGTGTCAAAGCCTGAAATTTGATGAACATTACCCTATAAAAAGCTATAATGTTGGATGGAATGTAGAAGAGATGGGGCATTAAGGTCACTATATATGATGATGTAGTAAGTGGGAGAGAAAACAATGGAAAGCAGGCCACCAAAATCGATGGTGATGAGGTCTTCAAACAAAATGGGAAAGATTTTATGGGGAATAAAAACTTAATCTTTGAACAACAAAGATCTCATAGAGGGCATTAAGAGAGGGGGGTTAAGGAAGACTAGTAAATGGTAGTTGTAGTAGATGAAGGTGATAGCTGATCGCAAAGACAACATATGAAATTGGAGACTTGGTGTGGGAAGTGAAGTTGATAGTTAGGCTCTTATACTTTTATTACAAGGTCCATAATAGATGACTTAAAGAGAGTCGCGCTAGTAGCGTCTATACATAAGAGTTTAATAAATAATGAAGCTAATGTGAAGAAAACAAATTAATCAAATGAATGTACTCCAGGGTAATCATTAGTAATCCAGGTTTGAGTGATTGTGCATTCTGAGAAAAAATCAAAGTCAAGTGACCACTTGTTGATTCTTATACCCTTCAATGTTTAATACATTCGACAAAAACATTGTAGAATGATCTTAATTTTATCCTTTCAAAAATAAGCAGAACATCTTGGGGTTAAATAATGAAATAGAGAACCTTTTGCAATGAGATTTTAAATATTATTAATTATATATATAGAAGATGTCGATAACCTAAAAATTTTACCAAGAAGAGACTAATGAAATGGGGCAACTAAGTTATGCATTACATTGTCATACAAAACTAACACTAATTGTTCTTCATTATAATATACAGAAAATGTTTGGATATCATTTTGGAAGAATGTATAAGGGATCACTTTAATACTAATAATTAATATGGACTTAGAAGATTTCCCATTGCCCAACACAAATATGTAAGTTTGCTTTGGACGAGAAAAATCTCAAACCTGAGGAGATTAGAGCGGATGTAATACATGTTAAACACAAAGCCACCATTAGAAGTTTGAAGTCAAAAGGTGGGCAGGTCTCTAAGGGGTAAGGACAAAGAGGCTATGTCGAGGCAAGAAGAAACAAGAAAGTAGGAGGTTGTACTATACCCGCATGAGAACCTACTATAGGAGGAGCCAAAAGTTGTAGAGGTAGCAACACTAGAAAATGGTTCGTGATACGGCATGCAAAAATAATCTTGATCGGGCACTAATCTCGAGGCGAAAGATAGTTGGAAACTTCAAAAATTAATTTCGGGAGCATATGAACTCCGATTTCAGTGAGCTTATAGTCAAACTGAGCATCTCGGAAATACGAACCCAACGACACCAAGATGAACCCAATCCGAGCCCAAATGAGTCCGAATCAAGGGTTCAAAGCGCTGTTGGAAGGTTCAAACCGCAATTTGAGTTACCAAACGGTCTCCGATTTTGACGAGCTTATACTCGAATCGAACGGCTCGACGAGACAAATCCAACGAGCCTAAGATCATCAAATTCCGACATAATTAAGGCATTCAAATGTCAAACGAACGGTGCATGATCAAAGGATTCGATATCGGCCGTCCATTCAGACCACTCCCAATTCGCCCTTGATCTCACGCCTATTTACGGGCTATGCCACTCCGGAAAAACTATAAATAGAGCCCTCATTCTACACCAAGGGGACAAAAAGTGAAGTGGGAGAAGAAGAAGAGAAGGAGAAGGATAAAGGGGAATAGGAGATTCCTCACCTCCTCGTCCACCGCCGCCGGAGTTTTTCCTGCCGCCTGAAGACGTCGGAGTTCTGCCGGATTTTCAGGAAACGCAGGGAATTCGCAGGATTTTGTGAATTTCGTGGAAGAAACAAGTTGTATTTGGATTATCCCGACTTGTGGGACGAAATCCGTCATTTGTAATCTACAAAAACACTAGTAGAAATTTGCAACTGGGCGAGGCCCCGTGGTTTTTCCCATTTTTGGGTTTTCCACGTAAAAACTTTTGGTGTTCACTCATCTTTTCTGTTTGTGTGTTAAACTTACGTGCAACGCTCGGACGCGAATTTATAAACTCTACCGCCGCGTATTTTCTAACACGCAACAGTTCGATTAAGCAACATTGTCAAGGATTGGGGCTTCAAGGAAGGATGTGTTTCCAAATGAGAAACCATTTTATGTTAATAAAGCTAAGAGGACTTTAAAATCTACTATAATCTCATTAAGAGAATAACACTGGTGATGGAAACGCCCAATAGGAGAAACCGAACCAAAATCAATGAAGGTAATCAATTGCTTTGAAGTTCTTTGTTAGAAAACTAGGTGTTGATGAGTCTAAAAGCAAAGACATCAAAATTGATAGACAATCCAAAATTGAAGACTCAAATATGTGGAGGGAAAAAGTGAATAACACTTTATATATATATGAGTGTTATATTTTTGTACAATAAATTTATATATGCGCTCAAATTATATAAATTGAACAACAACTTTTATATGATATCGAAAAAAATGTTAGGGCCCTTAATCTTTTTCAAAAATAAAAAATAATTAAAAGAAATATAATATCAAACTAAAACAATAAAAAAAAATTGCTTTATCTTTAAATCGATAAGAATCAAATGAGCTGATTAGTGGGATCCACCAACCGCATAGGACCTCTCTCCCACTTGCCCCCTCTCAACCTAACCCTATAATCACTCACCTTCCACCTCATAAACCCTAGTTCACGACATTTTAAATAGCATCACATCACATCATCATTATATCACATATCATATCATAAATACTACTCTTCTTTCCCCACGCACACCCACGCTCTCCTCTCTCTCTCTCTCTCTCTCTCGCTTCGCTCAATATTTTATACATATATCCTCGAGCGCAGTGGAAGCTCTCCCCTTCTCTTTGTCCCTCCATCGTCTCCTTTGCTTCCTCTTCACTGGTTCCACGTTCTTTCTATATTCCCCTCCTCCACTGCTTCTGTTCATCCTTCTTTATTCAATCTTAATCATAAAAAATCCATTTTTATAACATTAATTTTCTGCCCCTTTTTATTCTATATTTTTTTCATGGATGTAACCATGGCGGGCCTTGATCTAGGCACCACCTCCCGTTTTATGAGCCATCTCCACCACCTTCCTGACCTCCATCTCCAACACCAAAACCCCGACACTTCCGACGAAAACCATAAAAACAACAACACCAATCAACTAGCCGGCGGCAATAACGCTCAAGCCCTTGAACTAATTTCTTCCGGCGACCTAGCAGGGCGGAGACAGCGTGGACGCCCGCCAGGCTCCAAAAACAAGCCAAAGCCACCGGTGATCATAACGCGGGAAAGCGCGAACACACTCCGTGCACATATACTAGAGATCGGCGCCGGCTGCGATGTCTTTGACTGCGTCGCCACCTATGCGCGCCGTCGGCAGCGCGGCATCTGTGTACTTAGCGGCAGCGGAACAGTTACTAAAGTCAGCCTTCGCCAACCTTCCTCATCCGGAGCTGTCGTGGCGCTTCACGGACGGTTTGAGATCTTATCTCTATCGGGTTCGTTTCTACCTCCACCGGCACCACCTGGAGCCACAAGCCTCTCTATCTTTCTAGCCGGTGGACAGGGGCAAGTAGTCGGCGGCAACGTCGTCGGAGAGCTTTTCGCCGCTGGGCCGGTGATAGTAATTGCGGCTTCGTTCACCAACGTGGCATACGAGCGGCTGCCGCTCGAGGAAGAAGATCTGCAGCCGCCGCAGCTGCAGAGCTCCGCTGGAGATGAAGGAAACAACGGGAATCCGTTTCCTGAATCAGCGGCGGCGGGATTGCCCTTCTTTAATCTACCGCTTAACATGGCGGGTCAGTTGCCAGTCGGAGGAGGGCATGGTTGGACCGGGGATGGAACGACTAACCGGCCGCCGCAATTTTAACAGTCGGGAAAAAGGAAAATTTCTGCAGAGAAGATGAAGACCTGAAACTGGAAAGAGGAAAGATAAGAAAGGTTAGCTCGCAATTTTAAGGAAATGATCCGTTCTTGTACACTGGCTGACTTGTTTTTCCTTTTTTTTTTTCTGATTTCTTCTTCGGCTCTCCCGTATTTGGCGAGGTTTATTGTGGTTTTATGCAGTTTACTTTGTTTAGTTTTTTGTTTAATACCTCTTAATTAATACTATAATCTGATGTTTTAATGTGAATTTTATAATCTTTTTAGTTTTGAGTTTGACTTTCATTAATAATATTAAAATTTTTTCTTCTATTTTAAAATTGGATTAGATTTTAATTAATTGTGGAAATAAAATATTATGAATATGCATTAATAAATCTATATATCATTTTTTGCCTTTGTTTTTGGTTTTGACAAAAAATTTATTTCTAAACAAGATTGAAAATTATTTGGGAGTCTTTAGGTATGATGTTGAGCTACGATTTTTTAATTTGCGCAGTGAGAAGATTGGTATTGGTTAGTGATCCCACGTGTGTGCACGTTCTTGACATAAAAGAAATACTCAGGCTTATTCCTTTTGTGAATCTCTCTCTCTCTCTTTCTCTCTCTTCTCTCTCTCTCTCTTTGTATGTCTGTGTATGTCTGTGGTTTCTGTTCCATTAAAATTAGATAAGATCTCCATGAATTTTTTGAGCATGAGAGAGGATCTCCTCTCAAGCTTGCAGGAAAGCTAGTTATGCTCACAATCAGGCTTATTCCTTTTGTGAATCTCTGCCTCTCTCTCTCTCTCTCTCTCTCTCTCTCTCTCTCTCTCTCTCTCTGTCTTTTTATGTGTGTGGTTTCTGTTGCATTAAAATTAGATAAGATCTCCATGAAATTGTTGAGCATGAGAGAGGATCTCCTTTCAAGCTTACGGGAAAGTTATGCTCCTTTTTAATGGTGTGTTAACTTCTACAATCATGGAGACTCAAATGTTCTTAATTGTGAAACTTTTAACTATGAGAGGTTTGGGAAACAAGAAGGATTAGTCTCATAAATCTATATATATTACGCAACCTAAGCTTTAGCTTCAGCACAAACAAGAATAAAATTTAAATGAACATCTTGATTCGATTGAATAGGCAAAAATTCATAAAGGGCATAACAAAAATTATTTGAAATGCATGTAGAGCTAGCTAGCTGGTTTTCCGAAATTTGGTGTTTTTTGTTGTGTTACAGGAGCACTGAACAGAATGGTTTCATTGTCAACAAACTTCTAGAAACTTAATATTTTCATTTTTGTTTATATTGTTTCATCACTTTTTTAATATTTTAATCAATATATTTTTAAATATTTTGTGGCCAAAGATAAATATTTAGTTATTTTTGTGCAAATTGTGATTGTAACTATAATTACACAAAAAATTTGCGCTATTTTATTGCTATTGAATGTTTAAAAATGTAATTAAAGTTGTCTCATTTGCAAAATTTCAAAAAAAAAATGTTATTAAATATTATTATTAATAATTTGATAGAATATTGCTTAACATTTTAGTATTGTATAATATTAATTCACCATTCAAAGGAATGTTATAATGCCCAACTTTAACAAGATTGAGAAATACACACTCTAATCATGTAGTTATTGAAAATTGTTCACTTCTTCTTCCTACACTAACATTTATTATTTTCTGCTGTAATAGAAAATTTTGTTGGTAGTTATTATCATTACTAAAATTATTGATTTTTGAACTATTATTAAGGATAATTTAAATTTGAATCTTGTGATCTTATATATGAATGTTTTCGAAACATAGCATTTGCATTGAAATTCTAAATTCGAATGATTTAATTTAGTAATTCATTCAAAATCTTGTGTGCTGATTCAGATATAGACTAATCATATAGCATTGCAATGCATTTTGTATAATATTTGATAATAAATAGTTAATGATTAATAATTTCTCTTAGTACTTACTAGTAGAATCATCTAATGATCATCATTAAACTTGCATTAAATAAAAAATAATTAATTTTAAACTGCTAAGAATGGAAATAATCATGTTAAAATCTAATCATTCAAAGAATTTTTTCGGTATTTGGCATATTTTAATGAGTGTTTACTAACATCTGAAATATCACAGTACATTGAAAAATATTCCATGTTTCATCTATTTAAAGCATGTACACTATTTTAGATATATAAATAGATGATAGATTTCCTCCATATAGATGTCAATTATATCAACAATATAGAAGCTTAAGAGAATATGATGATCTGAACATTCAGGAGGTAGCCACTTTAGACCACCAAGATGGGGACCTTCAAACTCTCTAATGTTTGGAGAATCTACATAGAGTGGAGGGATGAAATCGATGAATTTGGTATAGGAGTATAATCGAAGATATAGGGAGAATAACGGGATTGAGGAGACTCATGAGAGACAAAAACTCCTTAAAGAAGGGAAATGTATAAAGAGAAAGAAGCATGAGAAAAACTTTAGAAGGGAGAGAATCCTCACATTTAATTCATCATAAACTCTCATGTTGAATTACAAGACTTTGAGCTCTATTTATAAAGATCAAAATCAATATCCTATTAAAAACAAAATCCTAAATAACATAAATTTATACCTAAAAATTATCCAAAAAGTTAATACATCCAAAAATTAAAGGAATTTGATTTTTTTTATTTTAAAATAAAATTAAAAAATAAATTTTTAATCTTTGTGGGATATCACATCTCTTGAGCATGACTAAGAATAATAATTGGGAGTGTTGAATGTTATTGAAAGAAAAACAAAAAACCCTCCAATTAATTGTATTATAATGCTTGTAAAATTCATCCTAAAGGACCGATGAAGAAAAAAAAATCCATTATGAGAAAGAAGAGAGTAATCCAATCTGGTTAAAGTACTAACTAATTAAACATGACTCAAGTACTGATTGATTGAAATAGACCCCTTTTTTTATTGAATTTATGGGTTGTCATTTATAAAGATGCAATTAAAGTACAACTCTAAATGTCATATATGATAGTGAAAGTGAGCATAAGGGTAAGCAAATTAAATTGCTCAATGAAGAGGATGTATAGTATGTGATGGAGGGCTTGTAAGATAAGTGAAAAATGGACAATGTAGTAGTATTACAGCTGAGTTTTCATATATATGACGAAATGATATTTGTGGGATGAAAGAAGCTACAATGATGGAACATGTACTAGAGGTGGAATTTGAGAAAGAGAAATTGAATGCTAAATTAAAGTATGATAGTTATTGTTAGAGGAGTATGGCATCAAAGAGAGAGGACTCAAAGTGTGCAAGGTTGGCTTTAGAGGGAAGAATATAAGATATATAGTGGCCATTGAAGCCATTGGACACTCTAAGGAATAAATTAGTAGGTATAATTTATCTTTATGGTAGCAAGTGAGTAGAGGAACAAGAAATTCAAGAGATATGCTATTGAAGTTTGTATGGGAGATTGAGATTTACAGCTTTATGAATATGACTGCACTACAAGAAGTAGCTAGAGGGCTCAAGTAATCACGTGTCACAACGTAGTGGGGGATGCAATGTGTGATGGAGGAGGAGAGGACAAGATGCAAAAGACATGATCATGTCATGCGTGTGCCAAAGGAGTTATATGAAGACTAGGATGGTTCACATATAGAGAAGATTAGTGTGTAATGAGAAATTTGAAAACTTACATGTTATGAGGAAGGCATAAGTTTGTGCTTGGACTCTGTTATTAATTGATAAAAAGTTCTACAAAAAAGAAAAATAAATAAATAAGAAGAATGATATCTATAAATAGAACTAGAGAAAAAGATAAAAGGAGATTGATGAGAGATAAGAATGAACACTCAAAGGGAGGGGGTTTTAGGATAAAGAGGATGAAGCATGATAGAAATCCTAAAAGGGAGAGAAATCCAAATGGAAAAACCTAAAAAAACTCTCTTTAAATCATCATAAGATCTTCATCATGTTGAATTATAAGACTTTGGCCCTTTTAATAGAAATATGGCTACATAGATAAGATCAAATTTAAGGTAATCTTATCCAAAAATTGATATTTAACTATTCAAAATCAAATCAAAGGGAATTGATGAGATAGATGGAAAAACACCTCTAATGGAGGGAGATATGAGGTAAAGTTGAAGCATAAGAAAAATATTCCTAAAAGATAGATAAGTTCTTGCTATGTGTGGAATCTGATTTTGTTGATCAACCTGGTTGTTCTGTTGTCTCGAACCTTAAAGCTTATCATGTTCATTGGGGGTTGCGGGGGTTTACGCCCTGGTTGGGTTTGAGTGCTTTGCACCAGAAATTTTTTTTTCATATATACAACGCCCCCGCTCTGGTCACCCGAGTGCAATGACGCTACGTACCCAAGCACTGCAGGAATGCTACTTGAGCGCCCCAACGCTAAACGACAGAAAGCAAAATGCTGCAGCGGCGTCAATATGGCACTACACCGGATCAAGATATAGGTTCTAGCACTGCAGATCTTCAAACTGGCGCTGCGAGACGGACTAGATGTTTTTCTTTCTCGTTTTCTGAAAGGTTGCGTCCCTTGGAGTTTATTTACTTGGCTTTATCTTGTATTTTCAGTTAGGAAAAAGTGAGAACGGTGCATGTAAGAAGAGAAACAATCAGAGAGAGAGAGAGAGAAAATAGATATATATAATATATTTGTACTTTTTTCTTCCAATTTTCATAGTGGATCTCTTGGTGTGGTGTGACTCTATGATTTTCTTCCCTATTCTAAGTTTTTTCACATTAAATGCTGGTGTCCTCAGAGGGAATAACAAAAGAAACGCTTTCTTCAAATCATTAAAAATTGTTGATCATGTTAAATTACAAGAAATTTGTCATATTTATAATAGAAATATGGCTGCAAGATAAGATGAAATCAAAGATAATCTTATCAAAAATAAAATCTTTAACAATTCAAAATTAAACCTAAGATTATCCAAAAAATAATTCACCTAAAAATAAATAAATTCAAAAACCACTAATTTAAAATAAAATAACAAAAATAAATCATGAACTTGTATTATTTTTAATCAATCAAAATTAATTAGGGGGCCACTTGTACATGATTAGTTCAGTCACTACAACAGTTTTGAGATGTATTCCTTTTTTTTTTTAATTGCGTGGAAAAAAATCACAGTATTAACAATATTTAAATTGCTACAAACAGTGCAATTAAAAGTATCTCTTATTCACAATTTTCTTTAATATTTGGTTATATTTTTTTCAAGATTATGGCAGTTAATTGTATGGATAAGGGCTTTCATTGCTAATGAAGATAGTCATTAAGCCCATTTTTACAATAAAAATTATGATTAAAATTTTTAACCACACTTCTTCAAAAAATAATGACTTTAAGATAAACTATGGCTTAGTTTCAGTCCAAAGTCAAGAAAAAATTAAAAAAGGTGGGCCAAAATCTAATGATGATTAGTCAAATTTAGTAGGGCTAATTGATCAATTTTGTTCTAGTGAGTGTTCAGTGAACCCTTATATATAGTTATATAGACTGCATCTACTAATTGGAGTTCTCTCTAATTACTACCAAGTTGCTTAATCAGCCAATAGACTTTGATAGTAACTTGTAATTTTCCTTTAAGATATTGTGATTATTTTTTTAGACAAAAGAGAGACCTCAGCCCCAACAATAAAGGAAAAACATGATCAACAGATTCTATAATGGTTATTTGTTATTTTACCAAAAGATGTTGAAAAAAGAAAGCTAGCTACTAAATAGTCTGGGTTAGTATTTGATCCAGAATCCTAAACATTGTAACAATAGCCTGTCATCAGTGATTTCCTTTTGATTTATTCCAGCTAAATTTTTGTTATAAAGCTAAATATCTTTGAGCAATCACCTCATCCTTTTTACTGCTAATTAGAGACGTACCTGAATGCTTAAAAGCTTTCTCTCCAAGTCATAACATAAATTACTTGCCTGCTTTAATCAAATTGTCTTCAACCTTCTTTAACAAAGTAGAGGCATCACACTCTTTCCTGTAAAAAACAGCCTCAGTAACTAAACGTCCCGTCTAAGGGACGGCTTTTTTATTGCTTCTTAAAATAGAAAGCTACTTTAAAAAGAAGAAAGGAAGCAGTCCTAAATAAAGCCTAAATATTGCCATAACATAGCCTATCCTATAAAAGAATAACCTAAAATTGATATTTTGACATGAAGACGAATGACATGATAGGGTTTCATTGATATGTATGAGCCAGCCCTTAATCTGTCATTTTATACTTTTTTTGGGCGACATATCAATTTACTTGTAAATTAGAAGTCGTGGATTGAGATATTATTATAAAGCAATCTGTGTGGAAAAATATATACACTGTTACATTGGGAAATACCTCCAGGTTTGCATTCCAAGCAAGCATGTCATATGTTTAATTCTATCTGATGAATATTGGAAGAAATGAAATAGCAGCAGCAAAGTGATCTGTGTATATATATATATATTCAAATCATAATTGATTTATACAACTTCTATTTATAGCATTCGTAGTCTTTTTATAAAAATTCATTGTGATACGTCATCACAAAATTAGCTTGATCGGGCACGAATCTCGAGGCAAAGGCTAGTTGGAAACTTCAAAAATTAAATTCAAGAGCATCTGAACTCTGATTTCAGCGAGCTTATAGTCAAACTGAGCGTCTCGGAAATACGAATCAAACGACACCAAATTCGACCCAATCCGAGCCCAAATGAGTCTGAATCAAGGGCTCAAAGCGCTGTTGAAAGGTTCAAACCGCAATTTGAGTTACCAAACGGTCTCCGATTTTGACTAGCTTATACTCGAATCGAACGGCTCGATGAGACGAATCCAACGAGCCCAAGATCGCCAAATTCCGACATTATTAAGGCCTCTAAATATCCAACGAACGGTACATGATCAAAGGATTCGATATCGGCCGTCCATTCAAACCACTCCCAATTCGCCCATGATCTCACACCTATTTACGAGCCACGCCACTCCAGAAAAACTATAAATAGAGCCCTCATTCTACACAAAGGGGACTCAAGTGAAGAGAGAGAAGAAGAAGAGAAGGAGGAGAAGGAAGAAGCTCCTCCTCGACCACCGCCGGAGCTCTTCCTGCCGCCTGAAGACGTCGGAACTCTGCCGGATATTCGGGAGAACACCAGAATTCTGCCCAACTTCCATGGGATGCTGAAATTCTTCCCAACTCCCTCCTGACGCCGAAACTCCGCCCAAGTGAAGTCGGAGTTCTCCTCTGCCACCAAAGACGTCGGACTTCTACTCGACGTCGGACCTTCACTCTTCGCCAAGTTTCTACCCGACGTCGGACTTCTACCGGTTATTGGACTTCGCTGGACGTCTATGCGAAGATGCATTTCTTTCCATTGTTGGACTTCTATCTGACGTTGTCCTTCCGATCTTCGTCGTCAGACTACAGTCCTTCTGACCTCCGTCGCCAGCCGACTACGGTCCTCCTGACTTACGTCGCCCGCCGACTACAGTCTTTCCGACCTCCGTCGCCCGCCGACTACGGTCCTCCTGACTTACGTCGCCCGCCGACTACAGTCCTTCCGACCTCCGTCGCCAGCTGACTACGGTCCTCCTGACTTATTCCGTCGCCCGCCGACTACGGTCCTTCCGACCAAACGAACATGTCAATAATGACTCTTTGTATTAACATCATGTAATGAACTCCATAAGATGTACATCAAGCTAAGACCTTCTACCAATGAAGGGTCTCATTTGTAATCGACTGCAATACTAGTGGATTCATTCAAACTGGGCTAGGCCCCGTGGTTTTTCCTCATTTTCAGGGGTTTTCCACGTAAAAATCTTGGTGTCTCATAAATGCTAGACCCTATCTCTTTATCTGATTGCGTGCCGGATTTTCGTACAATTCTAAGACGTAAAATATGATATTTCTCTACCGTCGCGAATACTCCTGGACGCAACACATTGGAATGTAAATGCTTCAGTACTAGAATATTTTTTATTGATCAGTACGTTTGTTGGGGCGGCTTTTTTAATGTTTTCAAGTAGCTTCTTAGTACAAAAATTTCTAGTTCAAATTTTTTTTTGAACTAACAAATTTCTTTGGAAAATAATAAGAAAACCGTCCCAAACAAAACCTAAGAGTGCAGAATTGGCCTCGATGAGGGCCGTGAGTTTCGTAGTTCTTCCCACCAAACTGCCTCAGTAATTTCTATCAGTTTGTTTGAAGCTTCGACCATTAGATCAAGAGTCAAGGCTTTAGATTAGATTAAAGACCTGATTCAAACAAAATAAAACAAATACAAAGCTTCTTACTCTAGCTCTTGGTTAATTAATTAGACGATATTCATATGTTGTGAAGGATGTAAACATTAAATTAAATTGTTATATGTGTTATATAAATGACCTTCGCCTTGAATTAAAACAGTTAAAAGTTAAATAAATACGCATATAATTTAAAATACAAATAAATGTTAATTATAGATGTTCTCCGATTATGCATGACTACTACTGGATGCTGTTAGGTTGCTGATATTCTAACTGTTTTTTTTTTTTAAACCCACAAAGGGGCCTACGTGTTGATAGAAATCAAAATTATAAGTCTTTAAAGGGACATTTAGCTCGCTAATGCTCACAAAGCTAAAAAAAATTAAAGAAAATAAAACCTAAGAGCCAAATGTGCCCTACTAACAATATTAAAAAAAGCCTAGGTACAATCTAAGGCGACTGTTAGAGAATTTGGAGAAAAATAAGATAAAACAAAAATGAAGAAGTCAACTGGTGGAAGAAACAAAGGTGCATAATTTTTTTCGAACATTTTTTTCTTAATAAATTCACGTACAGAATAATAGGTAGTTTTAAACAAAAATAAAAATGAATAAACCGCCACAATGAAAATATACATTTTCACTAATAACATCATGTCAATTTTTAATAATATTTAAATGATAAATTTAATTTTGCATTAATAATTAACACAACGTCCCCTTAATACAAAATTCTTACACCAAGATTTGATCGAAATCTCTCAATTTTTTTAAAATGATAGCTTTTGTGAACTCATCAGCAATTTGATCTTCAGTGAAGCAATATTGGATTGCAATAGTTCAGTTTGCCACAAGATATGTTGTTGATGAGGCTGCAATATATTTAGCTTATGAAGATGACAATGTAGTACTAGCTTACTTCTTAATTTGTGCTCCAAGATATTGCTCCAGACCTAAGGTTGAATATAAATCCACTTGTGCTTTTTCTATCTTCTATAGAACCTGCCCTAATAAATATCAGTAAAACATACTAAATTAAATTTAGAAACTAATTTGTACCAAATTCCATAGTTGGTTGTCTCCCGAATGCATGTAGCGAAGACTGCATTTAACTGCTCCAAGATGATGTATAGAAGGATTATGCATGAACCTTGAAATAAGATTGACTGAGTATATAATATCAGGAATGGTATGTGTTAAATATGTAAGACCAACCACAATTCTTCTAAATACTTTCTCATTGGTCTTAGTTGTAACGTTCTGACCTAGCTTTTCAAGTCGTGGGTGTTGAAAAAGTCTTGTAAGTCAGCATATATATTATACTTTTTTAGTAACTCCAATGCATGTCTTTCTTGAGATTTAAAAAATTTATCATCTGCTTGATTAATTTTTAAGCCTAGAAAATAGTGTAATAACACTAAATCAGTCATATCAAATTATTTCATCATATCAGCCTTGAACCTTTCAATCAACACTTTGGATGACCCAAAGTACATAATACCATCAACATATATAAACACAAAGAATAAGCGAATCACCATTAATTTTTAGCTAATACATATAAGGTAGGCTCACTTTCACTTATATGAAATCTATTCTTTTGAAAGTATGAATCAAGCTTTCAATACTATGCTCTTTCTATTTAAGCCCATAGAAAGCCTTCTTTAGTTTATTAACTTTCTTCTCTTTGCCTTTAATAATGAAACTTATGGTTGATCAATACATATACATATGGTATCAACATGTCTAACAAGGGTAGAAGGGATAGGGTCATTCGTTGGCTAAAACCTGGTCTTGGTTGGGTCAAGCTTAACACAGATGGCTCTTATAATGGGAAAGTGGCTGGCTATGGTGGTATTATGAGAAATCATTTTGGTAAAGTGATTAAAGGTTTTGCTGGCCTGATTTTTGTTTCTACAGCCTTTATGGCCTTAACTATGGTATCAACATGTGTATTAAGTTAGGAATTAACAATGTTTGGATTGAGGTTGATGCTATGCTTATTTTATATTACATCAATAGCTCTCATTTATTTAATGCTGATAATTTTTATTTGGTTAGACAGATTAAGCAAGGTCTGTCCTGCATTAATTTCAAAATTTCACACATTTACCGTGAGGGTAATATGTGTGCTGATGCTCTTGTGAAACTGGGTTGTACCAACACTCTTTTCATTGATTTTGATGAAGATGAAATCCCTCCAACTGTTAAAGGCTTTGTTGGTCTGGATTGCACTGGCTTACCTTATATTAGATCCTATTAATATGGTTCTCGGTTGCCTTGTTTCTGGGAAATTCCTCCTGTGTGGGGGGTTTGCTGTGAAGGAAATATGGAATAATATAAAAGTTGTGTTTCAGTGTGATTTTTTCTTTTCTTTTTATCATCTTTTGGTGGATAAGGTTTTTGGCAACTTCTTTTGCTTTATGGTTTACACTTATGGCCATTACCTGTTGTTGTTTTGGCTGGCTGTTAATGATCACTAGAGTTTAGGGAAGTTGTGTTTCATTATACTCTACTCTTTTCTTACTATTCTTTGTTGGTTGCTTCGGATCTAGCCTCTCCATATTCTCTACTGTATGGTGGGCTTTTACTCTCTCAGTTGCCTTGTGGTTTTTTATCACTAGTCATTATCTGTTGGGTGGTTGGCTTGTTGGTAATTATCTTTGGAGAAGATGGATGGTTGGCTTGTTGGTAATTATCTTCTCGGTCACCCTAGGCTAGGTTTTCATTTTCCTCATGTAATTTTGCTTAGTAAAGACCACCGGCTCATAGGATTTGTTTTTCTTTTTTTTGTAGCTCTTCTAAGCAATAGGGAGCTGGAGGCCTTTTTAAGGACTTGTACCTTTTTTTGGATATTAATGCATAGGCTCGGCATATATATATATATATATATATATATTGTGGGTCTCCGAAAGGATTCCGCTCGTGTGGTTCGAATGCAAAGGGTACGATCACACTATCCCATAGGACAAAATGGTCGTAGACCTTTACACTCGGCACAAGCAGGCCGATGGAAGAGCAGATGGAGTTATAGATACGATTAGCCATGGAGGATAGCGGCTTGCACCTATCAACCTCGATGGATAATAATATCTATAGCCCAAAAGTTCACGAGATTTCCCCTATTCGATACCTCAGCATCAAATAGGGTTTATTTGATTGTGGGGATCGATTTCCTACGGGCGTAAGCCCCCGTAGTTAATTACATCTTAGACCTCGATTTAAGAAAACTCTCGATTAAGGATGTTGGATTATTCACTTCTTGATTTGGTGCACAGATAAAGTTCCTAAGTTCTATCCCAAAGAGTCTCTTCTATTTACCCTTAGTGATGATTAGACAATTTTGAATGGATAAAGATGTGATTAAAATTTTGAGTTTAGAAGATCAACGAACAGATTACTATCCTAAGAGAAAAGACAGACTCAAAACACAGATGAAAGGAGACACACTGAGGGGTGTACAACCTGGACTTATGCTTGCCTGGAGTGAGCTGCCAGCTAACATCCTAAACACAATCAATCGCCCTATATGTATACAAGATAGGAAGGCTCTATCCTAGGAAATCAAGGATTTGTAGTTTAAAAGATTTCAATCAGATACTCTACAATATGCAAAAGAATGTACCTAACGCCATGTATGATGCATGAAACAGATACGAAATATCCCTAGATCTATTGATATGATGCATGTATGTAAGTGAAGCATAATGTGAGGTAAGGTGTGTAAAAACAAATACATGCATGATATTCAGAGTACAGAAAAAGTAAATAAACACATCCTAAGGGTACCCTCCAGGCAAGGTACCCGCACAAAAAATCATTCAAACGGTGCCCACTGGCACAAATAGGTGGCCTACTCTACAGGCCTAAATGACCCTAATGGTCTCTAAGGCTCACAAAAAAAAAAAATGGGGGGGGGTATCGTACCCAAAACCAGAAGGCCAAAAACCTAGCGATGCCCACTTCATGTGGGAAAACAACTATGCCCAATGGCACAAGTAGGTGGCCTACTCTACAGGCCTAAATGACCCTAATGGTCTCTAGGGCTCACAGAAGGGGGGCAAGCTTTGACCTATAGGGCCAAAGCTTCGTCAGTGAACTAACCTAAGGCTGGCTACCTAAACATGTTAGAATACCTACTAACAAGCAGTGTGTGATGTGAAGCAGTTCGATATATAACTAAAAATTTACTTTACAAATTGCAGAAATTATATCTGACTGTATGTGGCGCTGCCACTTAAAAGCTTATAAGCAAACGGTCCCGTTTAGCTCCTGATCATTAAGCTCCAATGTACCTCGCAAGAAAAGATAACATAGAAATATATATATGAGCGTAGATGCCGTTCAGAAAAGAAATGCAGATAAATAACAAAGATATAACTAACAGGAAATTGAATAAAGCTAACAGGAAATTTAATAATTGCATTTATAGAGCATGTGTACGTAGTAAACACTGAACAACAAAAGAAAGACATTGGCCTAACCTAAAGCTAGTAGTCGTGTCCTAGCAAATCAATCTAAGTTTGTGTATGTTGTGTAGTTTTGGATGGGTTCTATGTAGGGAAGTTTAATTATAGTTGTTTTCATTTGATTTGTTGAAGGGCAAAAAGAGGATTTTGGTTTAAATATAAATATTAATACTTTTGGATTGGTTTTAGAGATTTTACTTTTAGTATTTGATTGATTACCACCTTTGTTTCACACCGAGGCCGTGAGGTTTATTTCACCCTCCTTGGGGCTAACTTAATAGCCTCGTAGGCCTGGGTTACCCAGTGGCAATCAATTTTTGTTGAATTATTTTAGTTTGTTATAAATTAGAAAGAGAAATGTATATTAGGTGATTTATTATCGATTGATGTTTGATTCAAATCATTAACAATTAATTTTATAGTTTAGCACTCCATTAAATCCATTCGTGGCGTTGTGCCACCAGGCTCGAGGAACCAGGCCTCCTTAGGACACTTAGCCCCGCAGCCCGGAGTAGTCCATCCAATAAACTTCATTTTTGGAGTGGTTGTTATGTATTAAAGGGTTTGTTGACTGATTTTAAAAGATGATTTAAGAGTTTGATGGATTTGATTAAATTATTCAATAGTTACAAATTAGAAATAAAGATGAATTATGTGATTTATTATCAATTAAGGGATTAGATTAATTAAGTTTGCTATCAACTGGTTCGTGGCGTTGTGCCACCAGGCTCGAGGAACCAGGCCTCCTTAGGACACTTAGCCCCGCAGCCCGGAGTAGTCCATCCTAAAAAAACCAAGTTGATATAGTTATATTAAGAAGTTTATTGATTGATTTTAGTAGATTAGCTTAATGTTTGATTGAATTTTAGGTGAGTTAGTAGATTTGGATTTTAGGAGACTTTTAACTTAATGAGTTTTAGTTTATGTTTGTTTTCCTAATTTAATCTACATCCTTTAAATTTTAGGTTGGTTAGAGGTTGATTAATGAATAAGAATGATTTAGTTTAAGTATATGCTTTAAGCTTACATTTTAGTAATTATTATGTTAATTAAGATTTGATTAAAAGCTGAGTACTTTAGTGTATTTTAGGTCGAATTAGGGTTAATTTGTTGGTTGATTATTAATAGATTAAGAGAGTACTAAACCTAAGAAAGCGTGTCGCTAAGTTTAGGTTTGATGTCTCTATCCTATAAGGAGCATGCATTCTAAGTCTATATTTTCTAAGACCCGATCCTTAATTTTTGTCCTTAGATGACACTAAAGTTGTAGGACTAAGAGTGGTGTTATTTTCTAATCCTTAGGACTCTCGTACATGTATTGCTAAACTTAAGAATCTATAGCAAAGCAGTAGAATAAAAAAAGAATGAGAATCAGAAATAAAAGGAATGTAGGCATTGTTGTTTTGGACACACTTCTTTGAAGTCAAGTGTACCCTAAAGCAACATTACAATGTCATTTGTTGTCCCCACAATCCAAACAAAGCACTTGATATAAGACTCAACTCAAACAAACTTAACTACCCTCTAAATAAAGCTCCAATCGACAAAAAGAAATAAACCCCCAAAATGCAACCCAAAATAGGCCTCTTACTTAAAACCCAGATACATGATCTTACTACTCACTAATCTAAAACCATCTAGAAAACAAGTGCAAGCAAGAAGAAAGACAACTGCCCACATAAACAAGATCATTCAATTCAAACAAACAAAGACACAAAAGAATCTTTCAACCCAAAGCCAATCGTAAGACCATGAATCCCCAAAAGACTTATAAAGCTTTTCCAATGAGACTACACATAAAGCCCTACATGCACGACCTACTAAAACCTTCCCAACACAAAACAAAAAAAATTCAAGTGCTTTTCTTTTTTTTATTTGGAATGGAGTAGACTCGTGAAAGTTTTCTCAATGAGAAGGCATTGTAAAGCTTTCCATCATGAAACATTCACGAGTCACAATATAAAATAATTCACAAAAACTCATCATAAAGCATCTTGATGCAAAATAATTCATAAAGCTTTTCGTAAAGCTTTCCCACCATAACCACTCACAAATATTCACCCTATAAAACAGCTTACAACACCTCTCATCCAAAGACAAATCATGCAACTTTCAACATAAAGGCCCTTATAAATCTTCCAAAAATCATAAAACAAATCACAATTTTTCTCAATATAAAGCAAATTATAAATCTTTTCCAACACGAGGCAATATAGCACTCAAATCTACAAGAAAAACAAACGTACGTTTAAAACCCGTAAAAGCCTTCCAAGACTTCTCCAAAGATGCTTCATGAAAAACTCATAAATGCTCTCCAAGAAGCTATCGACGCCCTCATAGATAAATATGAAATGAAACATAAATAATTCTCCGACCAGATTCATAAAGCTAATGTAATTCCAATACCAAAAACACTAACAACTCCTCTTTCAAATCGTCCCGAGGAAGTACTTTCAACTAACACGAAGCTGAATCACATTTAAATCCATGTAAAAAAAGGAAATTTGCATTGTTTTTATGTCAAAAGAGAATAAGAAAAGAAATTCAGCACTTCTGCAATCCATGGATGAAAACATTTAAGCCTTTTATAACACTTATGCAAATAAATTCCAGCATTACAAACCATACCACAAGAAAATTTCAGCATTTAACATTGTGGAAAACAACATTTAAAATCCTCATCATATATATATATTACCCTAATAAACCACAAGTGCATATGATAACATTCTGTAAAGAAGCCCAAAATCCTTCCAAACGTGTTTAGACCTTTTCTCTCTTTTCTTTAAATCAGAGTTTATATGATTATTTGTTAATCACTCAAAACCAATCACCATGACTGAAGGCTCTATACCCAATCGGGACAGCAACATGACAGGAAAATAACCTTACTCCACTTAGCAAATCAAAGCTTAACAACTGAAGAACTTGAGAAAATATTTGATAATCACATATCTTACTTGTTGTAACAAATATAACCCAAGATATCAAGCTCTTTCATATGGTTTCAAAGAATGCATGCATTTCAAACTCCCAAAATCTTATAGTAGGAATACAACTTCAACAAGAACATCCCATTGTCATTCAAAATTGAAAGAAGGGAATATAAATTTCAGCACCCTCTTCCTACGTAGAATCCATCTTAATGCAAAGGAGACATCAAACCAACATTTCTTGATTTCTACAATACAATAAGAATCATCAATCTCTCTTTTGAAGACAGGAAACAAGCTTTACCACAAACAATGCGTATGCAACTTTGTATGAGTACAACTCTTACACACATAGAGATGATTTCAAACAACACATATTTATTTTATTGATCTCTAGGTGCCATACCAAAGAATGGAATTCCAGCCGGGCAATTTTGACACAGCATACACATAAAGAAGTAAACCGATCTTCAAGCCACATGCAAGTAAAGAAAAGAAAATTTTGAGAAAAGCTATTTCCACCTCAAGAGAACCCACAAACTTCTCTTACTATCAAACATGCATTACTATATTTGCCAAGAATTCAAGGACAACCCCTCTTTTTTTTTTTGAAACATGAATACTCAAAAAGCTCATCTCAATCCCTCATAGAGAATCTGATCATATCAACACCTCACATATTTTGGGGAACATAAAATCCATCCAAAAGCATTGAATAAAACACACGTAATTCATGAAGGGATGACCTTCAACTCTACACATATTTCATAGAATAAACAAGTCCATTTTTTTAGATTTTCGCTGATAAACATCTAAACAATACATTGAGGAAACCTTCACATGAATGAGATCATTGTATAGAATTTCAATGCAAACAAACCGACTATGACTTTCCCTTGAGGCATTATCACAAACACTTTGATTGCATACTTCAGTAGAGAATCAACATGGCTTCACATGCCTTTCCACCATTTATACCTAAAATGTTGGATTGTATAACATGCTTCAAAGCAACTCTCACAAAAAAAAACTATTGTTCATTCTCAAACAACATAAATCAACACATTTGAGAGATCTATAAATCGACACATGATGGCGATGTCAAGTATGCAAAGCATCATAAAACCCAACAATGATAAAATAAACTTTGAAACTCTCCAATACAAACGATTTCTTTTACCATAAAATCCTTTCTCACATAAAGCAAATTTCAGAAGAAAAACTTCCAACATATTTTGGCCTCTCATGCTACATGCCACCAAGAGTTGTGATACCTCTTATATATATCAAGACTTTTTTCTAAGAATAAAATTCACTGCGCAAGAATAAGAGAATCTCTCTGCCAAACGAAACAAATCCATTAAAGAAAGAACTTTAAAATGCCCACTATTAAGTCTCTTTCTTCATGAGATGTACAGAAGCATACAAAAAGAAGATTCATCATGTTTTCAACTTGCTCTTTAAGAGTATAAAGGAAACATGATACAAAGATGACTTCCGACAGTTCTTCATTTAACCAAAATTCATATTATTCTTTATCAAACATTAATACAAACACCTCATATGCATATCTTAATAACAAATACCGTATCTTCACATGATATCTCACAACTTCTACTTAACCATCTATATCGTGTGGTGTAAACCAGAAGCAAGTGAAACCTAAAAAAAAAAAAACTCATTCCCTAGTAATATAAACCAACACAGAAATTTCATCTGTACTTCATAAGATTATCCACGGCTAGCAACAACTGTTATCACTTATTCAAGCCAGTTAAGACACCATTCAGTAATCTAATAGAGGTAACAAAGGTAAACAACACGAGATGGGGATGAATACCTTATCAAACTCATTGAAATAACAATCCAAGCCCCTGCGTTAAGAAGAACCGACGAAGAAGCTTCGATCCCTAGGGACGGACGAAAGCTAGGGCTCGGCAGGAGCAGGGAGTCGGCCCAAGCGTTGGAGAGGCTTCGGCCTTGGGCTGAACGGCATCAGAGGGGGAAGCCGGCGTCGGGTCTGTCGCGGACAGGGGCGACGAATCGGAAGATGGGAGGGTTCGGCATAGCTGGGGTCGTGCGAATGGAGGAATCAGGGAGCCGCTGTCGGGTTCGGTCTCCCCTGGCTCATGCGTGAGAGGGAGAGGGAGCGGGAAGTCGACTCTAAGAGGGTCGTGCGAAAGAGGGAGCCGACGGTGGTCTTCTCTAGGATTCGCGAACAGTAGCTCCGGGAGAGGGGAGACTCGACGTCATCTGGAGCTCGCGAACGGGGCGTGAGAGAGAGGACCGAGTGGGGGGACTTCCGCCCCTCTTCCTCATGCGAAACCGAGAGCAGATCCCGAGAGTGAGAGAGCGGCGTGAGTGATCCCCCATTTTGGCCTCAGTTAGGGCACTAGAAGGAGAGCAGGGGAGATCGAAGCCGTCCGATCGAATGCTTGATCCAACGGATTCAAATTGGCTTGGAGATTTAATCAATGCTAAACTCATGGGGCTGAAATCAAGCTCAAAATCGAGTCAGGGTTTGGTTCGATCCGGTTTGACTCAAACTCACCTCGACTCGACCAAAATTAACTCAATGAAATAAAAATAAATCAAACTCAAATTAATGTTGATTCGAATCGAATAGGGCTCGACGAGGCTCGATCAACATGCTCAAACACCGTCGAGGGCAAATCAGGACAAAAACGAGGTCAACATATATATCTTCTTCCAAGTTATCATTCAAAAATGCATATTTAACATGAAATTGAAAACCTTTTCACTTCAATGTGCAACTAATGCAACAAATAGTCTAATAGTTTCAAATATAGCAACATAAGAAAAGGTTTCATAGAAATTAATACAATATTTTTGTTCATAACCTTTGACAACAAGCATTGCTTTGTATTTTTTTGAAGCTTTTATCTGAATTATACTTCAGCTTGTAAATCCACTTCACACCAATTAGATTTTTTATCTTATAGCATATCAACAAGCACCCAAGTATCATTATTCTCAATACCTTAAATATCCTCATTCATAGCATTTTCTAATTCTTCTTTTCCACAAACATTTTGATAACATAATGGTTTTGTAACGATAAGGAAAATGTACAACCATACAACTCATGCAAAGATCTCATCTTTATATGATGCATCTCTTTAGATGTGCTTGAATCTATTGATCTTAGACTTGAAGGAGATGAATTAGATGACAAACAATCACTAATTTCTTGATGATTAGTGATATTAATTTGGTAATTCTCCTCAAATTCAACTATTGCTTTTCATGTATCATGAATTACAGATTAACTCAATTCTCACATATCATCTTCATCAAAAATAAAATCTCTACTAATAAAGATCTTCTCAGACCATGGATCAAATAATATATATGCTTTTAACTTAATGTTTTGTAATCAATAAATATCAACTTTTTAGATTTGCTATCTAACTTGCTTCTATTGTGGCCATACTCCAATGCGTATGCGATGCTTAAAAATACTTTCAAATGACTTACTACAGGTTTTCTACCATTTTATGCTTTATAAGTGTAATATTTTGAACAACCTTTGTTGGAGAAATATTCAAAATATAAATAGCAGTTAGTCAAACAGCTTATGCCCAAAATATATTTGGTAATTTTTTATCTTCAACATACACTATAGGAAAGTCATGAATTTCAGACAAAAAAATCTATCGCAAAATAAGAAAAATCGGTCGCAAAATTCAATTTGCAGAAGATTTCTTTCCGTCACAAAAAGTCGAGTAGCAAAATTATTTGCGAAGAAAAAAAAATCAATCGCAAATATTTTCCTAGGATTTACAACGAAAATAAATAAAATATAAAAAATTAGAAATTCAAACTTGATTGACTACCCGCTACTCGAGCCTGACTGGCTGGCCAAGCCCGGCTAATCGCTACCCGCACCTGACCAGCTCCCCAACCTTGATCGCCCGCCCACCTGTTCGGCTGCCCGCACCACATAACCTGCCCAAGATTCGATCTTGGTCATATTCTCTTGCAAACCAGCCCCTTCTCCACATGATGGCGAAGATAAAAAATAATAGAACACTTTTTTTATATTATAACTTCTCTTTCGGTGAATTTTCGATGGAAAATTCTGGCACAAATTTGCAGCAAAAATTCAGCCGCAAATTCGTCACCATTTTTGACAAAAAATAATCTGCCACAAAGTCCTTAGTAAATCCTCTACTAATCTGTGACTTTCATTTAGTGATACTTCTTGCCATCTCTATAATAGTTAAGTTCTTTCTTTCCACAGCCCCATTTTGCTATGGTGATTTAGGAGCAGTTAGTTGTTTGAAGATTTGATACTTATCACAAAATTTATCAAACTCATTTAATGTAAATTTTCTGCCTCTATTTATCCATAAAATTTTAATATTCTTGCCGATTTGATTCTCCACCAACACGTTAAAATGCAAAAAACTTTTAAATGGCTTCTAATTTATGCTTCAAAAATACACTCAATTCATTATACTGTAATCATAGAAGAAAATTTTTACACTCTTATATGAGATGGTGTATTCATTGAGCCACGCCAATCTACATGAATTAACTCTAAACATGTTCTTACTCTCCAGGATTTTTCATATGGAAAATGATTTCTAGATTGCTTTCCCATAATACAATCTTCACAGATTCCACTATAATCTACTTTAGACAAACCATAAATCATCTTCTTTTGATACTTTAATTTTAAACATCTCATATACAAATAATTGTTTCTAAAATGTCATAAATGTGTATCATATATCTTCTTAACCATCAATATCTTTTCTTGAACTGTAAAAATATTAAGTGGAAAATTTTTATTTGGTGCCATATGAATTCTTGTAATTTATTGTTTACTTTTTTTTTTTTCTTCAATTTAACAAGTCTTTTCTTGAAATTCAGCTTTATATCAACTATCAATTAATTGTCAAATACTTAGAAAATTATATGCAAGTCATGGAACCTACAAAATATCATGTAATAGCTTTACCTTTGTCATCATTTGTCCCAACAACAATGCTCCCTTTGCCTTCAACTTGAATAATATTATTATCACTAAATACGTCTTCTTATTTCTTTAACATATCAATATCTTTGAAAAGAAACTTCAATCCAATTATGTAATTAGAACAATCACTATTAAGGAACCAAATTTCTAAGCTATCACAATCACCATAAAAATATGTCATAAATAAATTATTTTGATTTGTTGTCTTCTCTGCAACATTGACATGTTTTTATTTGAACCAACATCTATCTTCTGAATGTCCAAACTTCTTACAAAAATCACACTACATTTTTTCTTTGCCCTCTTGATTCATTTACTTGTTCCAACAGTTTTTTCTCAATATGACCAAACTTCTTGCAATAATAATATTACTTATGACCTCCACTTGATCTTTTATCACCACAGATTCCTCTTCCACAAAATACGCGCACCACGACCAGCTCTTCCTCTATAAGCACTTTATGCTCTTATACCACGACCTCCTTCTTTGTTCTCCAAATGAAAGGCTTATTAGGACTTTGGAGACAACTTTTTCATCAAACATTTGCTCTCCAAATGATCGCATTTTGTTCACAATTATTGATACACGAGAGATATAATTTTGAACACCTTCTTCTTCACTCCTATTCATGGTTTCAAAGTCACATCACATAGATTGTAGCTTTGCTATCTTTACTCTTATTGAACCTTGAAATTCTTTCTCCAAAATTTCGCAAGCTTCTTTTGATGTCTCTGTCATAGAAATTCTTGAAATATACTATCATCCTCAGCTTGTTGAATGAAAAATAAAGCCGTTGCATTCTTCTTCTTGTTATCATTATTTCTTCATTCATCTTCTCCAATTTGTACATCATTCACCACAAGATCTCATAAATCTAAACAAGGTCCTCATTTTGATACTTTAAAACTCATACTTCTCACCATTGAAGATGGGAATCAAATACCTTATTTTTTAGAAGAATACACGAAATCTTCTAAAATTTTGCTTCAATCTAGAAATTGGATGCCCACTTCAATCGAAAATGGGCTCTGCTATCAAAATGTTAGAGAACTTAGAAAAAAAATAAGATAAAACAAAAATGAAAAAGTCCACTAGTGGAAGGAAGAAAAGTGCATATTTTCTATCGAACGTTTTTTTCTTCTTAATACATTCATGCATAGTACAATAGGTAGTTTTAAACAAAAATAAAAATGAACAAACCGCCACAGTGAAAAGATACCTCTTCACTAATAACACTATTTCAATTTTTAATAACACTTAATTAAATGATAAACTTAATTTTACATTAATAACAAACACTTTCTCCATATAATTAATATTATTTCGCCCATATTCGATCTTAGGGCCCTCTCTTGTTGTGACAATGTGACATGGGTAGCCTCCTTTGCTTTAGGTGCAATCATAGCGAAAGTTGTCTTTGTGGTTTCGGGCTAGTTCATATCAATTCTTGTATCCTTTATAAGAAGATTAACCTTGTCGTCAAGGTTGAGGTTCGAGTAGAGATAGCGTAGCTTAGTTTTGATTATCCAAGTACCAACCAACATTTGTAGAGTTTGCCATTAAATTGGGTGTTGGCAAAAAATAGTATTACCATGCATTCAAGTTACAAGACTGGATTAATAGGCTAGGCATCCTGATCAGGAAATTAAGTATGATTTAGGGCACTATTTTATTTGTATTATTTGATGAAGGGGGGATATATGGAAGACTGGGTGTATGTATGATTGCAATAGTAATTATATATCTACTTATATTCACCTAGATGAACCATTCCAAAACACAAAAGGGCCCAAAAAATAATAATTGCCAAACTTGTTATGGTATTCTATTCACAGTAAGGTTTGATAGTATGACTATAATTTTAGGAGGATCATGTCACCAACATTAAAGTGCAAGTAACGGTGATACTTATCTATTTGGAGTTTCATGCAATTTTGGGAGCATGCATTTTAGATTGCAATGTGGGTTTCACAAGATTTCATTGTACTGTAGTAGTCATTCATGTACATCAGGATAGAAGTTACTCAGCCATTGTTTCATTTGATGGAGGGATCAATTCATAAAGAGCTTGAAAGGGGATATGCCTATTGAAAAATGTAGAGATGTGTTGTGGGAAAACATAGCCCATAGAACAAATTTGAGCCAAATCTTAAGAAAGGGGGATGTGCCTATCTTGGTCACTTTGGTTTGGTTGTCTATCTCTGGATAGTGTGCATTGCTAAAATATAAATAGATGCCAAAGAATTTAAACAAAATTTGACAAAAGTTGCTTATGAATATACAATCACGATCAGAGACAATCATTTTTTGTGTCTCATAATAATGATATATAGATCTCCACAATAAAAGTAGAAGCCACTAAAATTACTGTGAAGGCTAGTTGCAGGGTTGTAGACTTGCTATGATTGTTGGGTGGGTGAATGATGAAGTTCATATTGATATATCTTCATATGTTTGAAGTATGTCAACTATTGCTAATGGTTGGGAAATTGTTGTTGAAATTATTAGAAAGAGAGACCATGCATCTAAAATAAATTTGTGCTTTATGTACTCGAGAAAGGGCGTTTACAATGATGTTTGATTTGTGGGCTTACATTCAATGGTTTAATCATGGCCATGCAAGCAATATTTTAGTTAACAAGGGGTATTTATTCAAATGTTTGGCCAACTTAAGACATGTCCAAAATGCTTTTTTACCTATCTGATTATGAATTTGGAGCCATGTCATCACAACTAATTTAGTAATGGCATATACAGCTCACAAGCTTATATCGATCGAAGCTTCTTGCATACAAGAGGCGAGTTCTTTATGTAAATTTAAAATAATTGGCTTACATGATTGGTTAAGGACTACACCAATATGCTAATACCAAAAGCTTTGATGTTCGACGTTATAAATGGTTTAGAAATGTTCAGTATGGAAAAGAGAGCTGGATTAGTCTACTATAATACTCAAAGCTTGTTGGGTGCCATGTTTCCAAAAGAATGCATTCTTTTATAAGAGATTGGCAAGTGGACAAGCTATGATAGCAAAGTTTTGTACCGACTGACAATTGTATCCTGCAATGCCAAAGAATACTTATAATGCTCAAGTTGTCCTACGGGTTGGCCAATGCATGCATATGCCATTTTTTGAAATCAGCTAGTCAAGTTTGGGGTGTTGGATTGATTGAGTGCATAATAGTTAACATACAAGAGTAAAGCACCAATTTTTTTCCGAGCAAGATGGGAGAGGAGAAAGCACTTGCGCTTCGTTGAACAATACTTGAAGTTAGGGGCGTTAATATTTGGCACAACTTGAAAATCCGATTTGAACCAGACTTGAAAATTTTGGGTTAGGGTCAACCCGTTTGTGAAATGGGTAGATCGGGTTTGGGTTCAACAAACCGACCCATTTCAAAAATTGGGTCGGGTTCGTCTTAACCTGGGAACTTGGGAATGACTCAGATTGGCCCGCGCTGACCGCCGCTGACATCTGGCCGTGTTACTGCGTGACCAAGCCCGCTGCTCGCATGATTGCGATGGCGTCTCGTCTATCTGCTGCCCCGCTATGCAACGCTGGCCTCGCTGCTGCCGTCGACGCGTTGTCCGCCGTCCCATCGTCTGACACGTCCGGGAATAAGGTATACGGGTTTACAAAATCGTGTCAGGTCGGGTCCGGGTTCATATTTTTTACCCGTTTGCAAAATCGGGTCAAGTTTGAGTCAACCCGTTTGAACCCGGTGTCGATATAATTGGTGTAAAATAAGAAGCAATAAAAGCTTTGGAGCAAAGTTTAATAAACTTTAAACTTCCCATCTATAATGCATTAGAGCAATGGGTTTATTCCACGTAATGTAATTGGTTGGCTGTAATAGTTAAAAGTTATTGTAAGTGAGGTGTAATTGGTAATGATAACCTAGCTAAAAAAAATTACCTTGCTCTTATAGCCCCTTTTGAACCCCAAAATGAGATAAGCACCTTGTAATAAAGGAAAATTATATAATTTAACTTAATAATCATTATTAAAGCTAATTAATATTTTATTTTATTTTATAATTATTTTTTAAAAATTCACGACAAACCTTCGAAAATTCACCAGAAATTTAGTTGAAAATTTCCATTGGAAATCCGTCAGAAATTCTGTCAAAAATTTTTGTTGAAAATTTCCAATGGAAATCTGTCATAAATTCCATCGAAAATTTTGACGACAAATTTTCATTAGAAATTTGTTGGTAATACATTTTTTTTTTTTTTGTATGTGTGTCTTGATGCTTAACATTTTCACAACGACAGATAACTATGAGTAAGTAGCGCACCCATACAAAATTGATTATTGAGTAGCATACAACAAATCATATAAGTTATGTACATCCTTATTGGTGACTATTCTATATATTATTGAAATTGTGATCCAGCTGTATCATAAACTAAACCCTCGAACGTCCTGATATTTTCTTCCTCAGTTATGTTGGAGCTTATAGATGGGTCGCATCGAAAGTTGAAATGTGGCTCGTATTTATCATGAGAAGTTCAATACCAATTAGGGGATGCAAACAAGTCGAGTCGAGCACAAATCAGGCCTAACTTGAGCTCCATGCACGAGCCAAATCCCTAGCTCGAACTAATTAAAGCTCGAACTTGAGTTGAGCCAAAAAACAAGCTCAACAACGGCTCGTGAGCCTTTCGCAGTTGACTCCACCGATCTGCCACACATAGATGTCGCTCGCCTTTGATATGTCTTTTGCTTTTGCACGAGAAGACTCCACTCTTCGCTTTGTTGTTCACCCAGGTTAATCGAGCCGCTCAAAAGCAATCGAGCATACCAGCACATGAGCTCGAAGTCAAGCTCGATAATCCAACGAGCTCAAATTTTTGCTCGAGCTCGAGCTCAAGCTCGAAGCTCGATATGCTCGGCTCGCGAGCTGGCTCCGCTCACTTACACTACTAATAGCAATATTCTGGCATGAATCATTTGTGATATAGATCAATAGTTATTTCATATAGTGTGAGGTGCACTTGATTTTTATATTTTGAATAGGGACAACGTAACCTCCCATCCGAGATAAATGAATGTACTTGACAGGCTGCCTAGATGAAAAAATTCACCTCGTTAACGAACTCATATGGTAATGTCTTCCTTTAAAGCATCAATCGGTTATACATCCATTATCTTTAATTCCTAATATTCATATAACATTTGAGCAATGAAAACCCACACATAAATAGATCAAATGCTTTTCTCCATCTAATCTTAAAATTTTTACTTTATATACTTGGGAGAATCTCTTATAAGATAAATCAATTTTGTAGTTTCTCATATTATCAAATATTATCACAATTGGCTTTCAATGTGGATGAGATCCATCACGCTTTTTCTTATGTGTATAATAAGTCATGTTTGAGCTTATCAGTAATCTTTATCTTTAATATCCAAATAATAAAAGTGTTCTAATCCACGGCTCTAAACATCGAATATATTTGATTGAGCAAATTTTCTAGTGTTCTATAAATATTTTGTAGAGGTACATTAAATTCAATAAAACATCTATGCTAGTTTTCTTCACCTCCAATTAAAATTTTTTGTTTAATTCATATAGATGTAACTTCAATCTTCTTCATATCAACTCTCTCAAATATTTGCTAACTTCTATATACATTTAGGAAAGATTCAAACATGATGCAATTATGTCAATAATCATTGAATTGAAAGTAATTTTATGTATTAATTATTATAGGATAGAAGTTATATATCCATGTATTTCCCATCTCATAAATGGTTGCATTCTGAAGACTTCAAATATAGTACAAAATACTTTGTAAACTTTGCAGTTGGATGAATTGAAGGACTTTGATACATTGGCAAAGAATATGAAATTTCACTCGAATTCAAAATTATGTCTATAACTAAATTAGCATTCACATTTGTCAAAGTATATTTGGAGGTATCTCATATTCCTAAAAAAACAACAACAACAAAAAAGTAACCAGAGAGTAGATCGATGAAGAAAACTTATCGAGCAACAATAAAGGGCGAGTAAAGAGGATGAATGACCTTGGAGAAGAAATTGGACGGAGTAAAATAGACGGGAATGGCTGATTGGAAGCAGTCAGATCGAGCAACAAACGGGAGAGGGCTTTCATGTGAGAACGGACGCAGAAGAAAAATTCGGGTAATTAGACGTAACACGGGGTAAAATATTGAAGTAGGTCTTTCTCAGGCAAATTGTCGACAAAAATTCCTCTAGTAAATTTCTGACAGAATTTCCACTAGCAATCAATCGGAGAAAGTTACACAAATTTCCATCGCCAAATCCGTCGATATTCCCGCCGCTATTTCTGGCGGCTAATTATCCACTGGAAATAGACGTTTTTCCTGTAGTTGTTCCATCTTATTAAATAGAGAGAGGAAATGTCATTCTATAAACTTAATGTTATGAAGTATTCTAAGAACTTTAGAGTCATTGAATATTTCAAAAAAAATCATAATTTTAAATGTCCCTATATGATGAAAAAGTACAATTCAGACAAATAAAAAGTAGAGAAAATGAGGAATTTAATGAATGAATTTTAACTTGTGAGCTTTCTTAAACTCTTGAGACATGTTGCTTCAACCCTCGCTCCATTAGTGATGGTATATATAGTGTTAGTTATTTTAATCCCTCCTTTTTCAATACTAAGCTTCCCATGCATATAGATTAACTTGATGCTCAATAAGATGTCCTAATTTTATTAATTTCACAATCAAAGATTTCAACATTTTGTAGTTCTCTATGTAGTGGTGGAATCATTATGATATGAGTTTATTGAGACCCTTTACAAAACTTTTCATTAAAATTGACCATTTAAAATATTCTCTATTTTGAAGGACCACAATGACTAGAGTGAGTGATTGATTCAATAGAGATAGGCACAAATATGCATGTATGTATGTGTGTGTGATTGATACAAGGAAATTGAGAATTATTTTAAAATTTTTAAAGATAGGATTTGATTTCTCAGTTGATAACTTATTAAAATATTCCATATTCTTATAATATAGGACAATAGATTATGTCCTCCTTTGACCCCCAAAAAAAAAAAAAAAAAAGATGCTCTCATTCTTGTGATGTCCCAATTGACATAGCCAAGTTGGGGTTCAGTTAGGGTTCATTGATGGTGGTTCGGAGATGGCACAGTGGAGGCTACCTCATTTAATTAGTGATCTTGACATATCATTTTGAAGCTCTAAACTCTATGAGCCCGAAAGAGTTCACATATTATAATTTCATGATTGATAATAATACCTTTGAGAAGATTTTGGGATCAAATTTAGGGCCGATAAAAAATAATGATGATAGTCCAATATTTTTTTCCTAAAATATTCGCTTTCTTAAGTGCAATATATCTTCATTGTGATTTGTTAATTAGGGGTGTATAGACCTTCAGAGCTCTGAGAACCTCATATCAAGGCAAACAAACATTGTCAAATCAAATGGAAATTGGGACAATTGGATACCACCGCATGCTGCTCACAAGAAGAATGGCCAAACTCCCCCACCACACTATTATCAAAGAGAAGGGCTCATTCCAATCCCTCAATGCTATAGTAAAGGAAATGGATTAGAAAAATGGAGGTAGCATTAGTTGCCACCCCATGGCGTGTATGCTCGATTATACGGTCAATTTCGTAAACAAAAGGCAGTATGATATAGGCTCTATGGATAAGATTGATTTGATCAACCCCATGCCAGTTCAATTAGTTCAAACCCTGGATGTTGAAATAGTTAGCCAAATGATTGTTTTGACTATAAACTTAAAAATGTTGGCCCATCTAATCATGAAAAGTTAATTTATAAAGTTCAAATCTACGCCGACACAATATTCAAAGTTCTTTAAGATTTAACAATCCACATTAGGATTTCTGATTTGAATGTATGAGCTTTATGTAACCAATCAATCATAATCTATATCTTCTAGTTTGCCATCGAGTTATGTTAAATAAAGTAATTGATCCTAAACACTATTTATATTGGGCTTGTGAGGAGTAGCCAACTCTTGCACTTAAGAGTCCTTAGAAAGCTATATTATTGGGTTTTCTATGATCTACTATGTCCTAATTGATAAAAAAAAAAAAGAATCGTAGCTTCGCTGTTATTGCTAATGATATCCTAAAGAACAGAAACTTTTTTTTTTAAATATCGTAACTTCAAAAATTGTTGTAAGAAAATTATTCTCTTACTTAATGTGAATTTATTGATATTATTTTAAAAGCGATCTAATTTTTTAGAATAACAATGATTAGTTATATACAAATTCTTATGATAAATATATGAAGTTGAAAGATCAATAATTTAAGAGAAAAAAAATGTTGCTAAGTGAAGGGTGCTAAGAATTGATCCGACCTAAAACCCAAACCATACCCAAAATGGAAAATTCCGAGTTTGGGTTAACTCGTTTACTGTACGCGTTGGGTTCGTGTTCCATTCCTGACCTTTTTATGAATCGGGTCGGGTTCGGTTTGACCCAGCAACCCAAATTAAATTTTGGTTGACCCGGGAACTCGCACTGTGAACTGTGCTCGCTCACCTCGCCATCCTCGCCATCCTCGTGTCCGGCTGGGATCGGGTCTACGCTCGCCTCAATGCCACACGGCGGCCACCCGCGTTGCCTTAGTGCCTCACCGCTCAAATCTGCCTCCCGGCACGTCCAACCCAACATGTTCGTTGTTCGCCTTGTGACCCTCATGACCTCGTCTGGTCCGTGATGTTCGTCCGAATTGATTTCCAGTCATCGTCGTTCCGTCGCAGGCTGCTCAGTGCTCGCCTGCCTCGTTCGGTCCGTCCTGATTGATTGCCGGTCATCGCCGTAGACTGATTGCCAGCCTTGTTCCATTTAGTCCGGCTTGAGAAAACTAACCTGGGTCAATTCGCGGGCCGGGTTGGGTAAACCCAACAACCTGCGCGGGTTGCTTCCGGGTTGAGAAAATTGACCAATTTGCAAAACCGAGTCGGGTTCTGTTTGACCCGTTTGGACTCGAGTCAGGCCGGGTTGGACCCGAACCCAACCCACTGACCCATTTTGACACCCCTTTTAAGTGCAAACCCATAATAAAAAAAGAAATTATCATACGTTGTTACTAAAAGAGAAAAAAAAAATTCTATTTTAGTGTGAAATGTAATTTTATGTTCGACTGTAGTCCAGTCATGAGAAATTATTAATCTCTTATTTGTTTTAATTTAAGAGCAGATTAATAATGTGATTTTTATTGATGGACGTTAGGGCTGCAAACGAATCGAGCCGAGCCGAGTATGTGAGTGTTCATGTTTGTGTTCATTTAATATCAGCTTGTTCATGTTTGGTTCATGTTTGTTCGAGCTTTAGCATTTGTGTTCATGTTTGATTCATTTAAATTAACGAGTGATCATGTTTGGTTCATATTCAGTTCATGTTCGTTCGTTTAGTGTTTATAGAGCTTGTTCGCGAACATATTTAACGAATTTTTTTAACTATCAAACAAACACGTTCATGAACATATCTATGAACAAACACATTTATAATAAAATCAATTGTCTATGTAACAAAGATAATGATTATTTATATTTATTAATTCTATAGTCAAATATTAGTTATTTTTATCGAGCTTATTCATGAGTTCAAAATCGAACACGAATCGAGCTTCTTATCGAGCTCAATGTCGAGCTTGTTCACGAATTTCAAATGATATTGTTCGCGAATATAAATGAGCCGAACGTATTAGTGTTCAAGTTTATTTATTTAAGAATCGAGTATTTAAAATATTGTTCAAATTTATTTATTTAGTTAATTAAACGATATCGAACCGAACAAAGAGTAGATCATCGAATATTTGGTTCGCTTGCAGCACTAATGGACGCTCTTAAGCCGTTAATTTTTATAAACTAATCCGTGGAATGAAAATTAACCTTTTCGCCTATATTAGTATCTGGCTGACCAAGCGACGACGCCGTGTGCTTAAAACCTTCTCCTTATTTCTACATTTTACTACTATATATTTGCTTGTTTTTTGTTGATTTTTCTGCCGCTATCGTTCTTCTTCAATTCTGCTCGTTTCTACACCTATTTCGGATTGTTGTTTGCGCTTTGCTGGTTGTAAACTGTTGTACAAATTGATTAGTTGCTTTTCTTCAGAATTAATAATGAAATCCGCGACAGAAAGTGGTGACGGTGGAGCCGGGCAGGTAATCTCCAATTTATATGACAGTTTCTCTTAGAATCGCTTGGGTTCCTAGGGTTTAGCTTGTGGATGATATAATTCGTTCTTTTATTTATTTATTTTTATGTTCAAGTATGTACTTTCCGAAGCAGGCCAGCAAGTGTCCTGCTTAGACTGTAGGCTTACATGAATTATTCTGTTTTCACCTTCATTCGCGCTGCATAAATTTATGGTTTATAATCAATTTGTATGTTTCCTCTCTTATTGCTCAAGCAAACCACTTGCCCATTCTACTTATTGCCATTTTCGATGTGCTGCTATTTTTTGATAGATTTGATATTATCTCCAAATTTATGAAATAGAATTGATAACGCCCAACTTAAATCATTTTTTGATAGATTTGATATTTTTCTCACTTCTTAAAGTACGTAATAGTCATTATAATGACATAAGGTGCTATGAGATTAAGTATTACTTCTCCATTGTATTTCTGTGTTATTCTATCCTACCATGAATCCTCTAACAGCCCAACCTAGTAGAGCATATATGTTTATGAGTGATGCCTATGATTATCTTATGTTCCTCATACATTCAATGTAGTATTTATCCAATGTCTTCCTAAATAAAATTTTCAAATCATTTTCTAATATCGCTTGAGGAGCATAAGCACCAATCATATTTATAATATACTCATCAATAATTAACTTAATAGAAATCATTCTATTACTAACACCACATCTCATCAACTTTATGGTTCAACTATTTGTGAACTTCCATGCATCCCTACCCTATTTCTATTGTTAACTTTTCCAAAATATAATAAATTCCAACCTTATTCAATGTCTTTGAAATTTTCTCTTTTATTTTCTAGCAAGCATGCAATATTTATTCTTTATCTAATTGTTGTGCCCATTGATTCTCATTTTCTCATTCAAAGTCCTCAAATTTCAAATAGCAAATCTAATCGTAGTTTGAGTCCTAGTCAACATTCAGCAACTCTTCATTACAATTGGGTTAAGGTGTGGAGTGTCACGTATGGGAACATCTTAGCTAACTGTTGTTAAGTTTTCATCCCAACGAAAGTTATGTGTATCTTTTATGGATAATGTCTTAGCAAGATCTTGCCTAATTTTTTCCACAATTGAGTTTTATCGTGGTGCCTTGCTTTTGGGTAGTGTCATAACACTAACAAAACTCAAATATGAATTCATTTTATAAAAGTTTCTTATGAGTTCTATGAATGATTGCTAATCTAACATCAATCATAAACCTTTCTCAACCAGGCTTGTACATTCTATTAGAATTTCCTTTCCTTCAAAGCTATTCTTTTTTCTATTATGTAAAGTTAATTTAATTTATCATTCTGTGTTCTTGATGTTTCTCAGGTTTTGGTTGAAGAGAAAAGATTTGCAAGGATACTAACATTGAACAGGCCCCGGCAATTGAATGCACTTTCATTTCAAATGGTATTCATCCTCCTTTAAGTTTGCTATGATGGACGTTGTTTAGCATGCTAATGATTAATAAGCTCAATTTTTCCATCGCAATACTGAATAAAAATTTTGGGAAATGGAATATGCTGTCTTTGCTTGCTTTTTCTTTTGTTATTCATTTACATATCTCAACCTTTTTGTGTTAAATATAAAGGGAACAATTTAATATTCTCTTAATGGAGGGATAGTGTGCTTTATGTTGTAGGATGGTGTCAAAATCTAATGTGAGAAGTTCATTAATATGCACTATGAAAGAAACTGAAGCAAATAAGTATGATAGGAATCTGATCTCCTCACAGCAAAAACAACAATAAACGAGGGAAAATACAGCAGAAATCAATGAGAAATATTTTTATTTCGGCAAAACAAATCAATATACAAATTGATATACTATTCAAGAGGTAGATTGGCTCTCAATAAACCCTAGGCGCTGCTATGAACAACTCCAAAAAAAAACTACAACAAAATACAATTCACATAATGAAAATAAAATAACCCAATTGACCCTGATATATACCTTTTTATTTCTCTCCAAAATCTGAATTCAAATCAACTATCTTTCCCTAAATAAACTTTTCACAATTCCCTCTCAAATCTGAATTCAAATTAGCCTTCTTTCCCTAAATAAACCTTTTCTAATTCCCTCTCAATTTTAGTTTTCTATGGTAGGTAATTAAATGTGGAATTATTCTCCTTTGAGCCGCCCTCTCTTTTTGCGCACTGCCCACCCTAGTGGGGCCCATCGACTTAGCCGCCGGTCCATCAAACTAATATGTGAACTAAATAATTTTAGCGAACAAACCTGGAAGCAAACTAGAAGCAATAAATCCTCTCAACAAATGCCCTTTTATCTCCCCTAAGATCCTATCTTTGTCCTCCAAGTATTGTTCTACCGAAGCTACCGGTGTGCTGCGTTGCCCATAATGTATCAAGTGAGGCGGATCTTATTTGTATAACACTTTGAATGGTATAGTCTATACTGTCAAATGATAGGAAGTGTTATACCAATAATCTGCCCAAGCCAACCATTTTACCCACAATTTGGGTGTATATGACACGAAGCACTGCAGATTGGTCTCCACACATCGCTTGACTACCACTGTCTATTCGTCCGTCTGAGGATGATAAGCAGTGCTCCTTTTTAGAATGATCCCCTGCATTTTGAACAATTTCTTCTAGAACAGGCTCAAGAAGATCTTGTCCCTATCTGATATAATCTATTCTAGGATCCCATGTAGTATCACCACTTCCCTCATAAAAATCATTTCTAATGATATTGTTGTATAGAGGTGGCGAAGGGAAATAAAGTGGGCATAATTACTCAAATGATCCACTACCACTAGTATCATCGTGTATCTTTCTGACTTTGGCAGCCCTTCAATGAAGTTCATGGTCACCTCCTCCCATACCTTTTTTGGCATAGCTAATGTGGCATGAAACAATGATGATGAACAAGAATTGCTTTTAAGAAATTAGTAAAATGCGAACTTTGCTTGGCTAAATATAAACAGATGCTTCTTCAAGTTAGATCTTAGAAAATTCCATGAAAAGACTAAGTGCTGGTAAGCGATTACAATTGAGATTATTAGGATACTTGCAAAATAACAACAACAAATAAATGAGTAAAGCAAATGACAAGTTAACAAAATTCACAGTTTAATAATTAGATCGTTCACCTTGGGATCCCTCACTCACACTCTTCGTAGTGATTGGCTTAGCGGAAGAATGTTACAAGCAAACTTAGAGACGCCACTAGAAGACATGCGATGTGAAGGGTGCTAGTCGCCGGGGAAGGAGTTGGAGTTGGAGGAACGGGTGGGCGTCCGATGATCTTCTACTCTCCCGTAGGTCGTTGTTTGTCGATGACGTTCGCTAAGTGGGGGAGGATATGATCAACGTATTCCTTGATGGTGCTTTCGGATCCAAATCCGAGGTCAAAGAATGGTGATTTGATGACGTCAATCTCCCCTTGAGAATTGAGAATAAGCCCATAATCAACTTCTGGATCTCCCATGCAAGAACATTGGCGCATCGTGGTGGTGTTGTGGTGGGGGAGCCGCCACTTGAGAGGGGCGGACAAGAGTAAGAGGAGAGGGGCAGGTGGGGTCTCAGGTAGGAGGAGGTGGAGAGATGGAGCGGCTAGATCTAGGTTAGGGTTATGAAGAATTATTAGAAACCTAAAATTAATTTCATATTAAGTGAAATTGGAGGGAAAGACTTTGAATTTGATTTCAAATTCAAATGGAAATAATTGAAGTGGAAGAGAGGAATTGTGGGAGAGGGGGTGGCGGTATTAGGAGATGATTAGGGGAGTTTAATTGGGAGCAATTATTTAAATTGGAGAGAGAGGGGCTTTGATGGGGCCGGCCAAGTAGAGATAGGAAAGAGAGGGTATTGTTTTAAGTAGGTGGGCCCCCCAGGATTAATTAAAGAATAAAATCAAAATCTGAATTTTAAATCAGGTTTGATTTAAATAGAGTGGTTTTCTAACTTAGATTTAGACAATAGGAAAGTATTTGAATTTAATTATTTAATTGAATTCCCAATAGGAAACTTTCCTAATTGACTAAGACTTGTTTTAGAAAAGGGAATAATGAAATATTTGAAATTTGAATTTCATATTTGATGGCTGGGGAGGTGGGCCGGCGGGTTGAGCAAGGGAGAAGAGGTGGCAGATGGGTGGGTGGCTAGCGGTTGGGAGGGCCAAGGGGCCGACTGCTTGGGGATTAGGGGAGGTGGAAGGCTTGGTTTAGGAGGAGAAGGATGATGGGGATGATGAGGCCGGCGGGTTGGGCAAGGGAAGGAGGATGGTGGATGTGGTGGAAAGGAAGAAACGATGAACCGCGAACCTTGGAATCCACCAAGATTGACGGGTATTGCTCTCACCCACTTAGGGTTGCTCCTCTCAAGAACTCACCAAGAGATCATGCAAGAAAGTGGAAATTTCATTCATAAGCATCATTAACCATTACAAAACTAATATACCTTAATATATAGGCATCAATAAAAGAAAAGCAGAAAGACACAAGTGCCATCGGGGCTACAATAACAACTCACTACCCATAGGGGTAAACTAGGAAAATAGAAAATGCAAAAATAAATAAATTACAAAATATATCAAAAGTAAAGACTCTGGATCGTAGCCGTCGATCTACGACTCCGACGACGGTACACATGTTGAAATCTCTGACTGATGTCCTCATCATAATGGCTGGAGGAGCCCTCTTGGAGATAACTAAATACTTATGCTTTTGACATATATCACAGGTCATCATAATGGTTGGAGGAGCCCTCTCTGATAACCTCCCTTTTCGTCCTGACAGAAGCTCAAATCTTTCCTGATACTCCATCACAGTGCCGACCTGTGTCAATGTAAAGAATTGCTCATAGTAATCTCCATCCTGTTAGGCTCAAAAGTGCTCCAACAAACGTTTTTTAAACTCCTCCCAGAAATTGATTGGGTATCTTGTCTCTCTCCATTGGTACCATGCTAGTACTTTTCTTTCAAGACATAGAGCGACGGCCATCAGTCTCTCATTTTTTGTCAACCCGCTCACTGCAAAGTATCTCTCAACCCTATATATCCACCCATGTGCATCTTCCCCTTCAAATACAAACATTTTTAGCTCCCTATTCTTCTAATCTCGCCACCCACCCACTCCCGCGCGCGCGCACTCGCATGCTTCAATGTCCCCTTTCTCTCCCTACCTCCCATGATGCGAGCATTGGGGTCTCTCCACGGTTCCCTCTCCTCCCTTCGCCGTTCATATTCCCTTTTTCCTCCAAATTCAGCTCGCCAGTTCTTTTCTTCCCATTCTCTCCTACTTTATATTCCCTACCCATCACCCTTCCCGGTAGAGGATCCGGGTGGGGTATTTTCTCCTCCCCTCCTAAAATTTTCACCTATCCGTCTTCTCTTGATATCTCATCTTCTTAATTTCTCCTTGCTTCCGGCGGAGCCGTTTTAGTATGAAGCTCCAACATCCGCTTCATCATCTCCTCCATATTTCCAAACCTTCCTTCTATCTCTGAAATACGTTCATTCATTGATCTCACTTTCGCTCGTAGTTTGCCCAACTTCCCCCTCCAACTTTTCTTCCAACGCCTTAACTCTTCTTCCGGTCATCAATCCCAAGAAATTGCTCTGATACCAATTTCATATACCTATGTATCAAAACAGCCAACAAACTAAGAGATAATTTAACAAACTGTAGATTTTTATTAATAAGAAATGCAAATCCAACAAGCAATATACAATGACACTCTTTTGAGAGAATGACATTCTCTCCCAAACCTTAGATGCTGCTAGGATCTCTCACAAAAATAGTTGATATCACTAACTCACAAAATTCTGCATGAAAAAATAACCCAACCCTAAAATATCCCTAAATAAGCTCTCCCAATTCCCTCCTAAACAACCTTATTTCCTTACTAATCACCCTCTATTATTTGAATTCAAACTCTATATTAATTCCTTTCTTAATCCTTCTCCTAACGTAAGGAATTACTGGTTTGTTGGGCCCCACAAAAGGGGCCGAATTTCCCTCTCTAGCTCTAGGTATGTGTGCGTTTCCCACTCCCGCTTCCGCTATCTGAGTCGGGTCGGCCCTATTTTGGGCCGGCTATATTGAATGGACCAGTCCATCAGACTTGAAGGATCAAAATGATTCTTTAATATTGTTGGAGATTATTTTTGTCCTTCATAAATTGTTAAATAACCATTTTGATCATTTTCTCTAAAAAAAATATGAAAAATAAACATTTAAGTGTAATAATTTTAAATCATAATTTAACATTATAAAAAGCTTGTAAGTATTAAATAATAATCAAGAAGTCTAAGATAAAATAGTAAACATAAACAAAAAAAATCGAGAAATAAATGATAATATATCCTAAAATGAACTATTTAGGATACCAAATTCAAATGTCTCTCCAACTCTCATATTTTGGAGGATCTTTATTAAAATCATAGTTTCAATTGATTGCTTTCTTGCCTTTTCATCTTCAATTTTGTTGACATCCTAACAGGTGTTTTCATCATTTAAATGTCAATCACTTTATTCTTCCCTAATAAATAAAAATGCATCTTTAAAAATACCTCAAGGTGTGCCTTGAGGCATGCCTCACTAATTTTCAGTGTATATCTCTTTTTTCCCATGTGAGACTATAGTCTCAAGGTGCTTTGCAAGCACATCTTTGAGTCGCACCTCAAGATGCATAGCTTATTGCGCAATTTCAAATATAGCCTCCATGAAATCCATAAAATCAAGGAAAGATCTTGAGACATCATCCAATATCTAACAACCTAGCTTTGGGGTGTAAACAAGTTTAGCCGAGCTCGAGTCAACCCTGGCTTGAGTTTGAGCTTGATTAATTAATTGAGTTTGAGTTTGAGCTTGAGCTAGAGCTTTATTCTACGAGTTCGTGCTAGCTCACGAGCCGACTTGTTTATTATAAAAGAACGAGAAATTATTAGAAAACGATAAAACGAAAATGAGAAATTATAAGAAAAATGATAATAAATCACTTAATATTAAGAAAGTGAGATATAATTTTTAAATATTTTAAAAACTTGTACTTAATATCCTGAATCCTAATATATTTAAATAATATTTTATATTTATATTTTTAAAAGAGCCGACTCGCAAGCTAACGAGTCGAGTCAGGACTGTCTCAAGCTTTTCTCATTAGTTATCGAGCTCAGCTCATGAGCTATATATCGAGCCGAGCCCAAGCCCGAGCTAGCTCACGAGTCGGCTTGACTCACTTACCCATCCCATATCTAATGCCAATCTCTGAGGGTCTTCCAGGTGACAACCCATGAATTGGCTTGCTAAACTCTTGTTTAGTTGATTACGTGCAGGACAATATCAAATTCAATATGATCGACTTGCCTAACTTCTATCAATATTCGAAGTCCATTTTCATTACACAACTTTACTTGCAATAATTTATAGTTTAGTTGGATTATAAAGTGGTTCTTTCTATAGTGTTTTTAGTTTTTCATATATGTTTTTTTTTTATGTGATGGCATCTCTGACATGCTGTGTTCAAAAATTTTGGGCACTTTGCAGGCATTTTAAGAATCATTATTGAAAATTTTCTGTATTAATTAGAACTTTCATGTATTTATATCATAACAAAACTTTCCTCAGATTCCTTCGTAGGAATGGTATCATTTTTCAATTTCTGTATATAGAATGAACTTTTTTCAACATATTATTAAAAATGGCAAGTGCATCTCTTCCATTTGTAGTTTTCTAGCATTAATTTTTTTTTTAAAACGTTATTATGGGTGGGATTTGAACTACTCACCTGACTTCTTCCAAAATTTGTTGACTTGACACTCCATTTCACCTCGTGATGTGATTAAAGAGTTATGAAAGTCTTGCTATACATACTATTTTTGGAGGCATCCCTTTAAATCAAATAGATAACAAATGGACAAAAACATCTGAGGTTGCCTACCATATTTAATGTTTAATTTTGATTAATTAGGGATAAATTATTTACATTTTTTTTTGTTGGATTCAGCGCATCTCCAATAATGTTCAAGTAATGAATAAGATTACATGTCTTTATTCATTTCGTTGCCATGTCTTTCCAGATTACAGAACTGCTGAAGCATTTCACAGCTAATGAGGAGGATCCAAAAGTAAAGTTGTTGATTTTGAAGGTAGCATCTTACTGAATTGCGTAATTTTGGTAATTACAAGAGTGACAGATTTGGATGCGATTAATCATAGTTGAATATAGAAGTAAATATTCTCAATTTGCATTTTTTTATGTACGCATTATTATACAAACTTCTTATGTTGATCGTGTGGATTTATACAGAAACTGCAATAAATAACATGTGATTGAAGCGCTAGTGATTTCAAAACTAATCCCCTATAAACTAATATTTGTTTTTGAAAGAGTTTTTTTTTTGGTGGGGGGGGGGGGGGGGGGGATTTGTACTGGAATCCGCTAGTGATTGAAGCGCTATTAATAAATAACATGTGATAAAATATTTCTTTTATTATTAATATTGTTTGTTTTTCTATTGTTATTGTTAAGTTTCTTTTTTGAGTTTATGCATATGATATTGCACTTCATTGAGTGACGCCTTCACTATATAAAGAATACTATCATTAATAAATTATAAAATCTAATATTGTGTCCACCGCAAGTCGTGTCCTACTTTGTGTGGTTATTTCATGTTGATGTGGCTATGTATTGTCGTGTTGTATTATCGTGTTCGTGGTTGTGCTTCATAAGAGGGGTATTTATAGCATTACAAGACTTATAAGAACCTATAGAATACCAATTAGCTATCTAATATCTAAATCTTAACCTATAACCTACTTAATACATTTATTACCTAACATGGAGGTGGGGTGACTACTTGCCCCTGTTCTACTGAAAAACTTAATATTCTTACTTTGCTAATAATTTGCAAATCAGAAAGAGTACACGCAGCTAAGTTTATAAATGGTAGGAATGATAAATCGATATTTTCACCTGATCGTTGTCATAAGAAGTTAAATCATATATTTTTGCGCTTGTCATAATCTCCTTTTTTTGTCTTTAATTTCAGTTCAGTAGAGTAGAATGTTACACGGAAAATTCTGTACAATTGATTGGTTTAAATTCTTGAAGGTTGTAAATAAACTATAGGTAATGAATCTAGAAATTAAGTGTGAATTTATATTAATTGTTTGAAAATAGTCGTCTTTCAAATAAGTTTGGGGAACATTCCATTACTTTTTGCCCATCCGTCCTTACTTTTTGACTAGCTGCTATTGAACAGTTGTACTGGGGAATATCGCATAGTTCACATAGTTGTACTGGCCAATTCTCACCATTCGCTCAGTAAAGGGGAAGATCTTTTTTGTTCGTGTTTTGATATACTATAATTTTTTGTGATGATTTCAGGGAAAAGGCAGAGCATTTTGTGCGGGTGGAGATGTTGCAGAAGTTGCGCATTCTATTAATGAAGGTACTATCTTGTTATTACCAGTATAACTATGGTTAAAAAAAAAAAAAACCCAGTATAACTATGGTTTTTTAATAGCCCATGTTGTTTTCCCCAAATTATTTTTGTCGAATATCTAAACTATGAAGAAAAGACCATTTTGCAACCAAGTCTTGTTAGTTCAAATGCCTTAAAATGGATTTTGAAGCCAGCTTGGTTGCTAGAACCACAATAAAATACAAAGATTGAAATATTAGTGATGTAGAACGGATGGGGGGGGGGGGGGGGGGGGAGGGGCCGGCGACATTAAGAGGGGGCTTGAGAGTTTATGGAGATAGATTTAAATGCTTGCCAAGTGGGGAACCTTAAATTAGGGAGGAATATTTAAATCAAATCCTATTTGAATTTGAAATATATTTGATTTGAATACTTTCCTAAAATAAGATAACTAAATTAGGGAAATGATTTGAAATTTAAATACACTTGAATTTAAATTCAAATGCTTTCCATATTAAAACACATCCAAAATAGGAAAGAAGGCTATCAAGCAAGATTGGGGGGGGGGGGGGTGGGCGGAGGGGCCGACGACATTAAGAGGGGCTTGGGAGTTTATGGAGATAGATTTAAATGCTTGCCAAGTGGGGAACCTTAAATTAGGGAGGAATATTTAAATCAAATCCTATTTGAATTTGAAATATGTTTGATTTGAATACTTTTCCTAAAATAAGATAACTAAATTAGGGAAATGATTTGAAATTTAAATACACTTGAATTTAAATTCAAATGCTTTCCATATTAAAACACATCCAAAATAGGAAAGAAGGCTATCAAGCAAGATTGACTCCAATCAAGAGCAAAAGGGGAAGGGGCGGCGGGTAGAGAGAGAAGGGGCCGGTTATGGAAGGAAAGAAAAAGGAAATTAATTAAGTCTTCAATTAAGGGATAAATGATTTAATCAAATACAATTTCAAATTGATTGGAATTTGATTTGAAGAACTTTCCATATATATATATATATATATATATATATATATATATATATATATATATATATATAGTAATTTAGGAAAGGTTTTGAATTTCAAACTAATTGAATTTGAATTCAAAAATCTTTTTAAATTATCTTCAACCTAATTTAAGAAAACAAGGGGGGATGAAGGAGGGAAGAGGCTAGGCTGAGGTGGTTGGCCGGCTATAGAGGTGGAGGGGTTAATGGCCGGCGGTTGATATGGATAAAGTGGAGGAGGCTTGTGGCCTTGGAGGAGTTTGTGGGAGAATCGGCCAGTGGAAAGTGGAAATTTTGGCCAACAGTCAAGGGAGGAAGAGAAAAAGATTTAGGGAAAGAAAGATACAACCGTGAGCCCGGACACATCCTGTAGCTGACGGGTAATACGTTTCCCTTCTGCAAGGGACTTTAAACCACGAGCCCGGACCCATCCTGGCTGGTGGAAGCTTCGATTCCCTCCCATAGAAATCTCACCCAAGTTCTCTCCAAAAAACACAAGTGCAAACCTTTTTTTTTAATTAATAATACATCATGCTAATACAAGAGCAAGGGCCTCTATATATATAGGCCTCAAAACAAAAGAAATTAAAAAAAGACAACTTTGCTTCTTGGGATTACATAAGACAAGACTCTTAAATAAGGGTAAAAACGAGAAATGCAAAATTAAATCAAAATACAATTAATAAACTAAGATAAAAAAAGGAGTGATCTCGGCCGTTCATCATCGTCTCTTCCATTGAGTAACGTCCACCGTCGGATGTCCGCATCAATTAGTTTGAAACTCTTTAATTTCTTATTATTGCTTTTTCTTTTCTTCTCCCCAGTTATTCCTTACATATTGCCATCTTTGTGAAAAAGGTCACTGGACTAATGGTGCAAATTTTTTCTGGAATGAGTTTAGATTGAATTACCTAATTGCAACTTACAGCAAACCTCAGGTGAATTACAGCGCATGCAGCAGTCATTATCTCTTCTTGTTATTTCTTGGTGTCCTCCCTACAGCATTTGATTTATTTTACTTTTACATAAATAATGGATCAAGGTTTCTCTTCTCAACGGGATTGTGATGGGAGGCGGGGCTGGTGTTTCCATACATGGTAGATTTCGGGTCGCTACTGACAAAACAGTATGATCTCTTTAATTGCTTGGAATGAAATGACTAGTTTCTATACCTCAAGCTCTATTGTACCATTTAATATATATCATTAATCTATTTTCTTTATGATCTTTTCAATGAAGTTGCTTGATTATAGTTGCAAGACGGAAATAGTTGCAAGCTGACAGAGATCTTTAGAGCAGTGCCCAACAATCACTTGCTCTTGCATATGTCGGCGGAAAAATGCGGGCTTGAGAGCAATAAAGAACAAAATCGAGGGAATTACAATCTATAAAGAAACACACTAGAAAACAAGGATAATTTATTTTAAGTTGTTCAGTAAAGCTTGCAGCCTCCCCTAAATCTATGGCCGTAGAAATTGAGATACTTATTCCACTAGATTATAGATAAAAAGATGGTACAAAATTTGCTCACTAAAATATATACTCTTTATTTATCTCACAGGATCTTTTCTTCTTTCTCTTATGTCCCTTCTCGCTTAACTCTTCACAATTTTGCTTATTCTCAATGCAAACTTCAAATAAAGCCAAGTATCCCAAAAATCAAAATTAGGTGTGTGTGTGTGTGTGTCCAGCTAGTAAATAACTAAAAACTAAAAGTCTAGTGTCAAGTTAGCAAACAATTACAAGCTAAAGCACCTACTGGTACAGTCCAATCCCGGTTGATGTGAGCAAAATGCTGATTTTTAATTCCCAAAAAGCTGCTCCTTTGGTTTGCTAGCTTTCTTTGGATATTTGGGCATTTAATGGTGGGTTGAATTTCTCTTATTGGGCTTGTCCCATTTTCCTTTCTTTGGCTGCTTGGTGTCTTGGTTATCTCTGCAGAAGTGGGGTTCTGCTGGTTGCTTCGGTTTTCTGCTTGGGGGCTGGCTGTTGGTTTTCTGGTTGTTTGGTTCCTGGACTGGCCGTGTCTCTCTCTTGGGTATTTTACCATGATTTAGTTGTTCGGATCCTGGGCTGGCTGTTTGGTTCATGGGCTGGTCATGCCTCTCTCTTGGGTAATTCCCATGCTTTGGCTGCTCCCATTGGAGGCTTGGGGCGGCACCTTTTAGGGGGGGGGGGGTGTTTGTATTCCTTTTCCCTATTTATAGGGGGATGTTTGCTGTTGTTTTTAAATGGTTTTTGGAGATGAATATTTGGAATATATAACATGTGGATTATCTAGCTTGCGAGCTAACTTCCTCTACCCTACTTCTACTTCGTCTTGGACTTCTACCTACTTCTTCTCTCCATGGTTTTCATTCCATTTGTATCTTTCTTTTCTAAGCTTTATTAATAGTAAGTTGGTTGTGTTGTTTACAAGTTGAAAGTAGTGTTGTATTTTTGTATTTGAAGTTATTTTGTATATGTTTAAGATATATTGTAAGGAAGTCTTATTTTTTTTGGCAATCTTGTAATGTCTTGAATTTTCAACCTTAGCTTCTTTTTTTTTGTAATTTTTGGATGCACCACCTGTGGAGCCATGCGCACGGCGCGACACGCATCTTTTGAAACATGTCGCACAATAAAAAATAATTTATATATATATATATATATATATATTCATTAATATTAAATACCATTAAATAAAAAATAATGAGTTGATTATAGTAAAATTTAGGCATAAATATTCTGTCAAATAACAAAAATGATGATTTTAAATCTTACATAAACTTACATAAATAGATTTGAGCAGGATTTAAGCATAAATTATCCTTTATCTTGCCTACTAACAAAAATGGTATCTTTAAATCCTACAAAAAAATTAAATCCTTTAAAGTTTTTTGATATTTTATTAATTTAAAGGTTAATTAATTAATACTTGATTATGATGTTAATATATAAACCTAAACAAATTAATTATAATTTATAATTTAAAATCTATAACATGTTAACAAAATAACACGTGCCATGAGTGCCTTGTGCCATGCACCATTGCCCATGCATGACTCAAATAGCGCATAATATTTTGATGCGCCGCACTGCGTCAAGTAAGATTAAAATTAATTAATTAAAATTAACTATCAATTTAATTAATTGATTGATTTGAAATATGAGAGCAATTTTAAAAATTTGAAATCAATTTAAAATTTGGGAGCCTGTTAATTAACTAAATGAGAGCAATCAAATTTATTATTAGTTAATTAATGAATGCAATTAACTAGAAAATTTATTTTTGGTTAATTAATTAATTAAGCAATTATAAAAAAAATATAGAAAAATAATGTTTGCATTAAGAATGTGCAACTTTCTAAAACACTGACACTTGTACAAAACTCTCCAACTCACAAACACTCAACAAACTCTCCAATGCTCTTGGGCTAGCTCTGAAGTAGCACAAACACCAAGTACCTATAGTAGAGAAACAAAAAGATTTATACCAAAACAAATGTTAAATCAAGAAAAAGAACAAATGTTACACTAAGCTATAGTAAAAAAGAAATAGAACATGCTACTAAAAGTAGAACAGACTGCTGGTACAGTAAATTAACTACTGATACAGTAAAGTAATTGCTAGTACTGTGAAGTAACTATTGGTACAATCTATGGTACTGATAGAAAAAGAGCAAGGTATTGTAGCAAAAACATTAGTATCACACAACAAAAATTGTTGGCTAATAAGTGTCCAGCTAGTAAATAACTAAAAACTAAAAGTCTAGTGTCAAGCTAACAAACAATTACAAGCTAAAGCACCTACTGGTAGTCTGGTACAGTCCAATCTATTCTAAATTAAACCTTCAGGCAACTTCTAAGGGAGTCATAAGACTCATATTTGTCAGTGGCAAATGGTGCACCATAGCGCAAAGATTCCTGTGGAGCCATGGTACATAGCGCACGGCATGACGCACACCTTTGAAACATTTCACACAATAGAAAATAATTAAAATATATATTCATTAACATTAAATACCATTAAATAACAAATAATGGGTTGAATATAGTAAAATTTAGGCATAAATGTCAAATAGCAAAAATGGTGATTTTAAATCTTACATAAACTTACATCAATCGATTTGAGTAGGACTTAAGCATAATTTATTCTAAATCCTTCCTAATAACAAAAAATGATATCTTTAAATCCTACAAAAAAATTAAATCCTTTAAATTTTTTTGATATTTTATTAATTTAAAGGTTAATTAATGAATACATGATTATAATGTTAATATATAAACCTAAAAATATTAATTATAATTTAAAATTTAAAATTTATAACATGTTAACAAAATAGCACGCGCCATGAGCGCCTTGCGTCATGCGCCATTGCCCATGTATGATGCAAATAGCAAATGCTATTTTGATGTGCCGCACTTCGCAAAGTAAATAGCATCATATGTGCGCCATACCACATCGTGCATCATGGCGCACACTATTTTGCACCATTGACATGTATGGTAAGACCTATCAAACAAAACAAAATGGGCAGCTTAACCTATAGGACTAAGTTGTAGACTTGCTCACGGGAAACTTCTGGGTGAAGTCGTAAGACCCACACGTAAGGGAAATTGCTAAATAAATTGCAAGACTCTAAAGCCCAAATAAACAGAACAAAATGGGCAGCCTTGTTATAGAGCTAGGTTGTAAGACCCATCTATATGCAACTTCTAATAAGAGTCGTAAGACTTATCCGAACAAACAAAACTATTGGGTAGCCTTGTTTATAGAGCTTGGTTGTAAGACCCACTAGTGGGTTATTTCTAAAGGGAAGTAATAAGACCTGTCCTACCCAAATAACTAGGCAACTTCTAATGAGAGTTGTAAGACCTATTATTATGAAAATTTTTAAATGAAATATCACACCATAATCCAAATTTAAACAAAATGGACAACTTAACTTATAGGGCTAGGTTGTAAGACCCGCTAACAAAAAACTTCTAAGTGAAGTCGTAAGACCCACATGTTAGAAAAATTGCTAAATAAATTGCAAGACCCTAAAACCCAAACAAACAAAACTACGGGCATCTTAGTTTATAAGGTCTAGGTTATAAGACCCATCATTGATCTGCTTCTAATCAAAACTGACCCGCCTTACGAGCTATTTTCAATGAAAGATATAACTCTCGATCCAAATTCAAACACCCGGGCTACTTCTAGGAGAAGTCGTAAGACCCGCTTTAATTTTAAACATCTGGATAACTTCTAAACAGAGTTATAAATCTCAAACCAAATTAACTTTTGGGTATTCAAATAGTCGTAAACCTCAAACCACCTTTTTGTTAATTCTAAAACAAAGCAGCTTACGTGTTTCTGTATTATTTATTATAAAAAGAAACAATCTCACCTTCCATTGAAACCGTGTCATTTGATTATCCATTAACAATCTGCTTTAATTCAGATGATTCCTTTCATACACTGTTAACGTCCATTTTTAAAATTGTATATTCTGCAAGTTTGGTGTTTTTAACTAAACAGCAATCACTGCTGTTATTTGAAGAACTTAAGAATACTATCCAAATCTTGATTACAGTTTTCATTTCCTGTTTGAGGTGTCTGAATAACTGGAGAGCTATATATTATTCAATCCACTGTGACTAGTCCAAATAACATACTCAAGCGGATTATAACCCCCCTCACCTCTCTCTCTCTCTCTCTCTGTCTCTTTCTTCTGTTGTAGAAATTAAATTAAATTGATTATGGCCCTAGTATTTTGAAAGTATGAAATGTGATTTTTCTTTGTTACAGTTAGAAAGGCTTACTTAGGGATAATTTTGCATTGTTATAGTTAGAAAAGGCTTACTTCTATCCTCCCTAGAGAGAGAGAGAGAGAGAGAGAGAGAGAGAGAGAGAGAGAGAGAGAGAGAGAGAGAGAGAGAGAGAGAGAGAGAGAGAGATTGAGTCCCTTAAAATAAAAACATCCTTCTATGCTCCCCAACATTCCACTCCTCACTTGCTTATATGTATTAAAAAAGGATTTAGAAAGGCTTAATCCTTATAAGTATTACTATTGCTTTTATTGGTTTGGAAATATCAAATATAATTTCGTCAGCTTACCTTAAGTGCATAGTTTTTTTCGTTATTATAAGCACGTGACAGCCTAAATAGGCATAAGATCTCTAGTTTAAACATAGACTTTATTTTGTTCCTTTAGTTGCTGCTTAACTTTTTGAAAACCAATTTTTTGTTTGTATGGGAAATATGCTTAGAAATTCACCATTTTGCATATACACGTTCTTTATGACTTTATGAGCATGTGAATTGGGTTTTGGAGTAGTTTATATTTCTATGTGAGAGTATTATGGGATCAAACAATACAGTAAGTACAAAATCAATACAGTTGTACTGAGTACATCCTTTATAGCACTTCTTCAAAGAGTCACTAATTATGTATGAAAGTCAAATCACAAATATTCAGATCTTTAAATGTTTATTTCACATTTATGTATTTAACTGTCCTTGCATTCTTCTGCTTTGATTGCGTTTGGACATCTATTTGCGTGTAGCATTGTAACTCTTGTATGCACTAATCTCTATGTTCATATTGGTATCATGTGTTTATCCGAGCTTAATACTGAATATGAAGTCCATTTCTTAACCAATGAGGAGCTTAGATGTAAGAATGCGAAACATTTTAAAATTTTGACACATGTTGCAGGTTTTTGCAATGCCAGAAACAGCTTTGGGATTGTTCCCAGACATAGGTTCTTCATATTTTTTATCAAGGCTTCCTGGATTTTTTGGTGAAGATCTTACCTGTGGCTTAGTGAACTTTATCCTTTCCTTCCTGCGTATCCTAAATTTTGAGAAATGTAGCTCTTAACTAAGTTTTGTTTTCTGCTCTATGCTTGATAAGTATTTATTGCCCATTATTGAGGATTTTTGTTTTTTTTTTTTCGCATATTGTGATATGTACTTGCCAGAGAAGGCTTGGCTTTTCTTGTCTAAACATGCATGTTAATTAACTTATCTTCCTTTTTTTTTTTTTGAAGATTTTCAGACTTTACAGAGTATGGCAGTCAAAAAACTCTTTCTGCAGCTTAGGCTCTGTATATGAATGGTGTCATGTGTTGTTTTATAGTGTTATGCTGATAAGTAAAGCAAAGGACTCTTTGGTAAAATTGGTGTTAAGACTATTGTTTAGAATGTCATAATTGCTAGAATTCTTTAGTAAATATTGTTGTGATGCTGATATTCATTTCATTACTAAAAGTTTATTCTTATATATGTAATCCATATAAATGTAATTTTATATCCTAATTGTTTTTTAGTATATAAATCAATTGAAGTAGTTTATTTTTTAATTAATCAATACATGACTAATCAGTATATTTTTATCTAATATTATCCTTGTTAGTCGCATTAGTTCACTGACATAATTATTTGTAATATGTTTTATAATTAATAAATTAATTAATTAGGATCATTTATTATTCTTATGAAATGCATTAAAAAGACTTTTAAATTATTTTATTATTCTAACTAATCCTAAATTAAATAATAAATAAGGGAATTTGAGTGTCCTAATTTTTTTCTTTAAAATAGTCATACGAATAGTTTAAATTAATTTTTTATTTGTTTAAAAATTATTTAGACCATCTAATCTTTAGTTATTTATGCTAATTTAATATCCTTTTTATTAAATAATAACTGCTTATTTTATATTATTTAATTTTTATGAACTAATGTATAACTAACTAGATTATCTTATTTGTCTTAATACTTGATAATTAATTAGGCTATCTTAATATCTAAATAATTAAGTATTAATTATTATGTTTAAAAAAATCAATCCCTTAAATTAGTTGAACAAAGATTGAGCATATGATATACAATTTAAGGGGATATGATGCTAATAATTATTGTTCTATGTTATTGGAAGATAAGGTGATTGGTTTAAATAACTTGGATATATTACACAAAAGAAGGAAGATATAGATGAGGATATAACTTTTAGCCCTAGGGTTAGGATTGGATGTTTAAAATAGAGAAGAGACTCAGGAATATGTGATATATAATTTTAGTAGGTATGATGTTAAAAACTATTATTTATATTGTTAGTAGAAAAGATGGGACCTAGGTGTGATAGATTTAGACACCTTGAATCTATTATATAGAAGAATGGAGATATAGATGAGAATATAATTTCTAGATTCAAGGCTTGATATTTAAAATGGAGAAGTGCCTCAGAAATTTTGTTTGATGAGTGGATATCATAGACGTTTAAAGATAAATTTTATAAAATTGCAATTGGGCTGGTGATATTGTATGAATTCAAATGTTGGGTTGTAAAAAAGTTAATGATTTCTATTTTGAATAACAACAATATGAGTGTTAGGATGATGTGCGACAATGCTTGGAAGGGGTGTAGAGACATCTATTGATATAGGATGTTTGAAAATAAATTTAGTTGTTGTACAAATACAATGAATGGTAGAAATTGTTTTTATGAGGTGTCTATAAAATCAATATAAGAGAATTTGGAAGGAAAAGAGGTAGATCTATGCATACATGTCAACGGCACAAATAACATCCGCTATTTGCTTAGCGCTATGCACATGTTCAAAATGATGCGTGTTATTTGCGTCATATAGGAGCAATAGAGCATGATGCAAAACCTAAATGGTGCTCGCAGTTTGTTTTAAATTTAAGATTAATCTTATATTTAAATTGATTAAATTTATTATTTATTTAATAACTTAATAGTGTTGTCATTACATGTAAATGTGCCTTAATTTTAAAAAAAGAGAGCATATCTTTTATGTTTCATCAAATTAGTTGATGTTATATGTATGTTATTTGTTATTCACCATTTCATTCATACATTAAAAGGAGGGTAAAAATGTTTGAATATATGCTTGTTTATAGGTATTCAAATGAATATCGAATATAGTTCAAACCACCGAAAAAGATATTGCGTGAAAATATATAATATTGGCATATAAAGGTGGTAGTAATTGTATGACATGTATTTTTATGGCAAATGAAGAGGATTATGAATTTGTGATATGATGTTGATGAAGGAAATGAGGCTTTTCTTACACATTTGATGATGACGATGATGTGAGTCCTTAGAAAATAAGTTTAATTTCTGACAAAAGAGAGAGAGAAAAAATGGTTACGATATTTTAAATTTTGAGTAATTGAGGTGTTGATTACTTATACTCAAACATCACTTCAGATGTTTTTATTGTAATGATCTTTCTATTTAATAGTATTTTATATTAATATATATTTTTATTTACAATTATCCTATATTGTGTATCATGTTTAAAATGGCTCACGTTGAGCCATGCACCATGCATTATGGCTCCCCGAGAAACTTTGTGCTATAGTGTGTCATTTGTCGTTGACAATTATGGACGTAAGGTTATATTGATAAGTTGTTCAAAATAATTTGCAAATAGATTTAACACCTCAAACAATGTGCAACAAGAACAAATGAAAAACAAACATTTATAACACTGACACCGAATACTTGGGATAAGGCTAATGATAATGAAGAATAATTAATTAAGAGATTAATTAATTTATTAATTATTATATTACTGAGTATAATATCTTATTACCATAATTATTAATTCATTACTCTAATTAATTCCTAATCATCCTAAGTAGTTTGATGTATCAATCTATTATCAACTAGTTTAATTTCTCATTCCAATTATTGAGTAATTAACAACCTGTCATAATTATTCTAATCTATAAAATTAATTACTGTTTCATTATTCATTAATGGTATATTAGTTAAGCTAATTATTATTGAACTAATCATTTAAGTATTTTAATTTAATAATTATTTTCTTATTAAACTATTATGGGCAATATATCCCAAGCATTTTTGTCATAAGAAAATTTAAAAGCTGAAATCCTGAAAATTAATTTTTCTAGAATGTTAGCCCAACCCATCATTCTAAGAGGGCTATTTTTTAGCTTGCATAAAGCAAAAAATTTCTCACTGCAGCTGATATACTTCTTCCAATTACTGGAAAATTTATTCTATTGTGTTAAATAGCAGAATTAGGCAACATAAAGCATTTCCAAATGGAGCCTTGTTATTTCTTCAATTTCACATTTTAACTGCTTTATAATCAATTTGCTTGCTTAAGCTTTGAGGGTTTTTTTTTTTTGGGTTGTTTGGATGTTTTAACTTTTTTAGCTATGAAAGTAATCATGGACATTTCTCTTGAACTGCCCCAGGTTATTTGTTTCGGCATGCCTCCTGGCTGCATTCCTTAAATGTGCAAATTTGCTCTCTTTCCTTTGAAAAGTTTGTGATGTCGGTCTCTTATCCATTATAACGATATAAATTTCTCATGCTTTCAGGGGAATATGTTGGTCTAACAGGGGCAAGGTTGAATGGAGCTGAAATGCTTGCCTGTGGCCTTGCAACACATTTTGTGCCTTCTGGAGTAAGTTTGCCTGTTAAGAAATAAGACAGTTGGAGAATTGGCCAATATATGTATTGAATTTATTCGACATTAGGAAATCTTCAATGTACAAAATCAGCGAATAAAATTCTGGAATACAAATAACCATAGGCTAATTACAATGGAAAAGACTTGATGCTGAAATGATATGAGCTGTTCAGAATTCTATATATGGATGGACTGTCACGACCCGGCCCGGTTAGCTCGTATAGACGAGGAGGGAATGGAATCGGACATTCAGAACCGTTCAATCATCATATTGCATGTATAAAAATTCTAAAAGGCTTCAATAGGAATCAAAAGCGCCTCTAATCTTTCCAAAACATATATTTAACATTCCAAGTCATTCCAAAAGAGAGTTCATATACACAAGGTGGTTTCAAAACTAAACTATTCATGACATGCCAAAACCACCCAAAAGAAAATCAACTATAACTAGGAAAACATTAAAAGAACATGTCAACCGGTACACGATGACTGTAAGTGAATCTTGGATTGTCATCCATCTCTTGTAATAGGTTCTCCTGAAAAGTATCCCAACACGAGGAAGTGAGCTAACGCTCAATAGGAATTCTCTAATCCTAACATGCTCACATGTCATAAAATGAAATTTAGATTTTAAGCTAAATGGGACAAGCCTTGATTTCTTTTCCTACACATGCTAACTTTCATATCTTAAGGATGTTAAATGTTTTATATATGCCATATGCATATATCTTATATATGTCTTGTAATGAATGTCATATCATATGCTCATTTATACTTTATCGTATACAACCATACCAGAGTACCAGGGGTGTACTAATCAGGTATACAAACATCTTTTTGGCTAATCATTTCTTTTCCTCTTTTGCCCCAAGGGCCATATTGTTCTTGTATTGCTCATAAGAGTCATATTTGTGCTTTCGCACCATATTTGGTACTCCACAATCAATCATGCACAAGCATTTCCATATTCTTTCCATATGAGTATAAATTCTTTCCATATAATTTCATATATCCCAAACATGAAGCAAATGTTTGACATGTATCTTGAACATGGACATGTATCTTAAACTTGAAGTAAACATGGTATCTTAAACATGAAGTAACATGTATTAATTACATAAGAATATAAAACATAAAAGATTCATAAAAGCATAATGAAATGTCATGTGGTCATGTAAGGAAAAGGATCCTACCTCAAAAGTACTATGTAAGTGTCCACTTCACCTCTCTATTTGTACCTCTTCTTGCCAAACCTAAAGCAATACAATAAAAATTTATTGCCAAAGATAAACATCTATATTACATTAATCCCCTCTTTACCCTTTATGTGCCCTTTAGGTGCACTTTTGGTGCCCTTTTGGTGCACTTTAATTGTCCTTTAGGTGCACTTTTGGTGTCCTTTAGGTGCACTTTAGGTGCACTTTTGGTGCACTTTTAATGAATTTGTGGGTTTGGTTTAAACCAAAATTTTGGAATCCTAAGATTTCAATGATTTCATTTTAAATTAAATGTTATTTTCATATTATTTTCGGATTAAAATTATATAAAATTTAGTAAAAATTCTTTTCTTTCAAATTCCTTAATTTTTCGTCATTAGAGACCTCCCAAGTCTCTTAGAAATAATTTGGATTAACTCTAAGCTTACAATTAAAATGTTTTGGAAAAGCCCTAATGATGAAACCTTAAATCCTTTGAAGGACATTTGCATTTTTTCTTCAAAAACACCTTCCCTCAAATCTTCTAACATTTCCATAAAAAAAAGAGAAATCCTAATTTCGGATTTTATGTTTCCTTAAGCAAAACTTAGATTTGAAAGCTTAGAAATATAAGCAATAACAAGCTCTAATACTTTTCTAAAGAAATCTTCAAAAAATTTCAAACCCTAAATATCTTTCTTAAGAAAACTCATGAAAAAAATAAGATTCTTTTAAGATTAACTTACCTCTTAGCTTCTCCAATTCTCCCTCTATCTTTTTCTTAAAGGATCTCGCCGGAAATCTCGCCGGTCGCCGCCCCTGAGCCCAAGTCGTCGCCTCTCCTTTATCTCTCTCGCGTGCTCTCCTTGCTCGGCCGAAAAACAACAAGGGACCGAATGAATCGGTCCCTAGGCAGTTGGGGGCTTAATGAAATGGTTTTAGGTGGCTTTTTACGCATGTACCCTTATTCATATTATTTCTCTTTTATTTCATGAAGGGTAATATGGGTATAAGAGGGCTAAATTTACTTAAACGAACTTCGGCGATTTTTAATTTCAAATCTGGGCGAAATTGGATATAAGTTCTTTATATCGTTTCGATCGAAATTTCGCGTAGAATTTAATAAAATTTATTTCGTCGAATTCCGACGACATTAAAATTTTGCCTAAGTTCGTCGCGGCGCATCGAAATGCATGCGACGCACTCAAACGACGAAATTCAGGTCTTACATGGACAGCATGTGTTTCTATGTGTATTTAGGCAGCTCACGGTCATGATAACAAAGACATGGATTTATGAGGTTGCGTGGTTTAGGAATATTTTATGAGTGAAAGGATAGTAACCATCCCAAGTTTGCCTAATTATTTTTGAAAGACCGTTTTCGATAATCCTTTGATAAGTATGTTGGAAAGTTAATCAGTTGTGGTTACGAACTAGATTGAGATTTGACCATTGTCAAGCTTCATTTTTATAAAATGCCTATTAATTTTCATATGCTTTGTTGGGTCATGTTGCATAAGATGACGTACAATATCTATGATGGACTTGTTATCACCATTTTCCTTCATATGGCATTTTATTTTCAACCGTTAATTTTTCTTGGATAATTTTTAGCCATAATAGTTCATAGATTTCTAATGTTATATATTTGAATTTATATTTTGCACTATATCGTGTTACCTCATTTTATTTTCTTACTTATCCAAGATGCTAGGCAATGTTGGGTTTTATATGTGACAAATAGATAAATCTCAGAAGCTTTGATTCCAAAGAATTTTAGAAGAGATTTTTTCTTGCTAGTCTTTTAAAGCATGAATTCCATAACTCTCGTGAGGCTTACACCCAAACTTACTCATATCCTTTCATGAGTCCATATTGTATTTTTGTTGTGATATGAAAATTCTATGTCAAGTCTGTGCTACCTAAATTCTAAGGAATTCCTTGAATTCAAATTCATTGATTAATTGCTCCTTTTCTTCATTCTTTCAACACCACTACATATCATAATAATGTCGTCAATATAAACTAATAGTGTTGAGACTCTCTTTGAAGCCTTATGTTTTACAAATAATATATAGTCTCCTTGACTTTGTTTACCCCATGTTGGGCATTATCATGACAAGCTTTTAGTACTTGGTCCTTGGAGATTACTTCAATCTATAGAATATCTTTTCTAACTTAGACATCATATGTTTTGTATTTAAACTAAATCTTGGCGGTGCCTTCATATATACTTTCGCCTCCATGTCAGCATGTAAAAAAGCATTCTTAACATCAAATTATTGTACTTTCCCATCTATATTATAGTTGTTAATGATAAATAAACTCTAGCAGTGTTCATCATTGTAACTGAAGCAAAGTTTTCTAGGTAATCAATCCGATATATCTAAGTGTTGTCTTGAACAATCAATCTAGCTTTATCCTTTTTAAATGAAGCATCTGATTTGTATTTCACAATAGATATCCATCTACATCCTATTGGTTTCTTTCTTTAAGGTAACTTTACTGATTCTCATGTTTTGTTTTTCATTTTTCATATATACTTTCGCCTCGAGCCTCGTCTCCCGCATAGAATAGAGCCATCCATCCCTCTCTGTTCTTGAAACAGTGAGTGAATGTGAAAGAGAGGGATATTCTTATAATAATAATAATTAGTATTTCTATTATTGTTATTATTATTATTATTATTAAAAGAGGGATAGAGCTTCATCATCATTCAATTGGAAGACCAACGAAGACCGGTGCCGGGGTCGATACATCCCCCAAAGCCCTCGGCCGTCGATCAGATCCAGCCGAGTGGATGAAAAACTTGAAGCCCAATTCTGGGGTCCATTCGTTCCCCCGAAGTCCTTGTCGTTGATTTAATCTGACTGAGTCGATTTAAAAGAGCGAGTGACCTCCCTAACCTCCCCTCGTGTGGAGGGAATGCGAAGAGGCTGCCGAAATAGCCCCAAAAAAGCTACAAATTTGCCTTAAGAGCTTGTCAAACTTCTATGAATTGTTGGAGAATAATTCATTAATTTAAAAATAATAATATAATTAATTGAATTAATTTTTAATTAAAATTTGCATTTAATGATATTGATTAATTAATCTTAAATAAAATGAAATGAAATGAAATGAAATAAAAAAAATCTAATTAACTAACCTAACTTAAAAATCTATCTAAACAAGTTAATTTTAAAACTTTAAATTACTACTTAATTGAAATTAAATAATTTATAAATTAAACTAAAATTTAATTGAATGTTTGATTAATCTAAAACAAATTAAAACTTTGATTAATTTAAAATTCAATTTTAAAATTAAAACTATAATTTAATTAAATTTAAAATCTTTTAATTAATTATTAAACAATTAAATTAATTAATTAATAAAGAGCACTGATTTAATTAATAAATAAATTAAAATACTTTTAAATTTTAAAAATTTAAATTGGGCAAGTGATTTAATTAATAATTAAATAATTTTAAAATATTTAAATAAACCAATTAATTAAATTAAATAAATCCTTTGAGCAAATAGTTTAATTAATAATTGAATAATTTTAAAATATATTTTTTAATTAGAGAGCTGAGCAATTAAGGTTAACTTTAATTAAAATTAAATTTAATTAATTAACCTAATTAATTAGTACAATCAAAATAAAATATAAGAAAATATAGGAAATAAATGTTTTCCATTAATGCAACTTAAGTACAAGCTACTAAACAATTCTCCAACTCTCCAAACAGCTCTTTGAGCAAAGCAAACCCTCCAAATTACACTCCCAGTAATAGCCTCAACAGCATATGCCTATGTACTCTCTAAACACTCTAATCTCTCCAATATGCTGCCAGTACCACAAGCACCTTCAAACAAGTAAACAAAAGTTAACACAAAATAAATAAAATTAATGCTGGAAAGAGTAAAAAAGCTACTACTACAAGTAAAAAGCTACTACTGTAGACAAAACAAGGCGCTGATGGTAGTATTAAGGCAATGAAGTGTGTAAAGATATGTCCCCGCTAAACTAAGCCTTATAGGTTACTTTTAATGAAAGTAGTGAATCCTATTAGCAACTACCTCATTAAGTATATCCATTAAGTAAAGTGATAAATACCTCAAATTTGGTTGACAAATTATAATAGTAGTTGTAAGTTCGATTTTAGGGGAAATCTCTAGGCAACAACCTAATCTTAGACTCACCTCCCCAATGGGCATCTTAAACTATAAGGCTAAGTTGTAAGACCCGCTATATGGGCTACTTCCAAAGGGAGACAGTAAGACCCGCATGTTAAGGAAACTTCTAAAGTAACCTAACCCTAAATCTCGCTACACGGGCAACTTCTAAATGTAGCCGTAAGACCCACATGTTAGGGAAGCTTCTAAATGAAGAACCCTAAACCTTTTAGCCCACGTATTAGGCAACCTCTAATAGAGGTCGTAAGACCCGCTACACGGGCTACTTCCAAGCGAAGCCGTCAAACAACTACTCAGGCTACTTCTAAATGAAGCCGTAAAACCCGCTATACGGACTACTTTCAATGAATGTCATAAGCCCCAATCTCAAATCCGAACTACATGCAACTCCTAAACGGGATCATAAGACCTAACCTAAATCTAGACTGTACAACTCTTAAGTAGAGCCACAAGTCCCAATTCAGACCATAATAAAATTAAAACTCACACCTATCCACTTCAATTTATTCGGGATCCCTGAGAAGAGACAACTCATAGTTGCTAATCAAATTTCCTAGACACTACAATCAATTGTTGTTAGAGTTGGTAGACTGAAACCTACGATATACCCGGGATGACGGAACCATGTGATCTTGATCAGGTTTACCTCCATCCCCCACAACCAAACTTAAAATTGTTGCACGTCTAAATATTAATTCATCCTTAATCAAGAGTTCTCTTCTATGTTTAGGAGGGGTAATTAACTATGAGGGCTTTCCCTCATAGGAAGCGGAACCTCGATACGATCATCGGGGAAAATCTGGTTAATTTAAAATTCAATCTACCTCAGAAAAAATGGAACCTAAAAGCTTGCAAAAGCATGGTTCATGCGTTAGCAGAACATCATTTATTGAGGGTGAACAATATCCTCGATCAGTCACAATCTTCAAGGACCCATCAACAATAGTTATTTTCTTATTATTAAGACAATGAATGATAAATAAATTTGTGAGAGGAGTTAGGCATATGGCATGTAACTTCTGAATCAATGATCCATGAGTTAGAAATGGGCATCTCTAAGATTTGAAAAGTATGAGAATATGATGTAATACCTAAATTTTACTAGAGTACAGGTACCTATCATAGATGTTTTTTAAAGTAATTCCAGCAATTTTATCTTTTCTATTTCTTTTTAGCGGAACTCAAAGGATTATTCTTTGACATAATTTTCTCCCATATTTGTTATATATACATATTTATGCTCCTTTGCTTATCATTCTTCTGCTTTCAAATGTTTTGTTTTGTGGTTTTCCATAAATTTTCTATTGTATGTCAAGCCTATTTTAGAATATGTGCACCATGGAGTATCTCTATTGATTAATTTTCTTGGGGATGGTTGCTTGTGGTCCTCAATAGTAAAGTGTTTTGAGTCAGAGTTCTTTATGCTGGCAGCCTTTGATACTACTGTTGAGCATTCCATGGGGTTGTTGGTTATCATGACTCCTCTTCTCCTGGCATCGATTAGAAGAATGGAAATGATTTTGTTTAAAGATGGTAAATCATCATTTCTTAGAAGTTGTACCCTTAAAGCATCAAACTTAATATCTAATCCATCAAGAAAATCATATATTTGGTCCTTTTAAACAACCCATTTTAGAACTCCATCTTTGATTTATTTCATTTGAATCCATTGATAATGATCCATCTTTTGACACGGGCTTTGCAATAGTTTGGAATATTAATGGATCATCCTCCTTTTCTTGGGGATGAGATCTTAGTCTTAACTTCATACATTTGTGCAACATCTCATACTTTAGAATACATTTGATTCACTATATTTAATATTTCATTAACTAAATGGAGCAACATGAATATATCACTTATCTTAGGAACCATAGAATGCCATAATTAAGACATCTACATAGAGTCATACTCATCCCAAATTTTAAACATGTTATCTCCTTGCTCAAGTCCAGTGTCAAATAAATGGCCCAATATTTTTCTTCCCTTTCAAAAAATGCATAGCAATTATGAGATATTAGATAGTTATTTTCTTTCAAATGGTATGTTAAATTAATGTTTTTTAAGAGAACCCAAGACCAAATGAATGTGGTTATTGTTATTATTATCCATGGAGAGGAAATTATAGTTTTGTTTAAAGAAAAACATGAATTAGAGAGGGATGTTCTCACTAGACATTTGCAAGAGGATGTACCTTGGTGTATGCTTTTTGCTGATGATATTCTTATTGTTGATAAAACTAGGGAGGGAGTTGAAGGTAAACTTGAATTATGGAGGTCAACCTTAGAGTCTAATGGTTTTCTCTTGAGTAGATCTAAAACTGAATATATGAAGTGTAATTTTAGTAATAATAGACCTAGTGAGGGGATTGTAACTTTGGGCGATCAAGTCATTAGTAAAAGTACACGTTTTAGATATCTTGGATCTATTGTTCTGAGTGATGGTGAAATAGATTGGGATATTATCAGCAAATTCAAGTTGGATGGTTGAAGTGGAGGAATGCATCAGGCTTGTTGTGCGATAGAAAAGCCCCCCTCAAACTTAAGGGAAAATTCTATAAGATGGTGGTGAGACCTGCAATGCTTTATGGTGCCAAATGTTGGCCATTAAAAGAGAAGCATAATATTAAGTTAAGTGTTGCAGAGATGAAGATGCTTAGGTGGATGAGTGGCTTTACGCTTAGAGATAGGATAAAAAATGAGCATATACGTGAAAAGATTGGAATAGCTCCAATGGAAGATAAGATTAGAGAGAGTCGCCTTAGATGGTTTGGTCATATTAAACGGAGGCCTTCCGATGACCCGGTTAGGAAAGTTGAGGTGTTGGATTTGACTTATGTTAAGAAAGGTAGAGGTAGACCTAAAAAGACTTGGTTAGAAAATATTAGAAATGATCTTTCTTTATTAGATCTAAATGAAAACTTGACTTTTAATAGGACACAATGACAAAAAAGGATTCATGTAGCTGACCCCATGTAGTGGGACAAAGGCTTGATGTTGTTGTTGTTGTTTAAAGAAAAAAAACATGAGGAAAACAAAAGAAAAGTAATGTGACAATGCACCATCGAAAACTGTTGTAATGGAAAATGGAAATGGTGGACAATAATTTGCAACAATGCAATGATGAAAGTTGCAACAATAGGAAAGAAAAAAAATTGCAAATCACTCTAAGGAAATAAAAAAGCTTAGAGCTCTGTTACCATGACAAAAATTTGAGAATTAGCTTAATGAGTTTATTCTAACATATGTTCAAAATTTATACAATCCTACGAAATAAAGGACTAAAATTTTGGAATGCAAATAACTATAGAATAGTTACAGTAAGAAAGAAATAATGCTGAAAGGATATGTGATGTCCAGAATTCTCTGAAAGTCTGGATATCCCGTATATGTTTTTTTCTATAGCCAAGTAGCTCCTATGGATTGGTGACATAGCAGCTAAAATTGCACAGATTTATGAGGGGTTGTGGAGAGGGAGCCAGTTGCAAATCATCCCGCTAATATTGAGCATGTCGCTGAGGTAGAGGCAACGCACAGGTCTAAGCGGTGAGAGTCTATGGGCAGTTACGCATGACTTCAGGAATACTTTTGAAAAACATATAAACTTGGTCATCTAATAAATGAACTTTTACCTTTTTGTGGAAATACTTTTATTACTATGCTAGCAATTATTTTTGAAGTTTTATTATGCTGTTGTATTGCACTTGATTAAACCTCCTTATTGAATTTATTTTCTACAAAAGCCACATGATATACTAAAATTACTTGTTTATGCTTTTAGTTTGAGTTGGTAAGTTGTGAGATTGACCTAAGAACTCTAAAATGCCTTCATGAAAGGCTTCCTTCTTTCAATTCTTGTCCAAATAAATGGTAAGGTTGGTTCAGATTTGATGAGTTGAGAGATTCAATTGAATGGTCACCTAAAAAGGTTTGGGACTAAAATGAACGCATCTAAAAAGTTTGAGGAATATTTTGATTATTTAATCTTTTCTTAAGAGACACTTTATTTGTAGCATTGTTTGAACTTTAATGGTTAATGCCTGGAAGATGAGTCTTTCTTATTTGGTTCATCAATAACAGAGATTGACGGCCCTGGAAGAATCGCTGACTAAAGTGGGCTCCTCTGATCCCTTCGCTGTTTGTGCTGTTATAGACAAGTACTCAGAGCAATTTCCTTTGAAAGAGACTAGTGCTTTTAACAGGTAGTTCGCTTTTCTCTTTTTATCATATTCCGGGCTTTGCATTTTTTTTTTCTGTTTAAGGTCAACCCGGATTACTTAACGGTATGATTTTAAGTTAATGAATATCGAAGTTATGTCAATTAACCCCTTGTCTTAGATACAAGAGCATCTACTACTTTTCAATGATGCCAGGTATGCTTTATGAAGATAGACCATAATAGACGTATATTCTAAGAAAAAATTATCCTTCATTTAGTCTGCAATAGTCTTATTTTTTCGACCTTTCTTTGAATTTGTTGCTTTTTGTCACCTTGTTGTTTCTAATGAGTGACAGACAATAAAATTTACACGATGGAATTCAAAATTTTGAACCCCAATAAGAAAGAAAATTATAGTATTATGATATCCATCTAAATCCTGTTTGGGGATGTAATGTATTTTAGTAAACCATTTGTTTATGGCATTGACCTTGAGCTAAGTATTTGTGAAAATAATGACTAACTAGCATTGGTCTAAAAGAATAATAAACTGGTAATTGATGGATGGAATACTTTTCCTTAAACGGAAAGCAAATGTATTTGGATAAGTATAAAATCCTTGTGTGATTTATACTGGTTAGCCAATTAATCAGAAAAAGGAAATTTATAGATGACGGGTATGTGGACCCATTCTCGGGATCTTGATTATCACTGCGTTGCTCAACGGCAATTTATAAGAGCAAAGGTACAAGTAAACTATGTATTTGCAGCTAAATCAGGGGCATCCTCACCTGAAGACAGTTTTTCTTGCACTTAATATCTTAGTAGAATTACATATTTTGTCTCTTTTATGTAGAAAACTTACTAAATCTGACGCAATATCAAAAATTAAGTTTAGATTTATTTTCAGTAATTTTGATGCTATTAGGATTTTAGATTTTATTTATTTATTTTCTTAGAAAAGTTATTCAATTTGGATGAATTCATGGATAATTTCTAATTTGAATTTGAATTATTAGTATCAGATTTAGTTTAAATAGGTTTAGATTAGAATTTAAAATTTTGATCTTATCTAAATCTGTTTCTATAAATTTGGATTGATTGTTTAGAATTGAACATATATTGATGAGTAAATGAATGCCTTTTATTTTGTGGCAGTTGATTATTATTGCTTTTCTCTTTTGAACTAAATTGTGGTTACAGATCTTTTTAAATTGTGTATCAAATTTCTTCTTCACTCCATCAAATGTGGCGTCAAAGCCAAAAGTAATCAATTATAGCGGCACTATCTAGCTTAACATGTAATAGTTCATGCTTCCAAGTGTACATCCGATTTTGCATGCAAACCTAAGTCCTAAGCCTTCCCAATCACAAATGTGGCCTTCAAATCTCACACAACCAACGTGTTCAGCCTCCCGCAAGTCACATTCTCTCAATTATTTCATTTTGATCCTACATGACCAAATCCCAAATCTCGCAAGGTGCATGCATGCATCCTTGCTCGACGCATTCTACAGGACCAGTTTCTTGCTTCAGTTGCTTGTGATAAGCTCACCCGCTTTGTATTTTCTCTATGGCTTTCTCAAGTACCTTCAATCCTTGCTATCGAGTACATGTCTCCTTGAGCCCTTTGTCATTCTTTCAATTGACCTGCACCCTTACCATTGCTTTATTGTCCTAGCACGTGTGTGTATTCTGATAGCTTAAATATTGATCATTCCACTCAATGTTATAGAAAAATAGGAGAAAACTCATGTTTAAAAATTTATAATCTCGAGGAGGATTCAAAATATTCATCCATGAGAAAATATCCTTGATTCCTCCACTTATGTTGATCTCTTCTTTTCAATCTCTATAAATTTTTATGTAAGCAATTTTTTATTTTTTATTTTGTAATTATTTTAAATAGAGATTGTATTTCATTTATGATTATTGATGATAACTTTAGTCATCACCAAAAGTCTTGGAAGACTTGGAAGAATGTATTTCTTGTCTTTAAGTTTTGACTTAAGAGGGTTGCTTTTGTTCCTAATTAAGGTGATGGCGTTCTTGCCCTAAGAAGGAAGGCGTGATGTTTTTTCACCAATTTGCAGGAAAAAAAGTGATTGGTAGTGGAATTCTAACTGAGGGGTTATTTTGATTTGGATGCAACCCGAGTAGGGCCGAATCATATAAATATCATTATATCATATTTCATTATAGTTAGATTTATTTTACATGCACTTAACTTGATTTACCTGTTAAATGATTTAACGGTAATATGATCACAAGTTAATATTGTGAATGAAGCTTTACATTAATCTTTATATTTTCATAATCACACTTAGCATGCTATCATTGCCAATATCATCATACTTTGAGTAATCAATTGGATTTTGCATTGCATGTTTATGTTAGACTGGTCCTCTATGGACCGGTCCAGCCGGCCCAATCCATTGGGCCGGCTCATTTCGTTTACAGAAGGAGGGAGCCGGCGGAACCCAGGGGAGGAAATTGGGTGGGGTCCACTTGATTTTCAATTTGAATCTTGGAGCCAAAAGGAGTGGAAGCAAGGGCAATTAGGTCCTTTTGTATTATTTTTGAATTGTATGCATTAAGTAGGGAGAAAATGATAGGATAGGATTATGTGAAATTTGTTTGGAGTTTTCTTGTTCTTCTTTGGTGGCTAGGGCTCTAGATTGAATTCTAGAGATTGGGAGAGTGCGATCCTCCTCTCGAATAGAGGATCCTTGTATCTTTGCTATTTTCCTTGCATCTACTAGTAAAATACAAGTCTTTTCTCCACTGTTTTCTCTCAGATTTGCTATTTTTCCACTGTTTTGTTGCCAATTTCTGCTGTGGACAGCAGGTTTTCATTGTTTCTTGCTTCTAAAGTGGTTAGGAAATACTTGAAATCAAGTATTTCCTATCAGTTTACTTGTTGACTCATACATATAATGACTTGAGCATATGAGATAGAGTTATCATTACATTTGTGATCTAAATTGTTTAATGATCTCTCCTAGCGCTGTTATTATCTTTCATATCACAATCATATATATTTTTGTGGACATGTATGGGAAGTTACTTGATGATTATTTATTATTTAAAGATTACTTTTCTTAGAGATTGATCACTCATTGGCTAACACTACCATATTTTGTATTTTTGTACACCTATATGCACATATTATTGCCTTATTAGTATACCTGTTAAATTTGGCATGTTTATATTTTATTGTGTATAGTATATAGTGGGTTACCCTATTATGCTATGCATTAAATCTCTTGTGCTTATTGTATGAGATTGTATTGGCTGAATTTCAAAAGAAAAATTCAAACTGTAAAAATTATATATCCAATTTACCTGCTATGCAATATATATCTCATACTACTGAAGCTTCATTTATTTTAGCAAATTAATTTTATTATTTAAATTTGCTAAATATGATAATTATTGATTAATTATATAATTAATTATTATTATTTTTTTAAGAAAATTTAATTTTTGTTCCATTGAATTTATTGAATTGTCTACATATAATTTCATACATAATATCATATATTTTGCATTTAAAAATTATATAGCTCTTGCAATCGTTGGTGGTAGCTTTAATCAGCACCAATGTCTTGGAACACTTTGGAAGAAAGTACTTCTTTTGATGATAGTAATGGCTTAGAGGGGTTATCCTATCAATAAAAGATGATGGTGTGACAATTTATCCAATTTCTTGCAGGCAAAGGAGTGATTGATAATAGAATCTTAAGCATTAGGATGCTTAGGCATAGATGTAGGCTAAGTTGGACATGTATCATTGTCCTATTTCTTTATAGATGATTGAATGGTAATATGATCGCATAGTACGCTAAGAAGTTATCCTTGGTCTCTATATTGTTGTAATCATACTTACCATTGTATCATTACCATTATTATCATACTGTATATAGTCAGTTGGATCTTTTGTTACATTTTTGCTTAGTGATTCCTATAATCAATGTGCTTGTGCTTATGAGACGGAGTTATCATCATACTTGTTATCTAAATTATTTAATACTCTTATATAGCATTGTAATTAACTTTCATATCTCCATTATATATATATATATATATATATATATATATATATATATATATATATATATATATATATATATATATATATATATATATATATATATATATATATATATATAGATTATATTTTTATATCTTAATTAAATATTAATTTATTAGATTTATTTAATTAACAAAAAAATATATGTATTTTTATATTATATATTTGAAAATAACGATGATGGTAACAATAGTAATAAGGATCTCAATCTCTCTGCTCGACATGCGTCAAACAATGTCCAATTCGAGCGCGAATGGACCCGTTTAAAAGAGCTCGGCAATCCGAATGCGCTCTTACAATCCGTTTTGCAAAACGAGGCTGGATCTAAAGACATTACGCACGGAACAAACATGTGCGATTAAGGTTCAAATGCATAGCATATTGTCAAATCGACGCCACCCCGACCACATGAATCTTAAAACATGATAATTGACGATATGTGATCAAAAGAGATAAATCCCCAAAGATGACGACGAATTGAGGTAGAATGTGCAAGGTGCCCCTTCATCAAACACAGTGGTGCAACATGCAAGCAAATTGATCGATCTACGAAATATGCAATGAATGTGGCCATACAAGTGATCGATGCCAAAAAGGAGGTCAACAATTTAGTTATAAGAATTATCTAATCTACCTTCATATGTAGAGGATCAGGCCTTAAAGTGGAACGTTTACAACTCCAATGTTGGAGAGGCCCAAAGATTGGGACCTTCGATCCTATCATATGGACAAGCAGCCAATGAAGTTTTCTCATTTAATAAATTTTCTTAGAGACATTATGCAAATGCATCAAATATTTCAGAGTATCGATTAGATTATTATTGACAAAAAGATCAAATCTACTCAGGCTATAGGATTTGTAATTACCCTTTTGTAATTTGGATTATTGTACTCCAAACGTAGCATATGGAGGATCAAGCTTTGGTAGACATTATATTTTGTCTCTGTATGTATGCCCAATTCGTTATATTTTCTGGAATTTCAACTATTTGCATAGTTTGCACTAGGTTGAAAGTGAGAGATCGTGTGCTTTAATACAATCTCAAGAATGATTGAGATACTTAACCTGGCTACTGGAATTATTTTAGAATTTTCTGAAGCTTCTTGAAATTTTTATAAATTTTCTTTACTTTCTTTTTTATTGAGAAAAAGTTTCTTCTGCAACTGCTTGGAGTTAAAGCAGGCATTCATAAACCAAGAATATTAGGATCTCATGTAATGACAAGGTTGTAACTTGCACGCTGATTATTTCTCAAAATGTTTCATTTGGAATATTGCAGGACGAGATCTCAAATGGAGCAATGAAATTTCTGCAAATATGTATAAAAAGTTATTTGTAGTAAAAAAGTGTAGTAATAATCTGTGATTCGATTGGGATCAAGGGTTTCATGTAGTTTTTTGTGGCTTTCATTAGTATGGTAGTTTTTGCCATGGTTCAACATGGTTTGTGAATAGGTGTATTCAGGATTCATATTTCATATTATTGAGTGAGCTCTTGGTGTATGATAATGGTATTAAAATACTTCCATTTGAAGGGGCATGATTGCCATGTAGTGAGTTCACGTGGGAAGATTCCTGAGATGCAAATGAGATTGGAGAGCTATCCCATGTTAGAAGGGATGCTAGGGTTAAGTTTCTAATATACTATTCATGGTCCAAATTCATTGACTTAAGTCTTTAGGTTAATAGGCCTCTATACACTAGCAAATTTGACTCAAGTCACCATAGTTTCACTCTCGTATAAAGTTTAAATAGTCATTCAATAGGTGTTTTTATTCTACACTTTGGGTTGTTTGGTTGCATGCATTAGGACTTAGAAGTGAAGTATTTCTTATGCAGGGGTTTTGAAAAATATTGTTGTTTTGTTTGAAGTAAAATAAATGCAGTGTAAAATATTGTTGCATTTGGAATACACCGTCTAGTCCACCGTTGGTATATTGGGATTTTCTCCGATTTCAGTGACTTTCAAACACACCGAAAATTCATTCCAATTGTCGCTGCCTGTCGCTGCCATGCTCTAGCCGCCGACCACCACCTGCCACTGTTGGTCATTGCCCGCAACCATCAGCCACCGTTGACCACTACCGCCGCCATTGGCCATCTCCTACCGCTAGCTGTCGCCTTCCACCTCACACTGGCATCAGCCTCCATTATTGTCGTCGTCATCAGCCTCCCATCGTTGTCGGCCACCCACCCACAACCACTTCCACCATCGTTTGCAACCGACCACCATTGCTACCAACGCTGCCACCGCCACCGCCACTGCCACCTATCACTGCCAGTTGCCACTGTCACCAGCCGCCATCGCCTCTGGCCACCACCGCAGTCGGTCATCCGCTGCCCACCATCGGCCATTCGTTGCCCGCCACCGGCCATGCAATTGCCAACATCGGCCACCGACTGCTATTTTTTACACTTTACATTCATTTTACTTCAAACTAAACAAAAATAATAATTTCATGCATTCCGTTTATAATCATCCAAACAACTTCAAAGTATTCATTTTACACTGTATTTCTTTTTCAGGCAACCAAACCACCCCTTAATAACTGTGATTATTTTGTTGTTTTTATAGTTTGAAGTAGTTTATCTTTCAATCATCGCTTTTTTAATTATATGTTAATTAATTGGCATAGAGAGATATGTGTGTGAAAACATGTTATTTGTCATTGGATTTGTAATACCTTATAATTTCAAAATGGTTCGAGCCGAGTAGTCATGCAGTGATTCCGTGGCCATTCCTAACCATATCTTGTTAACCTACGAGCACACTTTACACTTATAAAGATGTATTTAATTCTGTTTTGCAGATTGGATGTTATTAACAAGTGCTTTTCAAAGAATTCTGTTGAAGAAATTCTGTCAGCCCTTGTAAGTTGATTTCTGTGCATATCCAGTTGATGTGATTTTTTTCTATAGTTTCACTATTCCTTATTGATCATTTTAACTGATATCTTGCCATTTTGTAAATTTATCAGTTCTCAAATTTTTGGGTAAAAAATGTCTTCTTATTTCTCCTTGCATTGCAGGAGCAGGAGGCTGTAAATAACACTGAGTGGATTCTGGCCGCAGTTCAGTCTTTAAAGAAAGCTTCTCCTTTGAGTCTCAAGATCTCTCTTCGATCGGTATGGACTAGCATATACTCCTCAGTTAATATATGGTAGTCAGGCCACCATTTGTGCTTTTTTTATTATTTTTTATTGCTTTTAATTGTGACGGAATTAGTAAGTATGACTTTTCTATATGGATAATATTTTACATTTTAGATTATTTTAGTTTCTGTCACAGTTTGTTAGAGATTTCTTGTTACAATACCCAAATGTAATCCTTTTGAGTTGAACTTATTTTGCTTTCAGATCAGAGAAGGGCGCCTACAAAGCATAGGTCAATGCCTTACTAAGGATTATAGAATATGTTGTCACATTCTGCGCAAAGAGGCAAGCAAGGATTTCTTCGAGGTACTTATATCTGTATGCAATATATATGAACATGCAAGGGATGGCTGAAGTTTTGTTTTCTAATTTCTTTGGCAGTCCTCAATAAAACAGTTAATGCTAACATGATTTGGTGGGATCATATAAACTGCTAGCTAGTCAAGCACAATTTTTTGCTCCACCCATTTATCTGGAGGCACCCATTGAAAGTTGAAACCAAGTCTATTGTGGCTCCATTTCACGGAATCAATGTCCCAACATGCTTGAATTGACTCATATGACCTCATGGAAAACTCAAATGATGGAAAAGGATCAAAATGGTCCCTTAACTTTTTAGGAAATACCAAAATAGCCTCCAACTATATAGAGCGATCATCTATGTTGACACGATACGGATATGGCGACACGGACACGACACGATACGGATACGGGACACGTCAATTCTTAAAAATACATGATACGGGTACAGCGCGGACACGGCGTCATAATTTATAAATCATAAATAAAAATTAAGAAAGCAATCAAAGCATAATATTTGAAATTATAAAAAAAAAAATGACAACAACATTATTTGTAGTCTTGTAGCTTATAATATCAAAATATAAGTAAGCATTAAATGTCTAGTACAACAACAAAAGCATAAACATAAATTGTCTAGCACATTGAGTTTCAACTATTCAATAGAAGGAATGATATGATTAGCTTCTTCAGTGGTTTGCCTTTGAACTTCTATATCATCTTCAATAAATATCATAGATTTTAATTCAGGCTAATCAAGTGAAAGATTAGTAATTTCTAATATTCTCATATCATCAAGAGACTCAAATCCATCTCGGAAATGAGAGAACTTTGCTCGCAGTCGCGGAAGTAAATACGACGCATCTTTTTTTTTCGGATTTCTTTTTTGTTTTTAAACGGACACGTGTATCGAATACGCGTGTCCTTCTGAAATTAAATAGTATTTTAATTGGATACGTCTTTGGCGTATCTGACACGTATCGGTGGAGTATCGGAGGCGTATCCGTGTATCGGTGTATCGGATACAGCACACCTTCATAAATAGGTGTATCGGTGCAACATAGGCGACCATTAGTCCTTCAAATCTTAAAATGGGATCATTTTTGTCTCACCATCCAAACTAATGGATGTTGGACTTAATGGTGTTAAAATTAGGGGTATTTTAGGAATTTTATAAGTAAACTATTTAGTAGATATACTTTTTCAAAGAAATTGTCTAACTACAATGCATACAAATAGAAGTTCACAAAAGGATTATAAAAGAATTCAAGCGAATTACCATGCCCTCTATTTATTAGGTATAATGTTCATCCCATTTATTAGCTATAGTCGAATATTTCAATCTAATTTGATTAAAGATCATTTTATTAATCGTTTGTTTAATAAGAGAAATTAATAGTATTTTTAATTATGATTTTAAAAAATTTAGTCTTATTTTATAAATTATGATTGGTAAAAAAATTTGTGACTAAAATGGATATTTAACAATATTTTTATAAAAATTATAATTTAAAGTTATGGTAATACAATAAACATTCACTTTTTTTCAAAAAATGTGACAACCTTATGATTTTGTGATATTTTCAATAAATGTGTGAGGATGATTCTAATTAATGGTAGTGAAAATGAAGACAAAAGAAGAGAACAAAGTAATCAAAAGCATAAAAAAAAACTTGAGCACTACAGCGGCAAAATCAAATGAATATCATAAGCTCAAAATCAATAAAAGTAGAACAACTAAAGCTCTAATATAATAGAATCACACAGGGGAAGCACTTGTTACTCCAACAATGATTAAGCTTAGAAGCTCTGAAGAAGCTTAGAGTCATTACATTTAAATGATCTTCAGAAAAATACATAAATAAAACTAAAATTTCATCCATTCTTTTGAAATGTATCATAATACTACAAAATGAAGTACTCTCTTGTTATTTATTGACCTCTAATATACAGCCAAGGGAAACAGACAAAAGAAAAAATAAAAAGGGGGGCTTAAATCATTGCATATCTGCCCACATCTCTGCAAAATCCTGCTCAAAATCTCTGCATAGCTGCCAATTTCACATCACAAATCCTGTCCATATCCTATCCCATCAGCAAAAAAAAATATTGATAAAAAATAGGAGTTTGAAATCCTATAGCTACTCTCCAACACGGGCCTTCCCTCTGATTTTCTCATTCTCCAAATTTCAGTCTTTTGCTCTTCCTTGTATTCCCTTCCTAGCAGCTATCTAACCAGCACCTCTCTGCTTCATCCGAACTCCTCTAGAGCTGCTCCCCACCTCTTTCCTTCACACTCGATTAAAAAAAAAACAGCACCCTCACAACCTTCTCAAAGTGGAATTCTCCCATCCAGAGCACCCCAAAACCTGCTGTAGCAACTTCACTCTCCCTTAGCTTGCCAATCCGCCTTAAGTTCAAAACAGCAGCAATAAGCCACAGTTCACCTCACGTCTCTCCACTCCTCCGGTTAATTCAGAGCCTCAAACCGAACCAGCTCTCAAGATTTGACAAAATCAGAACGGTAAGCACAAGGATAAGTTTGTGTGGAAGAATATATCCATGTTTCATTTAATGCTTATCTTCCTCCCGCTTTACTCTATAAAAAAATACAAATCTTCCTCCATTCTTTGAGAACCTCCTTCGGTTAGGGAATAATCATAATTCTATTTTTATATCTTCTGAATCCCACACCTTAACATATTTGCTTGCCTTATGATTCTTTCCCCATTCATATAAGTCCAAATCAGCCCAAGGCCCATCACTTCCACTTTGCAAATCTATCTCAAAGTTCTCATTTGCTAACTTCTCTGCAGCCCACGATAGCTTTGCCAACTTGTCCCTTCACATGGAGATTTCTTGCTTACGGCAGGCTGAGTCATAGCAACCCTGTTTTACCCGTAAACTCCAGCCCAAAACAGCCCTATTACATTCCAATTTCAAGCCCATGAGCAGCCCTTCAAAATAGCTCCACTGCACTCCAAATCAAATCTACAGCAACCCATTTCAAATTAGCCTATAAATCCACGGAGCCCATTCACTCTAAACCCGATACCATTTGGCCAATATCTAGTCTCCAAGAGAAAGAGAAGAGGTTTATTCATGATTCTATATTACTTCTACTTAACTTCCTATTTCTCTGTTGCCTTTAAATAATCATCATTATTTAAAATCAATATCATGGCTATCATTATTTGATTTAGTTATTTTGTTATGGACTAATGATGTTAAGTATGGTATCTTTAGAGTTAAGAAATATATATATACAGAGAAAGAGAGATATAAAAAAAAAAGAGAGAGATTTAAAAAAAAAAGAGAAAGAAAAGAAAAGAGATTTCAAAAAAAAAAAGAGAGAAAAAAAAAGAGAAAGTATTTATGCATTTTGTACAGTTATTTTGCCACTTCGCTGTCGACCCAAAAGGTATAATCTCCGTAACTCAAATTTTCCATTCTCGTTGTTCGTAGCGGACCGGGGAACCACCTATACGCGCTCTCGTAGCACGGTAGGAGGGGGTCCTGTGCGACACCTACAACGAGGCGGGTAATCACCTAAAACTCAGATTTCTCATTCTCGTTGTTCGTGGCGGACCGGGGAACCACCTATACGCGCTCTCGTAGCACGGTAGGATGGAGCCCGGTGCGACGCATGCAACGAAGTGGGTAAGCCCTATACATGCTCGAGTAGCGTGGTGGGGAGATTCACTTGTGTTCTACGTACGGATACTGTTGAAGACCTCATACACGCTCGAGTAGCGTGGTGGGATGAAAAAATGCACGGCCCGGTGTCCCCCAACACCTACCATACACGCTCGAGTAGCGTGGTGGGATGGCCCAGTCTCTCGGATTTTCCCCTAAACATGGGAGACGTCGGGAGGCTGCCGAAATTTTGGGTGAAATATTACTACACTTGGACCTATTTTGAGCTCAAAAGAACAGTAGAGGACTCGTACTTGAACTGAAAGCATAAAACTTGGACTCAAATGAACAAGTGGACTTGTGGATTTACATCTAAATGATTAATCAAGATCAAAAGTTCAAAACCAAATGAAATAAAATCAAAATATAACCAGAAATCAAAATCAAACTTGGATAAATGACACTGAACTTGCTAAAAAAAAACTTCAGAAGACCTTGAACATGCACTTTGAATTCGAATTGTGCAATATCAAGTGAAACTTGAACAAAACTTTGGACCACAAGGAGACTTGAACAAGAGCCTGAACTCAAATCAAACCATGAAGGGCTAAATGAGCTTGAACATGAGCTGACTATTGGGATAAATAGAAGACTTATGGGCTCAAGTTCAAACGAGTATAAAGAAGCTTGAACTTGGATATTCTCAAATGCCATCTTTGGTTAATAAGAATGTGTAATCTAAATTACAAATAGATACACAAGGCTATTTTAATGAAGATTGTAATTCATATGTGAGACATTTCTTTCATAATTGATTATGTGAGATTCATGAATCAATTGATATATAAGACATCAGCCATTCATATGAATAGGAAACTTGTGTTGAAACACAATGTCAAACAATTGATGCAAAAAGGTATATTGAGATTGTCATCCACATATCTACAAGAAGCATGCAGCAAGTGTTGGGGTATTCATATAGTCCACTATAACAAAGGGAAGAACGAATGCTTCTACCATCTACAAGAGATTACGACTCACCAAAGTGGAGGTGGTAATACCTTGCAATTCAAATGTAAATGAGAACTATGAATCTATTACAAACAGATACGTTGAATTCAACAAGCAAAGAAAATCAGAATGAAGGTATAGTTTGGTTGCAAACGAATTATACAAAATCTCTGACAGTTAAATTTCCTACCAATGATGATAGTTGGTGTGCAAATTTATGTTGATCATGCAAGCAAAAGCATGTAGAATTCAATAAATGCAAGTACCTATGAATTATTGTAGGAAGTTTGTTATACACTCATTACCCCGCCTACGAATATGGACGAATAAGTACAACAAATGGAAACTTCTTCAAGTCGTTGTAGAAGATCCTTCATGTACAAAATATAGAAGAATTGTGATAAATGCGAAGGCCCTTCTATAACATCAAAAGATCTGCAACACATATGATCTTACTACAAAGACAAATGTATGTGCCACATGCCACTGATGGGTAGATGCAGAAAGACTTCAGTAAGTGCAGTATCTTGAAGTCAATTTCAATCTATAAAGTACATCTACCTGCCTACCTATAGCAGTGGTGGATATACTACATGGGATCAAATACCACAACCAAATGCATAGAGAATACGACAAGTATAAGCTCCTATGACCCAAGGCAGAAGATTAGTTAGTGCACTACGATCCACCTGCAGAAAGCCATGACTAGTGCACGACAGTCTACCTGTACGAAGCAGCGAACAATTCTATCCAGAAGCTGCTACGCCACGCCACCGGATCCGCAACACTCGTACTAGCGGACAGAAGGCGTGTATAAGCTCTTAAATGAAAAGTTGTGTGCATCCAAACAATAGTTATATGCACAACTACAATTATTTCAAAGTATCCCCTGCACGTGCATTGTAATTTGTATACACATAGGTATACTAAAAAGAGAAAATACAATCCAAACCCGCAAGGGCCCCGGCGAGCGTGTTATTGGTACACACGTGACGTCTAGGGATGCTGCGTGGGTTGACAAGTGAATTCAGGTTCGAAACCAATCCTTCTATACGGGTTAATAAAAGTCGACAAGGTTCGAACCATTAATCAAATATAAAGTTATGGCAACCGTTATATTTGTTTCAATACATTCATGTTAGGCCTTCAAGGCCTATAACAATTAGAATTCACTACCAAGGGCATGAAGCTTACGAAACCTGATCCTCTGTCGACAGCCAGACAGAGTCGACAAGGTTCAAGCTTTAAATGGAAATTACCCCAAACACCCCGATGATGGCCGTGTTGAACGCTAATCTCAACCGGAGGGGTTCACAAATATTTGTAAATGCCATCCAAACTCCGCAAATTCCAAATTCCAAGATATTTAAAATTGAAATAAATCCATCAACACTTAAAGCAAAATTCATTCACCCTCCGCAACAGTTTGGCAGGGTGAACAAATTCAAATATAACTTTAGCTCACAAAGAGCCAAATGCCTAGTCGAAAATATCACTAGGATTCATTCTCAAACAATCTCTTGCCAGTAAGGACGTGGTACGTGTCCTCTAACCGGCAGTTTCGCCGCCAAATGGCACTGCAGGTAACGGTTATGACCCGGGGCCCTCTTAACCGATTAGTTTTGCCGCCAAATGGCACCACAGATAGCGGTTATGGCCAGAGCCAATACGCTCCTTAATGGCGTTAAATCCTTGAGATATAAATCAATAGGATATGATCGATAGGGCATAAAGCCTTCTGTTAGCTGAGGTGGATTCAAATTTGTCCCCTTAGACAAATATCCAACCCAGGTCTACAAGGTCCCCTTGGACGAAGCAACCCATGGCTACCGACAAGGATCCTTCTGTCAGGTTGGGTCGACTACCTCCTCTGACTAAGTAGACCAGGGACCACGATGGCCCGGGATGACGGAACCATGAGATCTTGATCGGGTCTATCATCCATCCCCCACCATCCGCTTAAAGTACGAGATGGTGAAAATTTCTATTTTAAATATCACAAACCTTCAAATTTTTAAATATCAAATTTCTCAAATTCCCAAACTTCCAAACATTTCCAAATCCAATCATTGCTGCTACTATATGCCAGATAATACGTATACTCTACGTATCTGATTGACGACTAGCCTTAATCGAAAGTTCTCTCTCGTTTTCGGGAGGGGAAATTAACTATAGGGGCTTGCGCCTATAGGAAACCAGAACTCAGATCATAAAGTCCTCACAAAATGAGGGCGAAATCTCTGGGTAGTGTCTTATCTACAAACCCATCTGCCTTCCAAAATTTACCCCGGAACTTATTCGTTAAAACTCCCTCATCGAAATAAAAAAAACGCGGCGGGGAGGCTGGGGCCGAATTTTCGGAGCCCACATTATTACAAAATATAATATTTATGCAAATCCTTACAATTTCTATTTTTCATTCAAAAGTTGAAATAAAGTATAAAATAAGAAGTTTCGTATACTGTCGTCCACACCATCCATACAAAAAATTCAAGATCCAAAATATGAATATTTCATTCAATGAGAGTTGTTTCTTCTAGAGGTGTAAACCTATAGAAAAGAAGAAACTTTGATTAGATTCACATAGCAAAACAAAAAATAAACTATGAAGAAAAAAAATTTAAATGAACTTACTAAAAGTTGTGTATTTAAAAGTCCTTGAGTGAGAATTTTCGAAGTTGGTGTGAACCCTCCAACTGGTCAAGGGCAAGTTTAGAAAACACTTTTTAAATCAAAATTTTTATCATTTATTGGATAATATGACTCACAATTTCAATCAATGGTTGTACAACTTCCTAGGCATATCAATATCTCTCCTCAGTATGTACTCTTTTATCACAAGTTATGTTGTTTTGTCCACTTTGTTTAGTGTTTACATTTATGGCAATGAAGCTTCACATTGGCTCTCCCTAACTTTTTTGGATTTAAATGTGATGTGTGTTCGTCGGTAGCTCTTTTCGCATCTTCGATGGCCTACCCCTCTTGGGTTTATTATACCTTGGTGGCAATGGTGGTATCATGTTACTCATTGGCCACTCATTAGCCCCGCTTAAAGGCTTTATGTTGCACTTATAACTTCTCATATAATTTTCGAAGATGCTGAAGGTTCGAAGCAGGGGGTCAAAGCTGTGAGTGGGGGTTCAAAGCTACTGAGGGTTCCAGGAAAGGGGGTCGAAGCAGTTGAGGGTTGGAAGCCGGTGTTTGAAGCTGAGGGTCTAAGTTGCTTAGGGTTTGAACAAGGGGGTCGAAACTACTGGAGTTTGAAACTAATGGGTGTTTTCGTTGTTGGGGTTTCGACAAGAGGATGTTGGGTGCGTATATTTTGATATCGCTTAATTTTTGTTATTTCGAATATAACCTTTTTCCATCCTTCGGCCATGCCACCTTTATATATTTTTTTCGTTAATTTTTAACTGTGGGACCAAAATGATCTCTCAATATAATTTAGATCCTAACGAGTTAAGATATAATTTTGATCCTTTTTCTCTCCAAACAATTGAAATGAGTTTAGGGTCCAAACATGCCCAAAGAGTCCTAGCTAGTCAAAGATCAGTTTGGCCACTATCTCTAGGCTGATGGGAATCCAATGACTAATTAAGCGAACGAGGAGCACATTGGTGGCCTCCATTATCGCCAATGAGTCCTCATTTGTTCACTATAATTTCAATAACCAGGCTATTTTAAATCGTTATGTTATCTATTGTCTCATGTGGGTTATAAGGGAAGCTCCAATGTGTATTTTGATTTTAATTCGAGCAGTCGAATGGGCATGACACCCTAGTGCAAACAGAGGAGTATTTTTTAACGATTTTCAACAGCGTAAAAATGAGAGGACAATTTTGAAGATCATAAAAATCTTTAACAAGTTGAGCCTTTTTTTTTTCTTTTTTTTTTTAATTTCAAGGATCTAAGGGCACTAATAAAAAGTAAAATCAGAGCCTATATTGGCTCAGTTTGATTGAAATCGAGCCCAAACATACTAGATTTGGCCTGTTTGATCTCCCGACAAGCTATGAAGGGTTGATCAAGGTTTGTGCACGACTTTCCTGGTCAAATTGCAGATCAAATGAATGCAAAAGATTGGAATCAGTCTCAAACTATTCCATGCTAGAACAGACCAAGCTAGAATTGGCCATCTTCTTCACTCAAGTGAGTCCCACACGAGTTAAATTATGCTTTGGTGTATGTCTTCATTGGATCTAAATGAGGAGGCAGCAATAAATCTACACAAGAACTCACACCACATTGTCATTTGGTTAGGTGGATCAGTAAAAATTATTCTCATGCAAAAATATATGACACTTCTCAAACTTATTAAAGCCACTTATGAAACTAGGGCTCAAGTGATTTTCATGAAGATTTTTTTCTTACGGTGTAGCAAAACTCTTTCATTAGGCCTACCATGTAGCATATATACTGCAGATGTACTCTTTGATCTTGGTTTGCTGATGACCATATCTATAGATACCTTCTAACCTCACTCACAAGTGTCCCAATGTCATGGCAGGGTTGCAGGGCTTTGCTTGTGGATAAAGACAAAAACCCAAAGGTTCAATTTCGACCTCACTGATTTCAAGTTTTCAATAGAAAATTTTTATTTATCCTCATGCGATTTCACATTGCTCGTGCAGTGGGAACCTTCGAGATTGGAGTTAATAGATGATGCGATGGTTGATCGGTATTTCTCCAAGGTGGACGACCAAGGATGGGAAGACCTGAAACTTCCAACTAGACAAGGCCCTGGTATCAAGCTTGGATCAAAGCTCTAAAGAAACACGTAATTCGCACTTCCGCAATATGGAATGTCAAGATTATGAGAAATTATTATGTGAGGAGTTCGGATGGGGAGAACCGTCCGAATTTGTTGAGTATTTAATGCGTATTTGTTGAGTATTTATAAATACTAAGCAAATACTTAGTAATACTCAATATTGACAAGTATTTGATGAGTATTTTGTGAGTATTTGCTGAGCAAATCCGGACGGTTCTACCCGTATGGACTCCGCACGTAATAATTTCCCCGAGATTACAGTTAAAATATTTAAGTGGTAATTTGTTTTTTGCCATTGTAATAAGGCAATAGCTTCCTTTCTTTCTTTGTTCAAATTTGCTGTAACATTTTCGATGTTAAACACATTATTAGAAGAAAGTAATGTACTCTATCAAATGTTACAGGATTTCCATAGATCAGACGTATGGTTTGTTGGTGAATGATGAATGTATTGATGTTGCTTTTCATTTTTCCTCTCTATGGTTTTGAATACTTAGGGGCTCATGGCAGTAATTGTTATAGGTTCCTTTGCTAAACTTGCTCGTTTCTTTTCGATGTGAATCACTGGAAATGAAGAAATCTCAACCACTTCTCAAGTTATTATGTGTATTCGAATTTCAATACCATTCAGTTTCTTCTAGTATTGGAATCAGCTTGAATTTAGAATTGTAAATTAAAAGGCTATTGAAAGCCAATTAAAGGTTTGCTTGTCGCCAGTAATTTTTTGTATATCTAGTTGTAAAAATGTTGAAAGAAAAAATAATTTTAGTTGTATCATAAATATCTTTTTTGCATATATGTGAAAAGGTTGGAGTAGCTCCAATGACAAATAAGATTAGAGAGTTGCCTTAGATTGTTTGGTCAAATAAAATAGTGGTCTTCTGATGATCTGGTTAGGAGAGTCAATGTATAGATTTAATCTATGTTAAGAAAGATAAAGATAGTCCTAAAAAGATTTTGTAAGAAAATTGATATGAAACGTACATGCGATGATGGGTTTCTTAATGAAAGCTTGCACGCTTAATTTTAGATAGAACAAATAATTATATCTTTATAATAATTTGAACGACAAGATAAAACATTAAGAACGGAAAAACGAGTTTACAGTTGAATCACACGGGTAAGATTTAGGATCATATAACAATCAAGTCAATCTAACTTTGCGTACATGAATGGTTTTCCACAAATATTCCTAGACTAACAATAAGATTAGTTGTTCTGAGAAGATCCCTCACACAACTCATCCAATTACTAGGTTTTAGCGGAGAAGATTAGCATGATTTTCATGAATGAAGATATCGCAACAATAGAGAAGTAACTACAAAGATAAAAGAGTCGGATGATGAGTTTACCCAAAGAAATAGAAGACATGAAGCTTTAGTGGCTGTTTGAATGCTTGAGATGAAGTAGACGGCAACCAAAACCCTTCTTGATGTGGTGGACAGCAATCGAAAACTTTAGGACAGCATCCAAAGCTCTCCAGACTGGCTGGACAGTAGGAAGAGATGCCGAATTTCTCTGAACAGTAGCAGTTTGGCCTTGGACAGATCTTGGACAGCAACCTTTAAGGTGCAAGAGACGTTGGACGGCTCTTCTAGGTTGCTGGAAACTCGGGACATCAAATTGTGGTCGTCTAGTGTGCTGGATAGCAAGATATTCCTGCTGGCGTAAGGAGGCAGCAAGCCAAACGTCAGGACAGAGGCAGTTTGGACCTTGGGCGGGACTTGGGGAGGTGGAGGTGAGAGGGAATAATTGATTTCAAATTTCAGATTAGAAATCTGAAATAAAAAAAATTGTAATTACGTGGAGATGGGAGGTATTAGGGAGGTAATTAAGGGGTGTTTAAATGGTGATGAGGTGGCAATTAGAGAGGGGAGCAATAAGGGTGAGGTGGTCGGCCATAGGGAGAGAGAGAGAGAGGCTTGAGTTTCAATTGAGTGGGGACCACAATCTTAATTTCAGTTTTAACAAAAATCTGAAATTAAATTTCAGTTTTCTAAAGAGGAGGAGTTTCCTAAATTAAAGGCATTCAATTAGATTGAATTCGAATTTCAAATTCGAAATTTAAAATCCAATTAAATTGAGGGCATGATTTAGGGAAGCAATTTAGGAAACAATTAATGACTCATAACCATTTGAATCTCAATTTTGAAATTCAGAGGGGCAAGAGGTGGCAGAAGGAAGGGGGGAAGAGGGCCGGTGGGCTGGTGGGCTGGCCGGCGGCTGCTGGCCAGCAAATTGGGCAGTTTGGGGCTGCAGGCTGGCGGCAGTTTGGGGCTGCAGGCCGGCGGACTAGGCAATCCAGGGAGGGGGCGGCGGCAAAGAGCAAGGGAGGGGAAGAAGTAGGGAGAATCTAGGGATCCAAAGAGTGAATTCCAATCTCCACAAATGCTTTCACCCGAACCACCGTGATGACGACGAGATCAAGAAATTTCAAAGAAGAGAGAAATGGAAGAACAATATAACCTAGAACTCACAAAGAGATCTAGCTTCTCCTACGAACTCACTAAGAGATCGTGGAGGTTTTGCACTCACAAAGAAAACATGAAATGTCAAAATTTTCATTCATCAAAAACTAACTCTTATATAAGAAAATGGCCATATAAAATAGGCCTCAAAATGACAAAAAAAAAAGTAAAGTACTAAAATGCCCCTTGGGCTACAATAGCTACCAAATACCCATAAGGGTAAAAACGGAAAAACATAAAATAAAAATAAACTACTACATAAAATGATGAAAAAAACAAATCATGATCGTGGCCGTCGATCTCCGACATCTCCTGAAGGTACATGTGTCGAAATCGCTGCTGATGTCCCCATCAAAAATATTAGAAATGAACTTTCTTTATCGGATCTAAATGAGAATTTGATTCTTAATATGACACAAAGGAGAAAAAGATTCAGGTTGCTGACTCCATGTAGTGTAATAAAGGTTATTTGTTGTTGTTGTTGTTGCATAAATATCTTTTTAAAATGTCATATAATAGTTTTTTCATTGCTATCATATTATAACTCATTTGGTTGCAAAAAGTAATTTTTTTCATAAAAAATAAAAAAAGAACAAAAAATAGTGACGATCACCGTTCATACCTAAAATGTTGCCTACACTTAAATGTAAATATAATTTCCCCCAATAGGGTTGTGTATGTATACAAGCTATAGACTTCTAAGGAGCCTAATTACTTTAAGAGAAAACATTAGGTTGAGCTGCCTGATAGAGAAAAAGCTATTACGTCCGGACAAAAAATTGGAAATCCGGACGAATACCGAGCAATACCGAGTGCTCGGTATCGAGCACCTAGGTGATGTGGCGCGTTGTTATTAGTCTCTGTATGAGTTTGGTGTCCGGACACAATAATTACTCTTGATAGAGGGAGAAGAGATAACAGCTTATTTTTATATGCATAAGAATCAATGGATGGTAATAATATATGTCACATAGATTTTTTATAAACGATAAGGATACTCAAATATGGTTTATTTACTTATAGGAGATCTAATTACATATGGGCAAAATTCTCATAATTTATTATATTTTGGGTGACATGTTCTAGGAAACTCTTACTTAGAATGTTTATTAATTTTTGGGTTCAATAAAAAAAAAAGTTCTAAGAATGTTGTTTTATATAAATGAGAGCATGTTCCAAAGAGACTCGTAAGTCGTAAACATATAGGGCGCACACACACACACACACACACATATATATATATATATATATATATATATATATATATATATATATATATATATATATATAAAGGAGAAATAAGATGATAATATAGAGAATGCTAGTCTTTTAGTCCATCGGAGAAGAAATGTTGATGAAATGAAAATCAACTCAACATCATCATAAAAGACCTATCTTGAGAGAAGAAATGGATTTATATTTTCATGAATACCCAAGGCAAAATGCCAAAGGGGAGAAGGGGCCTAGTACTAGGTAAAAATCCTTCAAAATTCCTAATCATAGGGAAAAGTATCAACATAGCTTATGATATAGATTATACTCTTTGGATAAAAAATGTCTTCTAATTCTACTTAAATGATTTAAAAATAGTTTCCTTAATTCTCAATGCAATGCAAGAAAGGAAGAATAAATAGGCCTTATAATTTTAGCCTATAGGTGATATGACTTGAATGCATATGAGAGTTAATCTATGATGTAAAGAACCAATATTACCTCGACTGATTAGTTAGAATATCTTAAGACCGTGCATAATGAATATGAACCGACAAGTCTTTTATTTTCTTAGTCTGAATTTTGTGGCATAAATGCATGTAATCAAATATTACAATGACATTCCACTTATATATCACAAGTTTATAAGGTTATTTTACTTAGAAACTTTTCTTTGAGTCATACATGATTCGAGGCTTTAGCCGACACCTTAAGGGTTTACATGAAGTGCCATCAACTTGAGCTGTTAAATGATTGGTGCCATCAAATTAAAGAGCTAATGAGTGGAGTAGTTGGCATATTCAAATTATAGGCTCAATGAGTTGATAGATTGTCATGGAATTAAGAACTTATTGAGTAAAAATATCACTCTAACCTCTTAAATTGGGCTCTAAAGCCATTATTCAATGTACTAGATGGACACATGCAAAAGATTTGGGAATGATCTAAGGAAAACTAACCCATTTCATCGATGACAATAGAGGGGAAGCTTGAAATGCATACTCGAAGGGACAAGGGGTGGGGAAGGCAGTTGTGAGATTATACTTATCATGTAAGTATATGGATGTCCATGAATTTCCTAAAGCTAGAGGCTCAAACTAAATAAAAGATGGTGTGTGCTTAGAAGTTGTTGATAGTGTAATTGAAGGATAACTCCTTGGCTCTTTGAGTAGAGTTAATATGTGTAGGAGGTGGGAGGAGTTAGGGACTAAGGAGATATTGACACCAAAATCTAAAAGAATGCTAGCATACATCTAAAAAATCAAAACTTATGAAGCAAACTTTGGAAGATGGTATCATCCTCTCTCTTTTGTAGGAGTGGGCAATGACAAACGGGATAAATGATCATTTGAAACAGGAGGAAATATCGTAAGGTGCAGTCTTAAACACTAGAAAAATATTTTCTTATTTAAATAATAGATCAACCATTAAAATGATTAAGTATGAAATCACAATGACATCATCCCTTTTTCAAGGTGGTTATATATGCTATTTCATAATAGTTGACATTAGAATGAGATCAAAGGAAACAACAATTTCGTGAGAAAAGGGACTTGATAGGAAGTGACCCAATGATTTGAAGAAGATGAATATATAGATCATGTCAGGGGACAATTAAATTAATTAATGAATCTACGCTTTGATAGATAATGCACAAAAAAATTTAATAAAAATATTATGAGATCATTCTAAAATAAATAACATGCCTCCTTAACAAATCATTTTTTATGTTTCTAGAATTAAATATGATATAGATTGACATTTATTATCATGTATAACTAATAAAGTTGATTTAGTAGCTATTTTTTTATTAATAGAGATTTTTTTTTAGAACTATAAATATTAATAATAATCCCTAAATTATTTTAATTTGTTATAATTTTTTTTCATAGTTTGTTAAAAATTTATGATTACACACATTTTAATGCATATTGGCAACCCTAAACTTTAATAGCAAAATTTCAGGTTGATTCGGGTAAGAACGCGTTCTCTGGTCGCTTGCAAGCTGAAATACGATTTCCAGACTATACAAAGCCACCAGACCATTTCTCCCCCGTTGGAAACCCTCACATTCCTCTACCAGGCGCTTGCTCCGCTGAGTTCAGACCGACAGTTCTTTAGGAGGTAACTCCGACCGCCGTCAGATCGAGATCTATGTGCGAACGGCGGCGTCGGATCCTTCTTATCCTGATTTGCCTGCTTCTGTTCTCTTCTAACCCCATCTTGTTTTAGCTTCGTCATTCCGTCGTCCTGTATTATACCCTCGCCTTAGAGACGAAAGATCAGAATCGATTCCTATGCGTCCTCTCGCTCTACTTGTTTGGATGCTTGAAGTATGACGGTATTCGAATTAAAAAAAATATTATAGGTTTGCCAGTTATTTCTAGTCTCTAGGGTGATCATAGAGCTCCGGTGCTTAGTGGGGAAAGATGGTGAGATTCCATGTTGGAGGCAAGGTAGTTGAAGCAGTCGATCTGCTGAAGAGGCGGCATACTGCTTGGCGCCTGGACGTGTTACCCTTTGTTTTTCTTTATAGCATATGGCTCTTTCTGGCGGTTCCCAGCCTCGAATTTACTGATGCTCTGATCATTCTTGGTGGCCTTGCTGGGTTTCACATCCTGGTGCTGCTTTTCACTGCGTGGTCAGTTGATTTCAAATGCTTCGTCCGGTTCAGTAAGGTGAATGACATGTTTGATTCTGGAATGGTTTTTTGATGAGGATTGAACAATTTGATATTTTTTGTGGTGCAGTTATCTTTAAATTATAGTAAGCTTGACTAATCTGTCACTTTCTTGTTTTATATGTGAAAGGACTGAGTAGTATGATCTATATGCAGTCTAGTTTGTTAAGCATAATAATTATTTTCTGTTGATATGACAAATTTAGATGAAACATGCACTGTTGAAAGAATACATCTTTTGTCAAAGAATATAATAGTCATTTCCTAGCTACCCAGCTTCATGGAGATATATTTTCATTTTGTTACCTTGCAATTTTATACAATGTCTTTGCTTAGCTGCATGATATTACACGTTTCATCATCGTATATTTTTGGATTTGGCAGGTCAGTGAGATTCGCTCTGCAGATGCATGCAAAGTTATTCCTGCTAAGTTTTCTGGTGCTAAAGAAATTGTTCCACTTCACTTCCAAAAACCTGTAAGTTTCTGGAACCTAATTTATCAATTTAGTTAATAATTGATGATATTTTAATGCAAATCATCTCCTTGTTTTGTCTATTTTGCCTAATGCTATAACAGGGCAACTGAAACCTGCTTAAAGTTTTGTTAGATTTTCTTAATTTTTTTTTATTTCAATATTTATGATTTAGGGTAATACATGTCAACATCAAGCCTTTATCCCACTATGTGGGGTCGGTTAAATGAATTCTTTTTCTCCGTTATGTCCTTTTTAGAGCTAACTTCTCATTTAAATTTAATAAAAAAAAATCATTTTAATGCTTTCTAACTAAGTCTTTTTAGGTCTACCTCTACATTTCTTAACATAGGTTAGATTTAATATATATACTCTTCTAACCGGTTCATTGGAGGACCTACGTTTTATGTGACCAAACATCTATGGCGACTCTCTAATCTTATCTGCCACTGGAGCCACTCCAATCTTTTCACGTATATACTCGTTTTGCATTTCGTCTCTCAGAGTAAAGCCACTCATCCACCTGAGCATCCTCATCTATGCAACACTTAACTTATTTTTATGCTTCTCTTTTAAAGACCAACATTCTACTCCATAAAGCATTGCATATCTCATTACCATCTTATAGAATTTTCCCTTAAGTTTGAGGGGTACTTTTCTATCACACAATTAGAAGCATTCCTCCACTTCAACCATCCAACTTGAATTCTACTAATAATATCACCATCTATTTTACCATCACTTTGAACAGTAGATCCGAAATATTTAAAAAGTGTACTCTTATTAATGAATTTATTGCCCAAAGTTATTATCTCCCAGTTAGATCTAATACCACTAAAATTACACTTCATGTATTCGGTTTTAGATTTACTCAAACAAAAATCTTTAGACTCTAAGGTTGACCTCCATAATTTAAAATTTTCTTTAACTCCCTCTCTAGTCTTATCAACAAGATGAATATCATCAGCAAAAAACATACACTAGGGTACATCCTCTTGCAAATGTCTAGAAAGAACATCCATGAATAAAGCAAAAAGATATGAGCTTAAAGCTGATCCTTGGTATAATTCAACTGAAATAGGAAATTACTTGGTCAAATCACCTTGTGTTTGAACACAAGTAAGAACTCATGCGCACATATTCTTAATGATTAGAATATAAGCATCATTAACTCCATTCTTTTCTAGACCTCTTCAGAGCATTTTTCTTGGAGCTTTGAACATATGCTTTCTATAAATCAATAAATATCATATGTAGATCCTCCTTATTCTTTCCATACTTCTCTATCAAACCTCTCAATAAATGTATAGCTTTCATAGTATACTTGATATGAATTCAAATTGATTTTGAGAAACATTAGTATTACGTCGTAACATATGCTCAATGTATGATACATTAACTTAATTCCTCTATAATTTGCACACTCTTGTGTATCACATTTATTCTTAAAAATAGGAATCAACGCACTCCTCCACTCATCTACCATTTTTTTAGTCTTCAAAATAATATTAAAAAGTTTAGTAAACCAAGAAACTTTTTGAATTCCTTGGCATTTCTACACCTTTATTGGAATGGTCCAACTTCTAATCCACACTTTATTTTCTTTAAAGCCTCTCGAACTTCTGTTTTACTAATACGATGATAAAAATAAAAATTTCTATTTTCATTTAGAAAGCTAAGGTCACTAAAGTAAACCGTTTTCTCACGATCTTCGTTGAAAAGTTTATCGAAATATCTCATCTTTTTTTCTAATAAAAGCACTTTTTGATCTTAATCCTTAATGCACTTCACTTTAACTATATCCATACTTCTATATTTTTGCTTGGCTAACTTATGCGCACTTTCGCCCTCCATAGTATCTAATCTATTATATAAAATGAAGTGTGGAAAATCTATAATTTTCTTTGTAATTTAGGCTACTTAAGCAGCTTTGTTCAACGGCAATTAAAATTATAAGTTAAGAACCATCTTTTGCTTTGTCAACCAGTATATTGATTATAAAAGTAAAAGAGTTTCTTTGTATGTCCTTGTTACATGGGTTTTAATTATTTAGTAGAAAATGACAATGTATCTGTCTTGATTATTAAAAATCTGTATTTTAGCTAGAAATCATTCATATATAGTATCAGTGAGACGCAAGTTTGATTCCAAAATTTCTCCTCTACTTTTGATATTTGTTGCTACTTGGGGCTTGTTTTCCGCCCAGTGATTGAATCAGATTAACATAACAGAAACTTGATAAATTTCCATCAGTGGTTTCATATGACAGCTTCCAGCACTTTGGTTCACCTATCAATTTCTGGCTTATCTTTAAACCAGCAAGCAAATTGGCCAGAAAGATTGTAAGGGAAGTCAGTCAGTTTGGGCATAGTATCCTCCATCAATTGTGTCTCACTTTCTGGATGTTTGTCTTGTGGTTCTTATGCATTATTAGTTTTCATCCATGTTGACTGTAACTGTCGCTCCCCACCGACTGAAGCCCCAAACGACACAACCGCTCACCCACCGCCTCACTCACGACATAAAATCCCTCTCTCATTCGGTTATAGAGGTACACGCACACTCACGCACTCAGAACCGAAGAAAAGGAACACACAAGAGAGAAAACAAAAATCCAATACCTACGCTTTGGTTCGTCGTTTTGCCCTAGCCGACCGGCGTCGCTCCTTGCTCTTACTCCGACCGACCCTTCGCCGACCAAGGACGCCGGCAACCACCTCCGTCGATCCAAAGCCCGCCTTCGCCGTGCCCTAGCCGTTCGTAATCCAGCCCTCCGATCCCTACCCGAGCGGGCTTCTCCCGATCCTGCTCTCCTTCTATCTATATATATATATATATATATATATATATGTATGCAGGAGCTATTACTTGTGTTCAAACACAAGGTGGATTGACCAAGTATTTCCCTATTTCGGTTGGGTTACATCAAGGATCAGCCTTAAGCCCATATCCTTTTACTTTAGTCATGAATGTTCTCACTAGACATCCGCAAGAGGATGTACCTTGGTGTATGCTTTTTGCTGATGATATTCTTCTTGTTGATAAGACTAGAGAGGGAGTTGAAGGTAATCTTGAATTATGGAGGTCAACCTTAGAGTCTAAAGGTTTTCGCTTGAGTAGATCTAAAACGGAATATATGGAGTGTAATTTTAGTAGTAATAGACTTAATGAGGGGATTGTGACTTTGGGCGATCAAGTCATTAATAAGAGTACACGTTTTAGATATCTTGGATCTATTGTTCAGAGTGATGGTGAAATAGATGGGGATATTATCAACAGAATTCAAGTTGGATGGTTGAAGTGGAGGAATGCATCGGGCTTTTTATGTGATAGAAATGTACCCCTCAAACTTAAGGGAAAATTTTATAAGATGGTAGTGAGGCCTGCAATGCTTTATGGTGCCGAATGTTGGACATTAAAAGAGAAGCATAATACTAAGTTAAGTGTGGCAGAGATGAGGATGCTCAGGTGGATGAGTGGCTTTACCCTTAGAGATAGGATACGAAATGAGCATATACGTGAAAAGGTTGGAGTTGCCCCAGTAGAAGATAAGATTAGAGATAGTCGCCTTAGATGGTTTGGTCACATAAAACGGTGGCCTTCCGATGACCCGGTTAGGAGAGTAGAGGTATTAGATTTGACTTATGTTAAGAAAGGTAGAGGTAGACCTAAAAAGACTTGGTTAGAAAATATTAGGAATGACTTTTCTTTATTAGATTTAAACGAGAATTTGACTTTTAATAGGACACAATGGAGAAAAAAGGATTCGTGTAGCCGACCCCACGTAGTGGGATAAAGGCTTGATGTTGTTGTTGTTGTTGTATATATATATATATATATATATATATATATATATATATATATATATATATATATATATATATATATATATATATATATATATATATATATATATATATATATATGTTATATAATATTATGATAATAATATAACATTATAAATATATATAATGTTATATTTATATAATATATGTATATAATATTATGTTGTATTTACTTATATAATATTATGTTATATTAATTAATATAATATTATATAAAAAAAGAAAGAAAAAGAAAGATGGAGAGAAATGAAAAAGAAATTTTTGAATAGGTGTTGAAGACCCTGGCCGTCGTACCTTAGGTCCGACCGGGATGGTTTGAAATTGAAGACCTGCACCATTGATTTTTAATCCGGACAGATGGTTTTAAAATTTGAATACCTCACGCAGTCGATCATAGATCCCGGTGAGATGGTTTGAAATTGAAGACCCTACGCCATCGACCTTAGATCCGAGTAGAAAGAATTTCCGACAGATGCCGTTCCGATTTCTCCCTCGGTGGGGAGGAGACGCCGGGAGGTTGTCGAAATTTTCAGTGAACAACAAAGGACTTGATTAAAAAAAATATATGATTTGATCATAATTCAAAAAAAATAATAATAAAATCAATTTTTAATTAAAATTTGATCAAATAATGTTTTACCTGCACTTGAAATGAACTCAAATCAAATTTAATTTGAAATTGACTTGATATGTGAGACAATCAAATAGAAAATTTCAATGTTTTGTACTCAAAGAAATGGTAAGATTATTTGAGCCCTTATTAAATCATAAATGATATTAATTACACAAACAAGTTTAGAAAGATTGTGAGCATTTTAACTTCATATCGATGAGTGATAATGGGCATTGACTTTGACTCTAACTACAAATTGATAAGGAAAAATGCAATAAATTTCTAAATGCTATCTTAGAAAACTCAATGTCAATGAAAAGTTGCATTTTACATTGATAAGTAGGTCTGTATAAGATGAAAGAAATATGAGAATTACTATTTAATAAGTACTCAAACCAAACTTACAAAATCATATGTTGCAAGTAACTTAAGTTGCGATGGTAGAGAGAAAAGGGTCTTATAGCTTTAGTGATAAGATAACAATATCATCCATTATCACATAAGCAATCACATGTGAACCGCAAAATACCCTTGATATATGGTCGATAGTTTCCTAACATATGTTCGATAGTCTCTTACGAACACAATCTCCTAACATCTATTGAGTAAATCTCCTCTAGGAATTGTGTCAAATGATAATAAAGAAGACAAAATTATTTGAAACGTCAAAATACATCTTTTCTGAAGTAAAATTCATCGAGACTCAACGCCACCGGATCCGCAACATGTGTACAAGCGGACAGAAGGCGTTCGTAGGCCTTTTAATGAAATCTCGGGCCATTTTCTAAACAAAATTACTTGCACAATGGATCATTTTTAAATATTTTAAAATACCCCTTATGTATTAAATATTATCAATAAAACTTAAAACACCCCTGCATGTGCTCCTGTCGATGCATTAAAGTTACAAACATCAATGACCGAGAATGCTGCGCAGGGTCAAATGCTATAACCCGCATGTGCTCCGATCGTCGCATATAAATCTCAAATCCAACGATCCAAGAATGTTGCGCGGGTTAAATATTCAAGTTTCATCCTCCTCCTTGAAAGGACTGGAGTCGATACGACTTGAATTATAAAATATCTCCCAAAATCCTACAAAAATATAAGTGACCTTAATGTTACCCCGATGATGGTCGTGTTAACAGGAAATCTCAACCGAAGGGGTCAAATCTCAAATCAAACAAAAGCCCAAATTTTTGAAATGAAATCTATCATCTAAAAACTTAAAACTAAAGATCATTCACCTCCCGCAACCGTTTGTCGGGAGTGATAAATTTGAAATTAACCTCAGCTCATAAAAAGCAAATGTGTGTCGGGTGTATCACTTTGATTCATTCTCAAATAGTCTCTTGCCAACAGGGACGTGGCATGTGCCCTCTGATCGGATGGTTTTGCCGCAAAATGACATCATTATATTACGATCACGGCCAAAGCCCGTATGTTCCCTATAGGCGTCAAACTCTTGAGTTATGAATCATAGGGTATATTCGATAGGCATAAAGCCCTCTATCGGCTGAGGTGGATTCTGATATATCCCCTTGAAGAAATACCAACCCAGGTCTACAAGATATTCTTGGACGAAGCAACCCATAGCTGCCGACAAGGTGCCTTCTGTCAGGTTGGGTCGACTACCTCCTCTGACTAAGTAGATCAGGGAACATGACAACCCGGGACGACGGAATTATGGGATCTTGATTGGGCTTGCCTTCATTCCCCCTATCACCAGTTTTAAGTTTATGGTGATAAACTCTAAATTCCAAATTTCAAACTTCAAATTCAAAATTTAAACCCTAAAATTATTGCTATTATACGATAGGTTTATAACCTATTTGACCCCTTTAACGACTAGCCTTAATCGAAAGTTATCTCCTTTTATCAGGAGGGGTAATTAACTATAGGGGCTTGCGCCTATAGGAAACAATAACTCATATCAAAAAGTCCTCACAAAATGAGGGCGAAATCTCTGGTTAGTGTCTTATCTAAAACCCAATTTGCCTTCTGAAAATTCCCTCGGAACCTAATCTAGTTAAAACTCTCTGTCGTCATCGTCACATAAACACTCAAAAATATATATATATATACAGATGATGCGGAGAGGTCGGGATCACACAACAAAATGAAATTTTTGGAGCCCACAATCCATTTCATATATTGATTTTATGACACTTGTTTGTTGTTTATTATTACCTTCCATCAGTTGAATCTCACTATCTGAATATCTGGCTGTTTATGCACATGCATGTTTATTATCATCACACTCGTTTGTGGTTATATGAACCCTTTTTTATGGATTTCAGGGGCTAAAACCCATATAAGCAATGAGTAATTTTTTTATTTTATTGTTTTCATTTTACTTCCTGATAGAGAATATAACTTTTGTTCCTATCAATATAAGTATACTTATTTAGTCACAATAAATCTTTAGAAGCAGTTCTCTTATTTCCTTATTTTGGTCTACATTGTTCTTTTCTCTCTCATATTCAGGTAAAATTGTCTCTTTTTTAGCTGAAATCACTGGTTTTGCCTAAATTTGGAGCACTATGTTTTTATGCAACCCATATTTTTTAGATAGCATGTTACATAAACATTACTATTAATGCTATTATATGTTAATAAGAACATTTCTATTAATATAGATATTAGTATTAACATTAGTATCAATGTTTAAGAATTATAATAAAATTGTTATAATTATTAATTATCATGTAAATTGGTTGTTGAGGGTTCTTTCATGTTCTAATGAATCAACTTACCATGAACTTGCATGCGACAAATAATATAATAATATTGATGTTAGTAGTCAAGACATTCTAGATGGGATTCTATGTGACATTTCTCTTTTCTTATGCAGGTTGTGGGGCCATCATCTAGTAATGTTGATGAGATATACTTTGATTTTAGAAAGCAATGTTTTATTTTCTCTGATCAGAAGGAAACCTTCTGCAAGCTCCCTTATCCAACAAAGGAATCGTTTGGTTATTATCTTAAGAGCACTGGACACGGGACAGATGCTAAAGTTGCTGCTGCTGTTGATAAATGGGGGAGAAATGTGTAAGGCTTTTGGCGCCATTGAACTCATATAATCCCATTTAATGCTTTTTTTACTCTTTGAATTTACGGGCTTATTACTGATATAATTTGGAATACTATACTTTTCGAAAGCATTGTATTTCGGCATTGAGTTTTGCGTTGTTCTTGTTATATTATTCTTTGTTTTTTCTAGTTTGAATGCAATACGCATATGATGTTGGTGCCTATGAGAACAATATTTATTCTCTAATATTTTTTTTATCCCATTGGTTTGGTTTGATACTGGAAGTCATTTTGATTCAACTCTTATTAAATGCCTTTGTTCAATTGTTTCTAGTTTTTTTTTTTTCTTCAGCACAGGGTAAGTTCTCCTGGTTTTTTTTATCGAAGTTCTGATTAATGCTTGACTTTAAATGTTACTATTGCTGCTCTTTTTCTTGTGCAAGATGTAATTTAATTCTATGGAAATTCCTTTTTGTTTGCTTCTTCATCTAGTAGTATTGTTATTTTATCTCAACTTTCGTACTGTTGAAATCTTTGACTGCACGCTTACCTTATATACTTGAATTTACATTGTAGCAACACCCGTATCTTATTGTTTTGTCCATGATGAATTGGAAACTTTCAATTCTTAGTGGAATCAAAGTTTGGTGTAATAAACCTGAAGTTTTAGGGATTATGAGAAATTACTAATTTTGGGTCTTTTGGGCTAATATAAATTTGACAATTGATGCACTATTTTGTCGCAAGTTATTGAAGAAAATTTGCTACTTCTTCTTAAAAAATGTGTTAGTTGGATGCTAATTTCTCGGGTAAAATGCCCAAAATAGTACCCTAACTATTCATATGTGACTAATTTAATGTCATATTATCATATTTCTCCAATTTATTCTCTCAACCATCCAAAAATTATCCATGTTCTAAATTGGGATCATTTTTGTATATTTGAGGGAGTAAAATGACTTCAATTTATATCCCAATTTTCATTAGTTTGTATTTGATGGGCCGTTTGGGATCAAATTTACGTAGTTGAGTGAGTAAAGTGGAGAAATGTATTACCCTTGGAATGCATTGGCAACATATGAATGGTCGAGAGACTATTTTAGATTTTTTGTTTCTCAAATTTTTGAGTGTGTTGCCCTTGACAATTTTTAGGAGGATGCTTCTTTTTATAATGGCATAATACTCATGCAAATCGGTTACTTCCATCCTTCTTCCTTTCTTCTAATTATTTGGTGAATGCATTGCATACGTGATTGAGAATTGGATAGTTTCGCTTTATACTAGTTTTATTTTGTAATGTGAATCCTAAATCTTATTTACTCTCATAATTCCTTCATTTTTCGGTCTCCAAAGTCCAATATCATTTGCCAGGTGAACTTCTCTTTCTCTTATATTGCCAACACTATCAAAACTCCAATTCCTTAGCTCTGATATGAATTGTTTGAACAAGAGGAGATGAATGGAGAATATCATAGTGCCTATTTTGATGGGAACGCTTGCTGAAATAAAGGTGTTTCCACCTTGATCAATCTTTTCTTCCCAAGATTCGAGTTCTAAACTCTTGAACTGTGTACCATCTTCTTCTTGAGTGATCTTGCAACTCCTCATCCAGATTCTTTGTTTTGGAACTTCTGAATCATTTGAAGGAACATGAACCTGTTGCTTACACTGTAGAAACCTCCTGTCAAGTTTTTTGGATGAGAAATTAGTAATGAATTAAGCTATAATTCTCCAAGCATGTTATTTGAGGCTTTATGAATATTATTAAGATAGATTATAATCATTATGTTAAGACTACTACAATTTGTGTGTAAAGTCCTTAAAGAAAGAGAAATCATGATCTTATCCTGTAAAGTCTGTGAATTGTTCACTGACATAAGAAGCATGCGTCATCAAATGCGATCTAATCAAAGAAATAGTAGTTTATGAATATTTTTTTGAGGATTCTTTTAATATAAAAATTGATTTGAAGCAACAATGTGAATCTCTGTGATGTTGAATTTAAATATGCACCTATGTTAGAGCATGTTTATGATTCCAAACTATACTCGAGCAATTGTAATCCAAATTTGAAATTGAGTTTGAGTTTGAAAATAATCATCAATTAGAAATTGAACTTGTAACTTAAATACAACTTAGGATCATATTTAAACAAAGCCTTTAATTAGAATTTGAATTTAATGTTTGATTGTGAACCTGAATTTTTTAATCATTCCTAAATATGAACTTGATCTTTCAACATAAATTAAATCTATCTCTTTATTTGAATATGAAGTTCTAATAAAATTGGAAGTGTATATACACTTCTCTATAAATCGTACAATGAATTAAATCAAAGTTATTTGTAAAAAAGAAAAAAAAAAGTCTCTAAGAGGGGATGGCCTCTAGAAGAGGAGCCATACGGATTGTAATTTAACAGCCATGAGAGGATCGATCTAATGATTGGAAACTTAATTTGTGTGCTCAAAAATCTCTATCGAGATTGATGGAATTGTGGTTTCCATGATCATTCAACACATAATAAATTAGACTTGTGTGTTCCTATTCTTACTAGAATCCAAGTGTGTTGAGTTGAAACTTGCAATTTTAGGCCATATCTTGTAATATTCAAGGAAATTAGTAATTTTTTGTCTTTGAATTATAAATACGATCCTTGAGGTTTGTATTTTATCATTGATGACTAATAAAACTTCTTTGTTTTCCCCTCAAACTTATGTATACTGGTTGGATGTGATTTCTTCAAGTGTAACGCAAGTCTTGACTATAACATCTATGAGATGCTTCTGCTTGCACTTTTGTGAGTTATGAATCTTAAATTAGTCACTTCTATCCTTATTCTTTATCATCTAATTGCTTTGTGATTGATTTTGCTGGCATGATTTAGTTTTGATCAAATTCGTTACATGCAGTTTTTTTTTTTTTTTGTGAAATTTAAATTGCTTCTCAAACCTCCTTACAAAAATTTCGGATGGTTTTTTTTAGATTATTTTTTTGAGGGAAGTAAAGATGTTTTTTTGTTTTGAATCAAATTCGGTTATTCTTTATCTAAATTAAAAGTTGGGAAACTCTAATTGTGCTTGTTTGCATGTTTCTTTATACATCTAATACTAGATTTTTATTAATATACCATAGAATCTTAGTTATTTCATCTCTCACTTTACATCTTGATAGTGTTGTAGGATTTTTTTCTTTTTGTTGTTTTTTGTTTGAGTGATAGTGTTGTCGGACTGTTTGGTGTGAAGGAGCTCATTTCTTGATTCTTTTCATCAAAATTGTTTTCCTTCATTAGAGGGATAGGCTGGGACCAGTATTTAGATACTTCTGCTGGCATGAAGCAAGGCACCGACTTTAAACATGAGTATGATATAGGCCTATCAACATGGAAAATCTTTAAAATTCCAGAATTGGGCATTTATATGAACTGTGTGTTTGTTTTTTATTCTTAATAATTAATTGCAGTTTGATCATATCACAACAGTAAATGCATCACAAATATTATAAAGAGTAATTGAATGGAAAAATGGAAGTGGGAATCTGACATAAGATTGATCTGGTATGTACAATGTTTAAAATTGTGTATTCGGGTATTGAGGTGTTTTTCATTCGTGAGGCGAGGCGTAAGCCTCAAGACATTTTGAGGCGTAAGCCTCAAAATCAAAAGATTGCGTAAACATAAAATGATAAATTTTTTATATACTAATGAGTGAATAATATAAAACATAAAAAAGCATAAGATATGAAGTGAAATCAAAATATCCCAATAATAAGACAACATGAAATATAGTTCAACTCAAAATTCTATATTTCCCAAATCCCAGTATTCTTTTCATTAACATATAATTCAAATTTCCAAAAATAAATAGCAATGACATATCACATAAGAACTCATAAGTCATTAGCATTGTCATCACTAAAGGGTTCTTCATTTGAATCATCATTATGATGAACTGCTCTATCCCCTTCCTCCTCTCCTATAGAGTCCAATGTCGGGCATTTACTTCAAGATTTATGTAAGTTTTAATATATATAGTGTGAGGCGTAAGCCTCATGCTAGTGAGGCGAGGCGGGCCTCAACCAAGTTGAGGCGCAAGCCTCATAAAAAAAACTCAAGGTGTTTTTTACTAGAATTGCACAAAGGCGGGCCTCAATGCGAGCCTAATATTGCGCAATTTTAAACCATGGGTATGTAAGAGTGCTAGTGTTGGCATGGCTTGTTTCTAATTTTTGTTGAACACGTGCTTGTATCTTGTCCAAGGATGCTTAAGAAGTGTTGAAAAATTTTCATAGAAATAAAGCAGGAGACAAATCAAATCGCGTGTAAAACAGTGTTAACATGACCTTGTATAAATGTCGGTACTTAATAGCGTATTAACGTTTGACATTGTGGTGTGGTTGTTTGCATTCTTTTGCTCAAAAATTTCCATAAAAGCTGCATGAACGGTTTTTGCACTTTGATTTTAAATTGTTGGTGATGGATAAGATGCATTTAATTATGTTCATCTTGATCTTCATTCCAAATGGCAAATACATTGGTAGCGCTTGACCTTCTTATCATAACAAACATAGGAAGGACATTGCTATGCATATCATGCGCCGAGCATTTGACTTTGTATTGGCATTTGAAGTGTTTCCATTGTGAATTTTTGGCACTGTACTTCATATGAACGAATATGAAATTACCTGTGCTTGCTACGATGACTTCTCTTGTTTATGTAGCTAATCTTTTTTGGGGCCTTGCTTAATCAATCGCTGTGGGCAGTGATAACTAACCTGAAGTATGAACTTATGATGCAAACAACATGAAATCATGTCTGCATGGCACCTGTTAAGCAAGGCTTGGGTGTTGCGGGACATTTGTCTTTTTACCATCAGTCAACTTCATAGCATGGGTTCAAAGGACTTACTCTATCAATTCTTTTTGCACATTTTCGTTAATCCTCAAGTATATACAGTTTTTTCTATTTTTGAGCACAAATGGCCAAGCAAACTGTCACTTTAATTATTTAAAGCACCCTTTTTTACTTTCTTTCAAAATTTATAATATCAGTACAACAACAACAACATCAAGCCTTTATCCCACTACGTGGGGTCGGCTACATGAATCCTTTTTCTCCATTGTGTCCTATTAAAAGTCAAATTCTCGTTTAAATCTAATAAAGAAAGGTCATTCCTAATATTTTATAACCAAGTCTTTTTAGGTCTACCCCTACCTTTCTTAACATAAGTCAAATCTAATACCTCTACTCTCCTAACCGGGTCATCGATGTGACCAAACCATCTAAGGCGACTTTCTCTAATCTTATCTTCTACTGGAGCTACTCCAACCTTTTCACGTATATGCTCATTTCGTATCCTATCTCTAAGGGTAAAGCCACTCATCCACCTGAGCATCCTCATCTCTTCCACACTTAACTTAGTATTATGCTTCTCTTTTAAAGGCCAACATTCGGCACCATAAAGCATTGCAGGCCTCACTACCATCTTATAGAATTTTCCCTTAAGTTTGAGGGGTACATTTCTATCACATAAAAAGCCCGATGCATTCCTCCACTTCAATCATCCAACTTGAATTCTGCTGATAATATCCCCATCTATTTCACCATCACTCTGAACAATAGATCCAAGATATCTAAAACGTGTACTTTTATTAATGTCTTGATCGCCCAAAGTCACAATCCCCTCACTAGGTCTATTACTACTAAAATTACACTCCATATATTCCGTTTTAGATCTACTCAAGCGAAAACCTTTAGACTCCAAGGTTGACCTCCATAATTCAAGTTTAATATCAATGCAATTAATTAATTACTTTGTTCCCTAAAGAAACAATGTAAAGTTTTTTCTCCAATAACAAACAATTATTTTACTAATGCTAATTAGTTACTTATAACATGGTGCTTTATCATTAAGAGGACTAAGGTAAATCATTTCCAAATTTGCATTAGGTATCTGATAGAAAACACATACCCAAAAGCAGAAAAACTTGATAGCAGCAACATTGAGAAAACTAAGAAAATCTGAGAGAAAAATGAAGAATTCCACTAACGGATGCAGAAAAACAGCTAAAGATATACGTTTCTTCAATTCGAGAGAAAGAAACGACTCTCCAAATCTCTAGCCGAGAGACTAGATCCCAATCACGCAAGAAATCTTAAATTTCCAATTCATATTCAAATTCAAGATGAAACTCTAATTCTAGCATTAGTAACTAATTAAAGACAAAGGAGAAATACAAAATCCCTAAACAATCCCTAATTCAAATATTTCCCTCCAAAGCAATCTTTAATCAAGGTGTGGGCGCCATAGGAGCAGCCAGCCCCTTCTCTCTCTCCTCCCTGGGCCGGCGGCTGTAGTACTAAACTGGTCTACTAGGGACCGGTTCAATACGAGTAGCTGGCCCCTCTTCGGCCGGCCTAACAGCATCTTTAAGTTGTTGGCAATATGCATGCTGAAAAAATAAGTTGGACTGTGCATGCACTCATAATACAGCCAGCCGAAAATACTGTGCAATATGATTCCTGTTTTGAAACGTCTGATTGTAGTTGCAATACTCTAACCCTGAAGAACTATAATTACATCGGTAAAAGGCTATGAAATTTAGAACATCAGGAAAATAGAAGTCTTCGATCAGAGAAATTAAAGCCCAAGCTACAACAGAAAGACGAGAAAAGAAACCAGGTTGAAAGCTATGAGAAAAGAAAATAAAATCTACGTATGATAGAAAAAATGGTAAGATGCATAACGGAAGTATACTTCTATGTTCTGGAGTTATTGATAATTTGGGCAGCATATTTGGGCAAGCATTTGCTCATAGTGCAACGCTTCACTTTCAAAGCACACGATTCTGTTTGTCTTTGTGTTGGGCTTCCATTGCTTTTATATAATGCTTCTTCCTACTTTTAATACAGTGTAGGGATGTATGTACGAAGCAGATTTTTTTTTTCCGACTCTCCCCGTATATATTGAAGCTATATATTTGTATGTGAGCTCGGTAAGTTTTTTTTTTTTTTTTTGGTGAATAGATTTGAGTATCCCCAGCCAACATTTCAGAAGTTAATGAAAGAGCAATGCATGGAGCCATTCTTTGTGTTTCAAGTAGGTTTCCTCAGTTAATTTGCTTGAAACTGTTAAATTCATAACCTTTAGTTCAATTGCTTACATTTACTTGGTCTATGCTCAGGTATTTTGTGTGGGCCTCTGGTGTTTAGATGAATATTGGTATTACAGCTTGTTCACACTATTTATGCTTTTTCTTTTCGAGTCAACAATGGTAAAGAGCCGATTGAAAACCCTGACTGAACTTAGACGTGTAAGAGTTGATGGTCAGACACTAATGGTTTATCGATGTGGCAAGTAAGCTTATGCCAATAATCCATAGAGCAAATTCCGATTTTCTTACAAATTAATTATTTAAATGCAATCCTTACGCATGCGGAGTCAGGTGGGTGAAGCTATCTGGGACAGACCTTCTTCCTGGAGATGTTATTTCAATTGGGCGCTCCAATCAAAACGGAGATGATAAGTCTGTGCCAGCTGACATGCTCTTATTAGCTGGAAGTGCGATAGTGAATGAAGCCATACTCACAGGCGAGTCTACTCCTCAGTGGAAGGTGCTCTCTTTTCTATTATTTGTTAAATTTTTGTCTGCAGTTTTACTAATAGATTAGTAATTTAAAGAGTGAATGTGACTATAGTCGAAATGCTCATATTCATCCTGTGATTTGCATTAAATGCAGGTTGATATTTTGTTTGTCCACGATTTTCCACAAATGAAATGAACTTTGGTCAATGTTTTCATGCAGGATCTATTAGTTTTAGATTATTTTTTGCGCAGAACTGAATTAGGTATCATCATACTCATATTGATATAGAAGATCTATAATGCAAATTCATTAGCTTCCTTTTGTGTGGTTCATGATATTTTATAGGAATTAATTTCGTTATAGGCAGGTTTGATGATAACAATAATTGTTCCTTTTTTGAGGAGTTGATTTGGGTGATTTATGTTGGCCAAAGGATATTAATCTGGAAAATGGCGAAAAAGCCTGGCCTCATTAACCCTAAATAAAAATTGAGATTATTCATATACACCCTTGTTGAAATAGCGATTTCTTAGTAATGAAGATTTATCTCTTAAAACTTCAAAGAGAAAAAAATAGTTTTTTTTTTCAACAAAATTAAAGTAAAAAGTTTCGTATGTGAGAAACTGTATAAATAAATTGTTGTGCTTAGTTCTTGGCAGATAAAGCATGGAGGAAGCGGGTAAAGTGCTGAGACATTTTTAGCTGTTGAATAACAGGGTAAAGAAAATAGCGAAATGAAGGCAAGTAAACTGTGCGATAAAATAGGTTTGAAAGATCTTTTGTTTTTTCAAAAGTATAGAAATATATCACATATATTTTAAGTGTGATTTCTTGGGCACAAGTTCAATAATAGGCAAATGAACTCTACTCAGGGAGCCAGGAAACATAATAATTGTCTTACATGCACAGCTTAAAAAGCACATTAGAGTTAAAACTTGAACTCCTGACCTTTATCTAGGAACCTAGGAGCATGTTGACCGAGCTAGAGCTCATTGGTAGAATGGTTAATCATATAACTTCATACATCATCCTAGTGTTAAAAGCTGCAATTTTTGATAATTTATATTTTTGTTTTAGTGAAAGTAGATAGAAAAGAAGATATATAGAATATCCAATGTCAATTTTAAGCTGACTTTGATTAATAGAGAGCTTTAAGCCGACCTTGACTAATAGAGGGCCTCATGGCTTTTTAAGTGCGCCTTATGATTTGCAACTCATAAGCTTAGCCATTAAGCAAGATCCAGGTTTAGGCAGACTATAATATAATTGCTTCATTACAATCAAACCAACCACTTTGTCAAGGGGCACTTGCCTCTTCTCAATCATACATTTTTTTTTTTTTGAAGAATAAATAAAAGGCTCTATAAGAGCAAACTTAAATGGTTTTATGTTTCATTAAATTTCATTCACTTTAAATAGTGAATTATATTACAAACATGAATGCAATTAATGCTGAAATAGAAATGCAAACTTCAAACCTTTTTGGAATTGAAACTTTATCACGCACCAAGTTTTAGAACCTTGGAAAGAGGGAATCTCGGAGGAAAAGAAAAAGTATAAAAATTTAAGTCCTTTGAAGAAAAGGAAAGAGATAACTTTGGAGGAATAGAAAAAACAATAAATGATATCATTCGAGTTGATGACGTGTATTTTTTCTTAAGCAGAGGGCCATACTAAATGTTATATAACACAATAAGAAAGGAAAGTTATTCAAACATTATACTCATCCTCACTAAAGAAGAAATACAAGAGCTGAAAATGGATAATGATGGTGCATAAATAATTGATTCATATTGATTTCATTCACCTTAATTGGAAGTTGCCATCACGCTTACTGATGATGCCACTAACATGGAACATTCTAATAAACAACCTTTAGCGATTATAAATCAAGAACTTCCGCTTTCTTATGGGTACATTTTGAATATGTAAATGTTTGTCTTTTTTTAAAGCCCGTTCTTGTGAGTGTTCTCTTAGATAGGATATTCCTTGAGAAACTGTTTAATATATTGAATCTTTTTACCTTTATTGTTTCAGACATCAATTGCTGGCAGGGGTACAGAGGAGAGATTGTCCATTAGGCGAGATAAAAATCATATCCTGTTTGGTGGAACAAAGATATTGCAGCACACTCAAGATAAGGTACATCCAGCCATGTTATTTTCTTTTTGCTGTTCTGCATTTCTGACTTCAGAGTTACAGTCATTTCATCTGAAAACACCGGATGGGGGATGTGTGGCTGTTGTACTACGAACTGGTTTTGAAACAAGTCAAGGAAAATTGATGCGAACTATCTTGTTTTCTACTGAAAGGGTAATAATTATCCTTTTGAAGTTCATGCACCCAGAGACAAAGTTAAGGGTACTGTTTCTTATGATGTTTTTGTTTCAGGTGACTGCAAATAGTCGGGAAAGTGGACTATTCATTTTATTTTTAGTTTTCTTTGCCATCATTGCTGCTGGCTATGTACTTAAGAAGGTAAAATGAAGCTTTGGAGATGCTGCAAGATTAGACTGGTTTCCAAGTACTTTATAATATTTTAGAAACAGCAATACTTATTTAGTCTTTGGTTAAAGCATCAACATTTTATGATCTTGTAGGGATTGGAGGACCCAACAAGGAGCAAATACAAGCTTATTTTAAGCTGCTCTTTGATAATCACTTCAGTGATCCCCCCTGAGCTACCAATGGAGCTTTCAATAGCTGTAAATACATCTTTGATTGCATTAGCACGCCGTGGCATTTTTTGCACAGAACCATTCAGAATACCATTTGCTGGGAAGGTTTGTTACAAACGCAAATATATTACCTTGTAAATTAATAATAGTCACAATCTAATTGAGGAATTTCATTCTGCAGGTTGACATATGTTGCTTTGATAAAACAGGAACTCTTACATCAGATGACATGGTATGATGCTCATGATTTAAGCGCTAGCTCGCTATGCAACTTTTTCTTAGAATATTCATATTTTTGTTAACCAGGAGTTTAGTGGAGTTGTTGCGTCAACAAGTAATCCAGATTTGGAGTCAGATGTGACTAAATTGCCTAGACGAACTGTTGAAGTACTTTCTGCATGTCATTCATTGGTGTTTGTAGATAATAAACTGGTATGGTTTTATTTTGTTTTTTCCAACTAGTCTACGACATCAATATTTTTAACATCAGCATCTTGGTTCTGATAGTTCTTATTTTTTATGTAGGTTGGTGATCCTCTTGAGAAGGCAGCACTAAAAGGAATAGACTGGATTTACACATCAGATGAGAAGGCCATGCCTAAAAAGTGATTTCTTAAGCTGTTTGTCCCTACTTTTCTTTTTTCCTTTTCAATCATGGCGATTCACAGACATGATATATTTTACCTCATTTCTATTTTACTAATTCCTTGCTGTTTCTTAAATTGTATTCCATTCTCTATCTTTCTCAAGACTCGCAAACACATGCTTACACATTTATTGGGAATCAAAGCATGCGCATTATTGAAGGAAAACTGAAAAACTAACCCAAGTAACTTAAGTGTAATAACTTGATTTAAAACATTCTATTTTACTTTTGAGGGTTTATTTCTGTTTTGACACTGATCTACCTGAACTGATGAGATTGCCTTTGAGTGATGTATCATCGTCTTCATTAGCTTAATCCCAACTATTTGATTCGCTTAGGGATGTTGAATATACATAATATAGGGAAAAAATGGACTTCGTTGTAGTCCTTATGCTACATAACTACACCAAGCGCAGCATGGCACATTCATTTCTCCTTGCAACTGTTCATGTTCCCCTTTTCCCATAGCTTCAGCCTCAGTCTGGTGATGCTTTTCTCTATCAAAAAATAATTGCCAGATGAATACTCTTCCGTTGGCTAAATATTTCTATATGCCTAAGACTAGGAATTCTGTTGAGTCTCTATTCACACGTGCTCCTCTGATCTCCAATTTTGACTTATGCTGATCATTTGTTTGGCATCAGGCTTGACCTTCAAGGGCTTGCTTATTGCTTTCTTTGCCATCAACATGTCTTTAATTCACGTCTTAGCCTTTCAAATAAACTTGCAAACTATGCTTCCAGTCATGTTTCATATGATGTAATTATTGGTGATTATATATTAATATTATTATCACTTAAAATAAATATTAATAATAAAAAATAAAAAAGTAAATAATTAGCTCACGAGATGAAAAAAAAAGTTTATACACGTATTTCAATTTGTTCGAGCTTCATAGATTATTGAGTTGAGACAAATCAACTCGTCTAATTTATTATTGTTGAAATAAAATAATAATAATAATACAACAACAACATTAATCCTTTATTCCACCATGTGGGGTCGGCTACATGAATCCTTTTTCTCCCTATTGTCCTATTAAAAATTAAGAAAGGTCATTTCTAATATTTTCTAACCAAGTCTTTTTAGGTCTACCTCTACCTTTCTTAATATAAGTCAAATCTAATACATCTATTTTCCTAACCGGGTTAACGGAAGGCCGTCTTTTTATGTGACCAAACCATCTAGGCGACTCTCTCTAATCTTTTCTTCCATTGGAGCTACTCCATCATTTTCACATATATGCTCATTTCGTATCCTATCTCTAAGAGTAAAGCCACCCATCCACCTGAGCATCCTCATCTCTGAAACACTTAATATTATTCTTCCCTTTTAATGGCCAATATTTTGCACCATAAAGCATTGCAGGTCTAATCACCCTCTTATAGGATTTTTCCTTAAGTTTGAGAGGGACTTTTCTACCACACAACAAGTCCGATGCATTCCTCCACTTCAACCATCCAACTTGAATTCTACTAATAATATCCCTATCTATTTCACCATCACTATGAACAATAGACCTAAGATATCTAAAATGTGTACTCTTATTAATGAATTGATCACCCAAAGTCACAATCTTCCTGAAGAACTATTAATACTACAAGCACACTCCATATATTTAGTTTTAGATCTACTCAAACAAAAGCCTTTAGACTCTAAGGATTACCTCCATAATTCAAGTTTACCTTCAACTCCCTCTCCAGTCTTATCAACCAGAAGAATATCATCAACATAAAGCATACACCAGGGTACAACCTCTTGCAAATTTCTAGTGAGAACATCCATGACTAAAGCAAAAAAGATATGGGCTTAAGGTTGATCCTTGATGCAATCCACCTGAAATAGGAAAATACTTGGTCAAACCACCTTGTGTCTGAACACAAGTAAAAGCTCCTGCATACATATCCTTAATGACTTGAATATAAGCATTATTAACCCCTTTCTTTTCTATAACTCTCTATAGCACTTCTCTTGAAACTTTATCATATGATTTCTCTAAATCAATAAATATCATATGTAAATCCTCCTAATTCTCTCTATACTTGTCCATCAAACCTGTCAATTAATGTATAACTTCCATAGTAGACCTACCCAGCATGAATCCATATCGATTTTAAAAAACATTAGTATCAAGCTGCAACCTATGCTCCATAACTCTCTCCCAAAGTTTTAAAGTATGACACATTAACTTAATTCATCTATAATTCACACAATCTTGTGCATCATTTTAATTCTTAAAAATAGGAATTAACACACTTATTATCCACTCATCTGACATCTTTTTAGTCTTCAAAATAATATTAAAAAGTTTAGTAAGCTAAGAAATTACTTCATTTCCAAAGAATTTTCACACCTCTATTGGAATATCATCAGGTCCAATAACTTTTTCAATGCCTCTCTAACTTCGCTTTTACTAATACTCCAATAAAAACAAAAAAAATTATTTTCATTTAGGGTGCTAAGGTCATTAAAGTCAGTCGCATTCTCATAATATTCATTGAAGAGTTTATAAGAATATCTCATCCACCTTTATTGAATATCCTCTTCTAATAAAAATACTTTTTGATTTTCATCCTTATTACACTTCACTTGAACAAAATATTTGCTCTTATTATCTCTATGTTTGGCTAACTTATACATATATCTTTTGTCCTCTTTAGTATCTAATATATTATATAAATCATTAAAATCTAAAATCTTTACATCGCATATTGCTTTCTTAGACTCCTTACGGGCATCTTTATATATTTCCCAATTATTAGAATGTTTACATTTAAATCAAGTTTTATAAGAAATCATCTTATTATTTATATTTTCTTGCACATTTTGATTTCAACATCAACTATTTTTACTATTAGGAGCTTTTCCCTTTGATACTCTAAGCACATTTTTTGCAACATTTTTAAAATCACTAGTTATTTTTTCTCACATAACATTTGCTTCCTCATGCACAAATAAAATCTTAAGATCTAGTATCTTATTCTAAAAATATTTGTGTTAATATTCTTTAAATACCCCCTTCTAATCATAGAACAACGATTTACTTTATTTTTTTATTTTTTGCCACCCTTCATCTTAAAGTTAAAAACTAATAAGCAATGTTGGGTACATAAACTTTCACTTGAAATAACTTCATAATTTTTGCAATCTAAACGATCTATTTTTATAAGAAAATAATCAATCTGAGTTTTTCTGTATCCGTTCTTATTAGTGATTAGATGCTAATTTCTTTTCTTAAATAAAGTATTAGCAATTACAAAATCATTTAGCTAAAGAAAATTTTAATATGGTCTTACCACCTTCATTAGTCTTTATTATATACTCATAGCCACCATGAATATTTTTAAAATCTACCTTTCTACCAACATTTTCATTTAAATCTCCTCCAATAATTTTTTTTTTCTTCAAGAGGTATCTTATGCAGGAGCTATTACTTGTGTTCAAACACAAGGTGGTTTGACCAAGTATTTTCTTATTTCGGTTGGGTTACATCAAGGATCAGCCTTAAGCCTATATCTTTTTGCTTTAGTCATGGATGTTCTCACTAGACATTTGCAAGAGGATGCACCTTGGTGTATGATTTTTACTGATGATATTCTTCTTGTTGATAAGACTAGAGAGGGAGTTGAAGGTAAACTTGAATTATGGAGGTCAACCTTAAAGTCTAAAGGTTTTCGCTTGAGTAGATCTAAAACGGAATATATGGAGTGTAATTTTAGTAGTAATAGACCTAGTGAGGGGATTGTGACTTTGGGCGATCAAGTCATTAATAAGCGTACACGTTTTAGATATATTGGATCTATTGTTTATAGTGATGGTGAAATAAATGGGGATATTATCAGCAGAATTCAAGTTGGATGGTTGAAGTGGAGGAATGCATCGGGCTTGTTATGTGATAGAAATGTACCCCTCAAACTTAAGGGGAAATTCTATAAGATGGTAGTGAGGCCTGCAATGCTTTATGGTGCCGAATGTTGGCCATTAAAAGAGAAGCATAATACTAAGTTAAGTGTGGCAGAGATGAGGATGCTCAGGTGGATGAGTGGCTTTACCCTTAGAGATAGGATACGAAATGAGCATATACGTGAAAAGGTTGGAGCAGCTCCAGTAGAAGATAAGATTAGAGAGAGTCGCCTTAGATGGTTTGGTCACATAAAAAGGCGGCCTTCCGATGACCCGGTTAGGAGAGTAGAGGTATTAGATTTGACTTGTGTTAGGAAAGGTAGGGGTAGACCTAAAAAGACTTGGTTTGAAAATATTAGGAATGACCTTTCTTTATTAGATTTAAATGAGAATTTGACTTTTAATAGGACACAATGGAGAGAAAAGGATTCATGTAGCCGACCCCACGTAGTGGGATAAAGGCTTGATGTTGTTGTTGTTGCAAGAGGTATCTTTTGTATTAATTATTCTAAGTTATTCCAAAATTTTAATTTTGAACACATCCAAACTTACTTAAGGAGCATAAGCATTTATAATGTTCATAATTTTAACATCAATAACACTATTTAAAGCTATAATTATATCTCCAATTCTATTAATTTTGCAATATTGTCCTTTAAACTCTTATCTATAATCACATCTATACAATTTCTAATATGACTCTTACTAGAATATCATAGTTTAAATCATAAATTATCAATCTCTTTAGCCTTCTCTCTATCACATTTGGTTTCTTGAATTTATAAAATATTAATTTTCCTTTGAATCATAATATCTATTAATTCTATTAATCTGTCTGTAAGGGTATCTATATTTTAAGTTATATCTTAAATTTAATTTCATAGACTAGCTTCTTTACTCATATTTGTCCATGATGTGGGAATCCTTGCCTATTTAACATTGCACCCGGGCACCAGTATGGTGGCCCTTGCACACTTGTCGTTGTATTTAGGCCATACATCGCGTTGCTTTCAAGGAACACACTAGCATTAACATAATGTATTAAAGGATTCATGTCATGATTATTTGATAAGTTTTATCCTGGTTGTCTACTAATTAATGCAACCCTCCACTTTTCTCATCAAGGACATGGGACCTGACAACAATATTGTTAAAATAATAATAATAATAATAAAAAAGAAAAAAAAGAGATGCCTCCTTTCACCAACAGACACCACTCTTTGGCACGAAATTTCAACAAACCTTCTTCCTCTCGATTGTTCTTCTCATCACATAAATTTCTTCCAAATTTATTACTTCTTTAACGGTAGGAATGAAAAGGAATTGTTAATTTTTATCCTTGAAGGCAATTGTTTGCTAAAATTGGAAAAACGGAACTCACCTCACGCTCTCGCACGAAGCCGCACGTCCGCCCCCTTTGGTTTCGTGAAAAGAGTCTTCTGTTATGCCCTCCTGTTTGTGATTTTAATCGGAGGACCGGCCGGGTGAACTATTCGTCACATATAACCTTGCTTTATAAGCAAGGAACTTGGTTAGCAAAGTTTCTTGATTTTGATTTTTGATGTAACACAAATTTTGAGATGTACATTTTGGCAATAACTTGCTAGGTTTCTTAATTAGATTAGGATTTAATATGATCAAACTTGGGTCCTTGCCTCTTCTTGATTACTTGAGTCAACATTGAATATATAAGATAGGACCTTAGGGCCATTACAGTAATTTTGGCTTTAAGATGATATTTAGATGATCTTGAGACTCTTTAGGGGTATTTTAGACATTTAGTGATGTAAATCAAACAGGAATTGCTTGCGGAAATTAAGATGAAAGTAATTAAAGCGTTGTCAACACAAATTTATCACCAATAAAATAAAGGATTAAATGTATCATAGGTAATCAACTTGCTTAGGCGAAGAGTTGCTTTGAGATAACCAAACAATTCATAAACATTCAAAGATAAAAGAACTACTTAAATGCTCATAACAAAATCTCACGATTAATAATGAGAAAATTCACCTCGAGCACCTTCTCACTCAATCACTCTTTGGCTTCTAGCGGAGAAGAAAGAACCACGCGAAGATGAAGAGCACCACTACGGAAAAGGAGACGAAGGACTTTGTTACCGGAGAGGTAGCCGCCGGTGGAGGAGGTGGTGGATGGCGCCCGGTGATTGTCCAAACGTAGTCTTGAAATTGGCGGTCGATGACGCGCACAAGTTATGGGAGAATTCGCTCCAAGTATTCGCCAACTGTGTCTTCTTGCTCAAACCCCGCGTCGAAGAACGGAGATCATAGGAGGTTGAGACTACCGTCGGCGTTAAACACAAGCCCCCATTCAAATTCGGGATCCGCCATTCAACATTGAAGTGGGGATGGGAAGAAGAAACGAAAGGAGGAGTTGGGCCGTGAGCTAGGGAGAGGCTTGGGGAAAATCTGAATTTGAATTTCAGATTTTCTTGGATTGGAGGGAAAGGTTATTTGCCATTAAAATCTCCCTAAATTAGGTTAGAGAGAGGGGCGGCTAATAGGGGAAAATTTAAGAGGCTAATTAGTGGAGGCTTAGGTGGCAAGTGGGGAGAGAAAAGGCTAGATGGGTGGTCGGCTGCTGGTTTGGTCGGCGGCAAAGAGGGATGAAGGGGGGAAGTCGGCGGGTTCTGGGGTAAAGGGTTGGATCGGCTGCAAGGGTAGGGGGACGGGTGTACAGGGAGATGGTAGGGAGAGAAGAAAACAACAAAAATAAAAGTAAAGCCAAGAGCTCACCACTGTGGCTGTTGGGTATTTCGGGTGGAGCCTCTCCTTGGTCTCCTCACTTTCTCTCAAGCTCTCCAGCAAGAAAAGAAGAATGAAAATCTCAGAATTTTTATTAATCAAACATTAAGCTCATACAATAGGAGGAGACCTCTTTATAAGGCCTTAGAAAATAACATGACTCAAATGCCCACCGGGCTACAACAAAGACTAAACCTTCATAAGGGCAAAATAGTAAACTAAGGCTTGAAATAAAAGATACATAGAAAATAATATAAGATGACATGGCAACATAAGAAATATAAGCTCCCAATCGTAGCCGTCGATCTACGATTACTTCGCCGGTAGACCTGCCTAAAATGTCTGTCGAACCTCATCATTTAGGTTAGTCAATCATGTATTTGAAACCTCGGTCATTTGTGGTCTTTTGAAATTCAAGGTGCATTAGAACGCTCCACTATATTTTGTGTTGGCATGGTTGCTAGAGCACTTAAAGGTAGGTGCATGATTCCTTTGTAGATGTTTATGTGCTTTATAATATCTACCAATTATTCAAGCACATTGTGGGGATGTTTAGTACTCCACACGCTTATATTAATATGTTTTTCAATGCTCATATATTGTTATCGAGGCATTGATTGCACAATTCAAATCCCATTTTTTGACTTGAAATTTTGTTTTGATCATGAGTTTGGTCCCTTGGGATATATAGCAGAGGTTTGGAAAATTCACATCAAGCTAATTAGTGAAACTTTAGTTGGTGATTTGAAGCACCCATGGTAATCATGAGTTTGGGATCAGAATCAAACAAATTTTTCTTGTAATTTCTAAGAAGGCTACCATCCATGTCCCTTAGATGCCATATTTGAGCATGACATGATTTGCAAATAGATGGCAGCTCCCCTTAAATTTTTATTAATTTTCTTGTATCAAGAAAACATTGAGGTGTGTCCCAACAACATAGTGGAGCACAAGGCGACTTGTGCTGGAAAGGCTATGAGACACACTTCGACATATTCCATTGGATTTGGTGCAAATTTTGCCGTTTAGGTCTGAGAGAGATGAAGTTTGTGAAAGTTCTACCTAACACACTCGTAAAAGTTTTGGTGTTCATCTCTGACAGATTGCTGTTGGTATGCATATGGAAGAGGTGAAGTGCTCGATTCATAAGAAGTCAAGGTTCAAATGTTAGAGTGCGTAAGGGTGGCTATGGGTTTCCATGTAAGTGAAATATTAGCGAGGTTTGGGTGTCGCACTGAACAACAAATAGCAACTTAGATGAGTCCGAAGAGATAGGGTCTAGGAGACTGAAAAGGTGGGCTAGGCATAGATTATTAGTTATAACATGCAATATTGCCATAATTAAATATTTCAAAACTTTAATAAATTTATTTAGCGCGTAATAAATTTATTTAGCGCTCTGATTAGTCCTTGATTAACCTAGACATAAAGTTATCAATCATTCTGATTAATTATAAATAAATTATTTATTTCTATCTTGATTACCCTAATTAGATACTACTACATTTTAAGCATTTTTAGTTGAAATCACAAAGATCTAATAGCTCATTAATTATCTAATTCCCTTGCCAATTAAGTTTCTAATTAATTATCCTATGTTGAAGTATCATAATTCAATACTAAAAAATGTTTAATAGAATTATTTAAAATCTCATCAATCTCGCGCTAGCCTAATTAGCCTCATTATTCTGGCTAACTAATTATAATAGATATTAAAAAAACTAGTCATGTTTTAATACACTAATTAATCTTTAAGAAATAGTTAATTTTATATATTTATAATTATTTACTAGAAATTACTATTCATACATAATAACCAAAATTATACACTATTAAAACCTTTTTTTTTAATTATAAGACTAATTAATCCCTAAATAAACTTATACTGTCCAATTAGCATCGTCATTATGCAATTAACTCAATTAGGCTAATTAATTGCAACAATTACTTAACCTCATTACCAAAACACATGAAAGCACTCGTTATGCGTATTTTTCCTATTACAGCGATGTTTATTTCGTTTCCCAAAACAAGAAATAAAAACATGTTTGCTTAGTATATTTCTTTGACTTAATCACCTGTTTTAAAACAAAAAAAAAACAGAATTAAAAAGAAAAAAGAAAATGAAGTGAACCCAAACATGATCAACAAATTTATTTGTACCTTCTAGGTTCTTATAATTGTAAAGAATAAAAATATGGAGCAATTTATTATGATCCTTGAAATAGCAATTGAAATTTTTGGTACATAGATTCTTTGATGTTGTGAACTTGTTGGAGTTTTAATTTTTGGAAAGCAAACTAATGTGTCTTCTGTCGAAGGATTAAGTGTATGGTGAAAGTTTGCAGGGAAATTTTTTCTTCTTGGTGCATGCTCATGTCTGGAGCATGTATTAGCCCAAGTAGATGGGTTCTTTTGAGCTTTTAAATGATAGAGACGTGATGTTACTTTACTTTTGAGCTGGCTCTGAGTTGTCTGATTTATTTTGATTCCAGGTCAAATGGTACTGGAGTGCAGATAGTACACAGATATCAATTTGCATCTCATTTAAAAAGAATGGCTGTTGTAGTACGCATTCAGGAGGAATTCTTTGCTTTTGTTAAGGTTTTTTCTTTACTTTAACATGAAAGCTTATCTTCTTACCAATATACTTCTCTCTGCTTATTATGTTGTTCAAGTTGAAAAAAGATAAATCAACTATTATTTTCATGAAATATATATTAGCTACAGTTTCTGCATCTTGGATTTAGTTTTCTTTGTTACAGATAGTTTTACAAATGACAGGGCGCACCAGAAACTATCCAAGACCGGCTGATTAATTTACCATCACAATATGTGGAGACTTACAAGAAGTACACCCGTCAAGGATCACGGGTTCTGGCTCTTGCATACAAGCCACTTCCTGAAATGGCTGTAAGCTTTTGTCTATGCTATGCTTGATTTCTTAGATGACTTGAGCAACTTTGGCCTGTGATATCTGTATGACTAGTTTTTTCCAAATTTGATTTGTTGCTTCTACTTATCGTTCAAATCATGTTAGGCATGAAGTTGGTAGCATTATTAAAGCATATTCCATTAAGCAACATGTTAATTATTTCACTAAATCTGACCAAGCTTTGCCATAGCAAATTATTAACCATATCTGGCTAGAAAGGTGGCTGAAACAAGTCCTTGGCTTAGCCATAAAATTAATGTATATCGGAAATTGATTAAACTTATGGAAACTTGACTCCATTTTCCACTTTCTGCAATGATTTTGAAGTTATTCACCTCCGTTAGGAAACGCAGGACATTCATTGGATTATATAGACTACAACTGTGTTTTTCCAGTACTAAATGTAGCTTTGGTTGAATTGGTTTATGAGGACAGTGAATAAATGCAAGGTAATTATGTTTTTTGTAAATGTGCAAACGAATGAAAGATTTTTAAATTGCCTAATGGAATTGTATCATATGAGCAACAAATGCTATAATTTACTACCAAATCAATGTTCTGAAAACAAGCAGATTGGTTGTAAATAAAGCTATTAAATTATAATGAGTGCGTTTAGGTTATGTTTTGATTTGCTGGAAACTGTTCTCCTAAGGCTATATAGAAGTAAAAATGCAACACATTGTTAGATTTTTAGGTAGGATTTTAAAAAAAAAAATCCCATTGAGTAAGGTTGCAATGATGTCGTAATTTTAATTCCATCTAATTTCTTAGTGGTTTGTTATGTAACTTATTCCACAGAAACCATCAAATGAACTTCCTTTAGTTCATTTAATTAGGACCGTTGTATTATAGACATGCAGAGATTTAGGCATCATATTAACTTGATATTGAAATCTTCTCACTCAGATTGCACAGTTCTTTCTAGTTTTCCTGTTGTTTTCTCTTAGCGTTCCTTCCAATAACATCTATTAAATTATGAAACAAGTAGTATTCTCCTTGGTTCCATGGTAGAGGTCACATTTTTTATTTTGGTCTATGCTTTGCTTTATGTTGAATAGTCCCTGGTTTTCTATGTGAAATTTGGTCCTTATCTTATTGTGCCCTCTTTATCTATAATTGACTTCATACCCTATTCTGCAACTGGCTTTATATCTTTATTTCGATTAGTAAGATATCCTGGATAGGTTTCTATCATTTTAATAAAGTAAATTTTATCAAATTGACCATTTATGTGAACTAACTTTGAATTATTATATGTGGCAGTGAAGGTGAAAGTTGAAACTAGCATGGTGGCTTATGAATGATTTATATTTAACTGACAATCCTTTCTTGTCTTAAAAATAGAAAAAGATGTTGGACTTTAGCCACATAATTCTATTGAAAGAACGGAAGGTACAGCTGAATAAAATATCTAGAGATTCTTTTTGTTATGGGCTCAATAATATGCTTCTAGGATTATTGGGATTATCTAATGATTATTTTAGCGTTCCGATGGACAATGCCTAGGAATAGCAGTTTTGGTAATTATTGTGAACACAGGAAGTTAAAATGGCGATGCAAGATATATAGACTTGCATTTTGCTTGTCATTTGAGCTCTTCCACAAGCTAATGCCATCGTGATGGCTTAATAGGAGATGCTATGTCAATAATTGTAATTCCATAAACCTTATGTTATTATTTTCATCCCTTTTTAAGTTGGAAATATATCATTGTCTCATGTATGAGACAAAAGAGCGACCCAATGCCTGTGATGTTCAATCACCATTATGAAGGTTTGAATATGGGCCTTCATTGTTAGTTTAATATGGCTATTCCCTATTACTTTTTATCAACCCTTGTTACATTTTTTTGGATGTCCTATTCCCAGGGGCTTCAACTTTTCTTGTGGAAGCACCTTTGCATGATGAAATTGGTTGACAGTCAATGCACTTTAATAAAAATAAATGCTACAAGGATTTTTTTAAAAATGATCAGATCTATGTTATATCATTTTAAGTGAGGATCTCTAACGTGTAACATTGCAGCAGCTTACAAGGTCTTTAATCTTAACGTGTGAAATTAAGATTTGAAAGCTCATACTTGACTACATTTAAATTGACGTTATTTTTTGAAAATGGCTCTTTTTTCTATAAATGTTTATGTTAACATTGTTTTGTGTGGAATCTGATTGTGTTGATCAATCTAGTTGTTCTGTTGTCTCGGGCCTCAAAGTTTGTCGTGTTCGTTGAGGGGTGCGGATGTGTTCCCGAGCACCCCAGCGTTGAATGAAAGAGAGTAGAGCACCGCAACAACCTATATATGACGTTGCAACGGTGCAAGACAGACTTGAGTGCTGCAGCTACCAAACTGGCACCGCAACACTGCGAGACGAGCTGAACGGTTTCTTTCTCATTTTTCTGAAGGGTTGTGTCCCTTGGGGTTATTTACTTGGCTTTCTCATTGTATTTTTTATTAGGCAAGTGTGAAAATGGTGCATGTGACAAGAGAAGCAAGAAAAGACTAAGAGAGAAGAAAGATTTGTACTTAATTCTCCTAATTTTCATAGTGGATTTTTTGGTGTGGTGTGTCTCCGTGGTTTTCTCCTTATTTTGGGTTTTTCTATGTTAAATCTTGGTTTCCTTTACTTTCTTGCTTGTTCCATCATTGTGGTCTTTACTCCTCATATCCTCAACAAACATGCATATTGACATGTTGGCAACACAATATTTCACATGGGAGATTTTCATACCTTTAACGCTTCTAGTCAAATTACCAACTTTTTGGTCCTTAGGATGTTGAGGACTCATTGTTGGAAAATTTTACTTGCACATTTTTAGTGGACATGGTTCTCACTATAAACTTTGTAAACAATTATCATTGTTGTACATTCAGGTGTCCTTAAGATTCTGACTCATATCATCACATGAATTCTTTTGACAGGTTAGCGAAGCTCGAAGCTTGGACAGAGATGTGGTGGAAAGTGGGCTGACCTTTACAGGGTTTGCAGTAAGTAAACAAAAGCAGCTTATTAGTTCTAGGTTGGTGATATTTGTTAGCAAGGGCAAGTGGGCATTCGGAAACGGGAATCTTTATTAGTATTGTATGTGAAAGAAGCAGAATTTTTATGACCAGCAGTTTTGTCTTATTGACCACTGGATTTAATTTCCAAGTATAGAAACACATTGAAACATAACCAGCTTTACTTACCTTTATTTTTATGATAATAAATCAACTATCCTTGTTTAAAATTTTCAAGTCCACATTCAAATTCACTTTTGCATTTCCTGCATTTACTTTTATTTTGATCTGCTGCACCTATAACCTTAAAACTGGAAATAAATAGGAGATTTGATTACTCTCAATTTACTATTATAAAATGATTGGAAGCTGAACTGAACGCTTTTAAAAGGTTATAGGTGCAGCTTCAAGTTTTAATGTGACCAGCGTAATATTAGTTGTGCGCCTTCTCTTTACTGTAGAAAAAAGAAAATTCTTCCGAGCAAATCATTTTATGAAATTCTATATATATATATATATATATATATATATATATATATATATATATATATATATATATATATATATATATATATATATATTTATTTATTTATTTATTTTATTTTATTTTTTTTCTTGAAGTGGTGCGGAGAATACCTTGGTTTTTAGGATATTTAATAGCCCTAACATGTGAGAATACCTTTCTTTTTTAAAAGGATTTATTCTATTCCTTGGTATTAAATCCCATTTTATTTATTTTATGTGTTTGTTTTGTGATATTTCCAAATGTGAAATTAGTGTGGTCACAAACATGGTTACTATATTTTTTTTTCCTTCACAGGTTTTTAACTGCCCGATAAGGCCAGACTCTGCTTCAGTCCTTAATGAACTCAAAGGCTCTTCACATGACTTGGTGGGTTACAATTGGGCTGCCTATGACTCTGTTGATGACCTCTATCATTTTGATACCCTTCTGTTTTTTAACTTTTCTACATTTTGACATTGAAGTTTTGATTTTTATATTTGTTTTGTTCAAGAAAAAAAAATTCAATACATATTAGTACTTTTTAGGCTTGATTTGTTTTTGGAAATTTATTTAAATGGTTTTCCTTTGTCTTTATGTTTTCTGGCCACTTAGAATGCTGCCAAAAAACTGACATAATTAAGCATATCGGGAAATTTGTTTTATTTCAATGTCTTTTTGGGCTGGAGGTGCGTTGGGCATGCTAATCTATTTATCAATGGCAATAGCTGAAGCTTACTAATGATTGATTAGCGGGCGTGATTTTCTCTAATTCTTTCTAGGCTTGGCAGGTGGAAATTATTTTATCTTTCAAATGTAGGATAAGCTTTTTCTAGGAGTGATGTGTTGGCATGAATATTTTGGTATGCAAATTGCTCAGACCTTGTGACAGACCACCATGGTTTTGCCAACTTGCTGAGTAATTTTGTAGTGATCATAATGCTAGTTGAAATACGTTATTGAATATCAAGTTTTTAATCTTTTTGTACACTTTTCTTAAATTTCAGGCTATGATTACTGGTGACCAAGCTCTGACAGCTTGCCATGTAGCTAGTCAAGTTCACATCATCTCTAAACCTGCTTTGATTCTAGCACCAAATGGTGAAAGTTTTAAATGGGTTTCACCTGATGAGACAGATACTATCTCATTCAGGTAACGTCTATGCATGTAAATATGCTTTTTATCATTTTAATTGATACTCTTTCCCTTTCCCCTCATATTTTGTCTGATTTGATCTGTGAATTGCAAATCTGTTTTCTTACGCATCGTAAGCTGCTTTGCTTGGAGAACTTTGTTTTGGGTTGTAAGCCAATGTTTGCTTAAAAAAAAAAAAAAAAAAAGAGGGGGGGGGGGGGGGGGGTGTCTATGAATTCTATGATATTTTTTATTTTCTAATCTGAAAGTTGCGCTCACAGCGACAATGAAGTGGAAGCTTTGTCAGATTCCCATGATCTCTGCATTGGTGGGGACTGCTTTGAAATGCTACAACGCACTGGATCTGTCCTCCAAGTCATCCCTTATGTTAAGGTTTGATCCAGTGGTTTGTTCAAGCTCATCTTAGAGGGCAATCTTGTTCTTTCTTGACGTGCCTTCAAAATGATTTCAGGTTTTTGCACGGGTTGCTCCAGAGCAGAAAGAATTAATCTTAACCACTTTGAAAACAGTTGGGAGGATGACGTTGATGTGTGGAGATGGAACAAATGACGTTGGTGCTCTCAAGCAGGTAATATCTCTGTTTATGATGGTATTGAAGATGAAGTTTTGAATATTGAATGGTGGGCAGCATTCAAGAGCAATTCTCTTGTTTTGGCAATGTACACTTACCCTTTAAAAAAAGTCTGCTAAAAGGAAATCAACTGATTTGCAAGGTCTCTTGTCAACTAACTAGCAGTGAAAAAAGAAAAATTATTACGTGCAGTGTCTGGACGCATCCGGAGGTCAATCTGGATGTGCCACATTACCCAATGCTGCATTAGATGATGTGGCACATTTGGATTGACCTCCGGACGCGTTCGGACACCGCACAGAATAATCTCTCGTGAAAAAGGAAGAGTATTTTATTTTAATTGTACGTGACTGTCCATTTGGAAAACAGAATGATATTAGGTTCTTTTTCAAATTTGTTGATCTGAGAATTATGAAGCCTTAACTTAATGGTTTCTTGGATAAAGCTGTTTGATTGACAATTCTTCAAATTCTGTATCTAATTGATCTTTTTTCAATTATATATCTCTTGCTGCGCTGCATAGTAATAAACTAATTATATTGAATCTTCAGGCCCATGTTGGCATTGCTCTATTAAACGCTATGCCTCCACCTCAAACAGGAGATGCAACTTCACAATCATCCTCTGTAGATGGCAAAACTGCAAAGCAGAAGAAGCCAAGGCCATCAACAGAATCTTCAAACCAACCAGTCCCTTCCAACCGCCACCTATCACCAGCAGAGAAGCAGCGTCTGAAGCTCAAGAAGGTACTGGATGAGATGAACGAGGAGAGCGATGGACGCAGCGCTCCAGTTGTCAAACTTGGAGATGCTTCCATGGCTTCCCCTTTCACAGCAAAACACGCTTCAGTTTCCCCAACTCTCGATATCATTCGGCAAGGAAGAAGCACACTGGTAACCACCCTACAAATGTTCAAGATCTTAGGCCTTAATTGCCTTGCGACTGCATATGTGTTGAGCGTAATGTACTTGGATGGTGTAAAGCTGGGAGACATGCAAGCCACCATTAGTGGCATCTTCACTGCTGCCTTCTTCCTCTTCATCTCCCATGCCCGCCCTCTGCAAACGCTTTCCTCCGCCCGCCCCCACCCGAACATCTTCTGCGCCTATGTTTTTCTCTCTCTCCTCGGTCAGTTCGCCATGCACCTCATTTTCCTCATTTCAGCCGTCAATGAAGCTGCAAAACACATGCCCGAGGAGTGCATTGAGCCTGATTCTGAATTCCACCCAAATATTGTCAATACTGTATCGTACATGGTGAATTTGATGATTCAGGTTGCAACTTTTGCTGTGAACTACATGGGCCGTCCTTTCAACCAGAGCATATCAGAAAACAGGCCCTTCCGTTACGCTTTGTTTGCTGCCATGGCTTTCTTTGTCGTGATCACCTCGGATTTGTTCAGGGATCTGAACGACTGGCTGAAGCTGGTTCCCCTTCCGGAAGGGATGGGAAAGAAGTTGTTGCTGTGGGCTGCGATGATGTTTTTGGGATGTTATGGATGGGAGAGGGTGCTGCGGTGGGCTTTTCCGGGCAAGATGCCGGCGTGGAGGCAGAGGCAGAAGCAGGCCTGGGTTGCGGCAAGGGAGAAGAAGATCAATTAGGGCAATTCCTTGTCGGCGGTTGAATTTGGGGATAGATCGTTTTCATTATTTAGAGGTGACTTGCCATTTATACAAGTATTTACGCCAGCAATTTTGATGTTTGAGGCTTAAAACTGGCATTTTTATTCTTGAAATTGAATTTTTGTTTTGGTAATAAGTGGTTTTTGTATTACTGAAATGAAACTTATTATTATTTTGTTTCGTTTTTCAAATTGGATTAGGCGAAGGAGTACTTCAGAGACGAGGAATCTTGGTGTGAATCATTAGGCGAGACTTGAAATTGAGAGTGAATGATTCGTCTAATGGTTAGGAGCTATTATTCTGTGTGGATACTGGACCGTTTTTTTTTGTGCAGATGTTGGACGGTTTTTCAGTCCGGTTATGTGCTCGGTACATTTTTTAGGTGACATGGCGTATTTTTATTGATCTTTGAACGCCATCCAGACTCCGCACAGAATAATAAATCAATGGTTAGGTTCAAATTATCGCTCATTGTTGAAACCAAAATGATTTACAATTTTCGAGGAAGATAAAAGTTGATAAATTAGAACCACATAAGCATGTGATTTGAATCAGGATTTAGTAGAAAGTAAGCAAATTAGCAGTTTATAGCGGTTAAAACTCATTCCGCTTAAAAAGTAGGGCTTAAATTGAATGGAAGACGAACCAATAAAACGACTAATTGATAGTGAAAGAAAAAAATTATAATAACTAGCTGATGATAAGTGAGAGCTTTTTCAGACACATTTGTATAATTAAAGCAATTTTTAGAGAGAGAGTCAACGATTAAGATTGAAGTCTTAATTGTCAAGATGTCAAAAATTTAGCCCTTATAATTCACCTTAGGCATTGTTTGAGATATCTTCTTTACTATTTTTAAAATTTATTTAAAGCAACAAAAAAGTGATGGTTAAAAGTTGTCTCAAATGAAGCCTTTAATTTATTAGTTGGAAACTTAAGTTTTTAACATATATGTCTCATATTCAAAGTCCCGCAAATGTGTAAGAATGTGCGATTAAGTTCCTTCAAAGTAATAAAAAATGACTTGTGATTAATTAAATTTAATTTTGATAAAGAAAGATGATTCACATCAATAAAAAAATTTAATATACTCATCTCAAATTTTAACTAGCATATATAGATATAAGAAATTATCCATCAAAAAATATTTTGAATAATATTTGCCCTAATGATAATTATAGTTGAGATATTAGCTCAAATGGGTTCAATATGCGCTCCAAAAAGTCAATCTCTCATCTGCAATTTATATTTTATAGAAGTTTAAGATTTAATAACTTTTCTATAGTGAAAATATAATTTTTTAATTATTATGTACTCCTTTAGGGCATATAATATTTGCAATTTTTCATTCTCACCTAAACACTACTTCCATTTGATCGTCACAAATCTCATTCTCCAAACATGGCCGTTTTCATCTCTTTTTAGCGCGACAATAATGCATGATGTCAACTCTTCAATTTCATTACAACATTAATGTTTTAAAATCATCTCAGCACTGAAGTTTGATGTTGTCTTGACATTAATGCTCAATGTAAGCAATTTCTAAACCCACAATCACGCCCTATATCGCCTCGATATCTCATCTTTGTCCAATGTCATCTCAACATTGACGATCGGTGTTGTCTTTACATTGAGGGCCGACGTTGTCTCAATATTGATTTTTGATGTTTATTACATAACATCGATGCTCGACTCTCGACAGACTGTCATCTCCCCTCTCGACGTCTAATATGACATTCATGCTCGACTCTTGACATCCTAATATTAATCATTTTAGTACATATATCATAATTAAATTATTTATTATTTTTCAATTATTCTTAATATTCATCGTATTCAATTTCAATGCAACAAAACCAAAAGTGTTTTTTTAATACTAAATTTGATTAGTTCAGTGATGCATGTGAAGCTTATAAAGTATATGCATTGGACTGAGATCTGTAAAAGTTGGCGACAGCTACGTGCTCGTGATGGAGGCGGAGAACACGTGATTCGGTGCTCTCTCAAAGTCATCAAAACTGGAGACTCCCAAGCATTCCAATTTTGATTGCTGTTTTTCTCAAAGTTATTTATCTTTATTACAATCAAAAAAATCAATGAAAATCAAATACTATAAAGCAGAGCCCGCATTTGGTACCTATATCCACACCCACTTATATACCCACCCATATTCAATGGACTTGTGGGTGGGTATGGGTGGATACTCAACATCGTGGGATAAATCAATTTACATTGCTAATCACCGTATATCTTATATTACTACAATTCTCACTACGTAGTGTGCAACACTTAACTACGCTGCGACTATGATAAATTATGATAAGTGACTTGAAAGTTTGCAATAAGAGCAAATGGCAACAAACCTCAAGGCCATCAATCCGTGGTAGACTACGTTCAAAAAGTATGGAAAGTGTGTGAGTATAGGTGGGTACAGCATCCCGAAAGTCACCATGGGTGGGCGTGGGTGGGCGTGGCCTGTCCGAGTAAAACATGAGTATCCAATGGGTACCCAACCAGGACCCCATGTAGGACTTTGATGTAAAGACTATGTACATACTATACAAGTTATTTTACATGAAATTTCATTAATGAAATAATTATAAGATTTAGAGTCTGTTCGAGAAGGCTATAATTTTTAATAAAAGTGATTGTAAACTTGTGAAGAAATAAGTTTTAAGCTGTTGTAAAAAATAATTTTCTAATAAAAAAATTTATTGAAAGCGGCAAAAAATTTATGAGCAAATAAAAATTTTGATTGGAGTTTGAAAAGTAAACAAAATATTAATTACATAGTTGAGTGAATTCAATTGTAAAGAAAAGAGATGCATTCTGAATGAATATCAATGCAGAAGTTGTAATTAATATAGGATTGTGGTTGCATTCAGACGTAATTGTGGAGCAAGAGTTGTTGCATTTGAAAGTAGTTGCAGTGCAAGGAAGGTTGTGGCCTAGATTATTGTTCTTTGGAGGATTTTTTTGCAAAAAATCCAAGAAATCTCAATAACTAAGAAAAAAAAATCACCTCCAATATAAACAAAATGATAAACTATTTATAAATTTTGAGAAAAACATGATGATCCTTTCATTGAAACTAAATGAACTTGTTGGGTATTTGATTTGGTCGTTATTGAATAAATTTAAACATTGATTAAGGCTTCGTTTGGAGTTGGAGCAGCTTTCTTATTGCTTCCTAGTAAATAATATTAGAAATTTTTTTATTAAAAAATTGCTCGAGAAAGTAATAAAAAAGCTATTCTAAATGAAATCTAAGGTTTCGTTTGGGACAGCTTTCATACTGTTTTTTTAAACGGCTTTCTAGTACAAAAATTTCAAATTCACAAAAAAAAAATTGTACTAGAAAGCCATTTTAGAAAGCAAGAAGAAAGTCAACCCAAACGAAGCCTAAATTTATTGATAGGCAAGCATGTAAGGCTTTATTTAGAACGGTTTTCTTACTGCTTCTTAATGCAATTTTTTTTTTTTTTTTAAAGAAGCATATATTAATAATAAACAAAAACGGTTACAATAAGAAAGAGCAAGGAAAGAAAAAGAAAATTACAAAGAAACCGCGGGCTCAATTAGTGGTTGATGCTTCCAGCACCACCACACCCCACCAGGACCGTCCAAAAGGTGGAGAATGAACAGCCGACCCGAAGCAACCCGAAACTCCACAGCAATGGTTGCCACCAGCGAAATACAATGATGCGAGCACCAACCCATCATTGTCCATTCTTCGACATAACAACAAAACCATACGACAAAAACAATAAACAAAACCAAGACAAAGGAATTGCAGAAATCAATATCGTCTACGGCGACCCCTGCCTCTACCACGAGGCCTACCCCGAGATCCAACAAAAGAAGTGGGTCTAACATTAACAAGAGTGAAATCACCACCCGGGTCTGACCCACCACAGAAATTCGGCGACGCCAACTCAGCTCCATCAGAGAATTCGGAGTCAGGATCACCCTCGGATGCATCCAACCAATTCAAATGATTCCTAATATCCAGTCCAGAACTGTCGCCTAAAGAAGTGCCCACAAATCGCGTATCAATCAAATGAAAGGGACTTAGACTTTGTTTGGGACAGCTTTCATACTGCTTTTTTAAACGGCTTTCTAGTACAAAAACTTCAAATTCAAAAAAAAAAAATATTTGTACTAGAAAGCTATTTTAGAAAGCAAGAAGAAAGTCAACCCAAATGAAGCCTAAATTTATTGATAGGCAAGCATGTAAGGCTTTATTTAGAACGGTTTTCTTACATCTTCTTAATGCAACTTTTTTATATACAAATTTTAATTTTTGTACTAACTAGAAAACTGTTTTAAGATATAATATGAAAGCCATCACAAACAAAGTCTAAGTCCCTTTCATCGTATGAGCAACAACCACAAATGTACATATAATACATTTTTTTAGTTATTACAATAAGAAAATTGAAAAGCTAAAATTAAAATTAAAATAAAGATAAAAAATAGGTCTTCAATGTATCACACCAACTGGATAAGAAAAACGAAATGAAATAGCGATAAGAAGTTGATCGGAATTCAATACATATAAGGCATTGTTTCATTAAACTCACATGGCATGACTGACATCGTCTTTATGAGTTGACTCTTACTATGTGTGTGAACAAGATGCAGGAAATTATTTTATTTTTATTTTTTATTCTTTTTTAGAATTTTGAGAAAATTAATCATAAATTTATCCATATACATTCATATATACTAAGCATAGAATCTGAAGAGATATTATTCTGTGTGGAGTCCGGATGAGAAGAACCGTCCAGACTGTGAGTGTTCACATAGTACATACAAAAATTTAATATGCACTGTATATAAATGTGTACACATTGTTAATATTGTCATGTCTAAAAGATTCCGCACAGAATAATTTCTCAAAATCCAGACTTTATGGTTGGAGTCAAAGCACCTAACCACTACATAACATTTTATTTAGTGTAACTTTATCGAAGGGTTGATTAATTTGTTTCTTCTGCTATCTACTGTGTACCTTTGTTTTTGTTTTTGTTTTTTTTTTTTTTTTTTTTTGAAGAGAAAATTTAATTATGTTTTCTTAAAAAATAATTGCCATAATAAAATTTTGAAATAATTATAACAAAATTTGTCATCCAAGGCAGACTTTTTTATCACAAAAAAAAGTCTCTCAAATAAACATGTAATAATAAATAATACACCAAATAATTTATACAGAGAATAAGAATTAAAGTCTTTGGATTAATCTTTGGCAGTATTTAAGTTAAATCTTGTTTAAATCCACCTAAAATTAGATATCAAACAACCCTTCAAATTTTATTTGATAGTATGGTATTATGCATCTCTCTCTCTCTCTCTCTCTCTCTCTCTCTCGCAAATTTGTAAACTATATGAGTTTAAATGAATGAAAAAAGGGATAAGGCTGGGGAAATTTAGTTTCTAAAGATTGCTACCTAAACCTACAATCTTTCTTCTATGATTGCATTTTTTTTTGTTGGGTGATATATATACTTATCACATAATATTTATGTATTTATACATCTAATTTTTAAATTTGTATTTATTTATATAAAATTTTAATATTGGAATCATATTAAAATATGAATATAAAAAGTATATTTCATTTCACATAAATTAGTGTCTTTTTTGCTGTCATTTAAAGATATATATATATATATATATATATATATATATATATATATATATATATATATATATATATATATATATATATATATATATATATATATATATATATATTGAATATTTTTAGAAATATGTATATACCCTCCCCCTCCCCCTCTTTAAGCCCTAAAAGAGCTAATATGCACTATGATGATGTATTTGATTTTGTTACTCGATTAGAAATAATTAGACTAATCATTTTATTTTTTTTTTGCTTGCTTCACATCTATATTTATAAGAGGATATGATGCTCCATGCTTGTTAATGGATAAAGTAGTTGACTTGTTTTTAACATGTTGTGAGAAGTATTTTGTAAGATATAATAGGTGTGTAAACGTAATTAAGGAAGTATATACTATCTAGCCAATGCGATTTGAGACGGCCTTACACTATTATATTAAAGTCTTTGCATTATAGTTATTCAGATGACATTTAATATATAGGACAAGAGAGTACGACAGGACATAATTGAAAAATAAATGTGATCATTTAAGTCATGAGTGACTCATATAATGGTTTAAATCTTCAGACATATGAAGCTTACATCTTCCTTTCATCTTCCTATAAAGTTAAAATTGATATAAAAAATGCAATATACACATATGGTGTCCCTTCCATATTTTGAATAAATTTTTTGCAGCTCTTTCTTGTGATACGCTAAAAACTTCTTCCAAAGTCTATACGTATTATATGATAGAGTAAGGCACGAACATAAAATAATACTAATTTGAGAAAATACAATTAAATTGAATTGCAAAAAACTCAACAAGCTAAGCACTTATCATAAATATTTGATAACAACCACAACAACATAGGTATGTATAACGACCGCATCCATTACAAATATGAATCTACAATAGCCATACAAAAAAAAGATTAGAACTTCAAATACAATAATACTTCGCACATATAGACAACTTACATAATTTTCATCTTGAGCTCACTCTCAATCTGCTGACAATTTCTAAAAAAATAGTATTTAACTGTTTCTTGATTGTTTGAATAAAAAAATAATCAGACCATTGACATGATTTGGCTAAGTTTGCATGATCTTCTAAGGGCATATGTTTGTGGAATCTTTCTTGATATACATAAAAGAAATACGTAAGCAGAAGTACTAATTTAATTTGTTGTTCAGATCGATCGATCTCTACTTAAAAAATTTCGAGCTCAGGGGATTGGATGATGAGCCTCTCATCATATTTTATTTCGGCCAATTGGGCATAGAAATCATATTTTCATATAAAAAATGGGTTATGTAAATTATAGGCGGCACAGAAAATGATTAAAAAAATGTAAGAAAGATTTACATACATAAAAACTAGAGGACTGTGGCCCCACTGGTTTGAGCCTATAAAAACAGGCACAAAAAATTTAAGGGGTTTTTACATACTTAACATTTAAAATTTCTCTATTTATTTATTTAACATCTAAACTTTAGTATTTACCCTTCTACCACCTAAAAGTCCTATCCCTCATCAAATATACCACTCCGTTTCTCTCCTGTCAAAACCAATCCTCGAAAGCTGTATTTTGCGCACGTTTGCTTTGTTATTGCCTCATCATCGCTCGGTCGGCTCTTCTTTGCTCTTTGATATTCTTCTCCATGTGCACTACACTGCCGACGCTGGCCATCTTCTCCACGCAGCCCACGACAATCGTTTCTCCATCCGACCACCGATCGAGGAACTCCCATCTCCGATCGTCCTCTCCACGCCGCTCAAAAGTTGCTTTTCCTGAAATTAGTGTACTTAGATTCTGAATCTAATTACGCTTCATCCGAAACAAGTCTCCATTTCTTTCTCTAAACATTTTCTCCTCTAGTTTTGAAATGAAAAAGGTATAAAGAAAAACAAATATGGCACAAGCAAGTTCTTTTGCAATTTGTTTGATCACTCAATCGATTATCCTCTTGTTTGCTTGTGGTTACTTCATATGTTTGACGTTCTTCTGAGATGGCTTTTGGCTGCTTCAGCCTCTATTTCAATTCAAAGGTTGGAACCAACGAAATGTTAACTGAGCTGGAGCTTCGCACGAAATGGGAAAGACGATGGGATTCAAATGCAAGAAAAGGAGCTGCTCTGTTCGGATGTATTCGCACAAGCTGGAGAAGATTATTCTTGTGTGAATACAGCTTTCGGGGTTAGGTTTTGACGGGAGAGAAACAGAATGGTATATTTGTGAGAGAAAGGGCTTTTAGGTGGTAGAATGATAAATACTAAAGTTTAGGTGTTAGATAATTAAATAGAGATGTTTTAAGTATTAGGTATGTAAAAACTCCAAATTTTAATTAAAACGCCAACAACCCCACTATTACTCATGTCGTGATCTTGCCTTAGGTGTAAATGAGTCGAGCCGATGACTTATTCTTCTTTTGACCTCGATTAATTAATCGAGTTTGAGCATAAAATTTATTTTATGAATTTCATGCAGTTGGCTCAAGAGCCGATTTGTTTATTATAAAAGAGAGAAAATATATTTAATCAATTATTATCAAAGATTTAAAAATCAAATCGGACGGTGCCGAAAGTAACAACTCAAAATTATTATGGCGAAAGTATGATGATAGCTTCATGATTAAAAAAACATTCATTTTATGGCGAAAGTAACAGCTTACAATTATTAAAAAAAAACTGTTTGATACTGCTAGTAATTAAACCCATGTTGGAAGCACTTTCCAATGATCAATAATCTGCTGGAAATATTTTTTTCAAAGTAAAGTCTATGGAAACCCAACAGAAATAAATTGACAAGAATGTGTTGAAAAATCAGCTGGAAAATCCAATGACATTGATCAAATCTTGGAACTTTTATTCTATCCAGTGAACGTACGCAGAGTAATGTTCGGTTTTAGACAAAAAAGCGTCTGTAAAAAACTCGGTACAGGCGAAAAACTCGGTGCAGACACTTTTTTGCCTAAAACCGAACCTTGCTCTGCGTACGTTCACTGGATAGAATAAAAGTTCCAAATCTTGACGGAAAATCTTTTGGCAATTTGATCCAGCGTTAATTTCCTACAAAAAACCTAATTAAGCCTTTTTCTGATAATTTTTCAATAAGATATTTTATATATATATCGTCTAAAAAATATTTGTATTAAGAAACAGATAAATAATAAAAGGATAAAAAAAAATAGATGCTTCATGATTAACGCCCAATTTAAAAAATAAAACAAATAAATGAGCAAAACTAAAAAAAATACTAATTTAAAAAAATAAAAAGTTTATGTAATAACTGTAATATTTTATTTTTGAAAATCGCATTTAAATTTATTTTCTGATACAGCTAACTCAAAATTCAATATTTATGTTATTTTATAGAATATTATATTATTTTGTTTATTTTGACTTTCTAGCAAAAAAATACCTAATTAAAAAAATGGTCTATATTATATTGTTTTATTTCCCCTTAGACCATTCTATTTGAATTTTCAAGCGCTTTATGGAAAGTTTTTGCATAAAAGTGCCGTTGAATTCCAGATATTTAAATATTAAAATCCTAATACTCACCAGCTACAGCGACTCGAAGTTACGCCCACTACTGCTCAAAATTTCCAACTCATGACACGTGGCATTTAATGGAACACAGTACATTTCTGGTGTCCGTTGCGATGTTAAATGCAGGTGTACATTAATTATTTCTCCTGCCATTCAGTAAACTTCAACCTTGTTTGGTCCCGCTAATGAATCAAATATTTTGACTTTTTTAAAAATATATATATTTTTTGTTCGTTGTTTTATTAATTTTTTCAGATTTTTTTATGATAAAAAATATTTTCTGTAATTATAATAATGAATTTATTTTTTCACATTAATTTTGCAATTTACTTTATAATACTCCAGAAGCTCGTTATATAAAATTAATTGATGATTTTAAATTATTATTAAAAAATAATACGATATTTGTATGAAGCATAAGATATTAATATAAAATTATTAAAAAAAATGTTATTTTATATGAATTATAAAGCAGCTCTATATAGCATTCAGGATAGTTATATTATTTAAGAGATTACAATACAATATTCAAAATTGTTATCCTTTAAAAAGAACAATTTAGTTTTTATAATTTTATTTAATTATTGTTTTTATAAACATAGCAATTTTTAACTCATCAAAGAAATTTAAAATAAAATTAATGAAAAAATATATGTATACCAATAGTATTAGAATAATAAAACTTTTTGTAGGTTTTTTAAATTAATGGAGATCGATAATTTATTAAGAGAGGTGAGTTTACTTTTAAATTACATAGATATTTACCTAACCGAGCAAGCTCATGAGCCAACGAGTCGAGTCTCATCAAGATCAAATTCAAGCTCGATTAATGTGCGAGCTTGAGGCCCTATAAGCTCGCTAACGTGTCGAGTTCGAGTTGACTTGACTCTGTTACATTTCTAATCAATACACTATATTTTTATTCTATTAATTTTAATTAATATTTTAGGCCCTCAAATTTTCAAAAATTATGTCAAAACATTGATATAAATAATTACAATTTTTAAATATGTTAGAGAAAAAAAATAAACCAAGATAAATATCATTGAATTTATTTTAAAATTTATGAAATATTAATTATTTATATTTTAAAATTCTTTAAGAAAATCTAAAAATTAAACTTTTAAGACAAATCATACCTTAATGCAAAATGCTCCATGTAAAATATCATTATTATTTTTATTAATTGCATGTGGACTTAATTTAAAGTTTTGACTAAACTATTAGTTTTGGTGTTAGCGCTATGGTGATTCAATAATACATCACATGCTAACATTATTTTTATTACCATTTGCTCTTTGATGTTCATCACAAAAAAAAAAAAAAAAAAAAAAAAAAAAAAATTAAATATATATATATACTACTGTCGACCTCATAATTAACTCCTAATCATTTTCCCTTTTACTTTTATATTTAGATTAGGTAGATTTGAAAATATTTATGCTCCTGATTTTATTATATCAGGAGATCCTCTCTTTTCGCTGCTTTATTATATACAGACGACTTCTTTCCCTTCTCTGCTAATCGATCCAACCCCTCTTCCACGTTCAAAAACTAGTAAAATCCAATACTAGAAGAAGAAGAAGAAGAAGTATGACTACGGACCCTGAGTTCCCATCCATGTTCAGATGCCCCATCTCCTTAGAACTAATGGAAAACCCAGTCACCGTCTCCACCGGCATCTCCTACGAACGCCGCAGCATCGAGAAATGGCTTTTTACCTACAAAAAAACCACCTGTCCGGCCACCATGCAACTCCTCTCCTCCTTCAACCTGATCCCCAACCACACTCTCAAGAACCTCATCCTCTCATGGCGCGCCCAACACCAATATCCCTCCCCTTCTTCCCCAGCTTCCTCATCCCAACACCTTCAACTTACCTCCATCTTTTCCACCATCAAATCCTCCCCTTTCAAAGCCAACTCCCTGAAACAACTCCGCTCCTTCACCACCCAAAACCACTCCCTCTTCATCGCCTCCGGCGGCATCGAAGCTCTCCGCCGCATAATCATCGACCACTCCTCCGATTACACCGCCTTCCGAGCTTGCGAGGAAGCGCTCGGACTTCTCAACGCCCTTCCTTTCGACTACGATGACGACTCCATCGAGCTTCTTTCAAATAAAGACATCATCAACTCCATACTTGTCATTCTCCAGCGCGGCAGCGCAGAAGCAAGACTCGATGCCATAACCATCCTACAAAGAATGTCAACAGTCAATCCTTCTTTCACCGACCAGCTCCATCACAACGCTTTCGACGCCTTCAAATCTCTTCTCGATCTCCTCTCCGACGATATTTCCACTCGGCTTAGCTCATCTTCCCTTGATCTCCTCTTAACCGCTTTGGCAAATTCCAAACCTAATCGTCTAAGCGCTATCGAAGCCGGAGCGGTTTGCGTGCTGATCGAGTTACTTCCGGATGCGGGAAGACACAAAGGGGAGAGAACGCTGTTGCTTCTGAAAAGATTGTGTGAGTGCGCGGAGGGGAGAAGGGCCTTTGCAGATCACGGCTTGGGAGTTGCAACGGTTTCGAGCAAAATAGGGAGAGAGTTCGACCCGGAGACGAAGCTGTCGGTTAAAGTGCTGTGGTTAGTTTGTAGTTTTTTGCCGACGAAGAAAGTGGTTGACGAAATGATGGTTTGTGGAGCGGTGAAGAAGTTGTTGGGCTTGATTCATGTTGATGACGGGCAATCGTCGACCAAGGAGAAGGCGTTGAAAATGGTGAGGATGCATGGAGATTCGTGGAGACAGTCACCTTGTTTTCCATGTGAGCTTAGAGCAGTGCAGTATTTTTAATATATTGTTAATTAATGATTTGAAATATATATATATTATAGTAGTTTCAGTGTATTTTCAAAAGTTTTTTGTGATAATTAATTAAGGAGTTGGTATCTTGATTTTTGTTAAGTAAAAAAATTATTGTAACAAAATCTTAGTAATATTGAATGGAGTATATGGTACTTGTTTAATTTTAGTAGTTCTTAATAACAAGTCAAATTTGTAGACTTTCATTTCTTTCTGGATATTAATTACTGTTGAAAAAAGTTGTGTTTTGAATGTGCAGATAGTAAAGGACGTGGATATTGGTATGACTATATATTTAATTTATCGGTTGAAAATAGCTAACCTTGCCAAAAAATTCTTAGAAGCTCATAGGCTGAGGGTTTGTTTGGGATAACTTTTTTATTGTATCTTAAATCAGTTTTTTAGTAAAAAAATTACTATAAAATTGTTTTATGAAGCAATAAGAAAGTCATTCCAAACGAACAGTGAAAGGCGATAGTTCCATTCCGGATAGAAGAATTCCAATCTGTCTAGCCTCGGATACGCCAAGACCAGCCCCAGGTGCGACCCGAGACTTTCCTATTGCTTCTTAAAGCAGCTTCTTAGTACAAAAATTTTAATTTTTATAATTAAAAGTTTCTTTAAGAAGCAGAAAGAAAGTCGTCCCAAACGAAGCCTAAAAGAATCATAATGAGCATCCTATCGAAGTTTTTTTTTTTTTTTTTTTTAATTGTCAGCAGCTTGTTTCAGTTGATGTACTGCTTGATTCTAGGAAAAGAAATGTAGAGGAAGCCCGGCCCTCAGTCAACTCCTCTGAAGTTCAGCTCTAAATTATATATAGAAGCAGCTATTGAGTTCTCTACCCCGATGCGTTAAATCATGATTTTTTTTTTTTTTTTTTTTCTGTAAGCGTAACAGTATACGCAGCATTGGTATGTAGGTTAGGAGTTTTATTATCAATATTGTGTATAATTTATATATGTATTGGTTCACCTTAATTAGATCTAAATGTAAAAAAAAAATAAAAACAGTAATTTCATTAATTATCTAAGACTAGAGCACCCTGATCAAAGTACAACAAATAATGTCAGCTTTATTCATTCGGTTAGCTATAGACAGCTCATTATTAACTGGGTCATTTCAGGTCAACGAGCCGGGTTCGGGTTGAACCTGACTTGATCTGATCATAAACGGGTTGACACTAATTCGACCAAGTTTTACAAACGAGTCGGGTTTGTCAACTGGACCCGATCGACCTGTGCGGGTTATCGGGTTGACCTGACATGACCCGCGAGCTCGAGAATGAGATATGGAGATCAGGATTCGGGCGTGGTTTGAGCGAGGGCGAGAGCTGTGCGCCTGTGTGAGCTTGAGCTTTGCGGCGTGCATGCCTACGAGGCTTCGAGCGTGGTGCGGCTCTGCGGTTCGACATGAAAGCTAAGGAGAGACCGGCAACTAGCCCAACTGGGCGGCGCAAATGCGACCATGAGGTGGCAAGGGCTAGGGCGAGAATGCGGGGCGACGACGATGGGTGCGGCTCCACGATTTGACGCGAGGGCTACTGGGCGAAGTGCACGATGGAATGGCGGATGCGACTACGCGAGGCCGGGTGGCACTTGGCACCCAAGTCAATTTTGGGTTACCGGGTACGGTTGACCCTGATTCTTGTCGAAAATTGAAACCCGAACCCAACCGATTTGTTTAAGGAGTCAATCCTAACCCAAATTTTTTGAGTTGAATTCGAATCGGGTTGTCGGGTCATGTCAATAAGTGACACCCCTACTCATTATCTACTGAAGAATCTTTCTTTAGGCGAGCTGGGAAAAACATTATGCCAAAATACATTGAAGACATGAGGTGAATTTTAATTACTCTATGTCGGCTGAAAAATGTTCACTGAATTCTACCACTTCTTGAATTTGTATTTATTATAGCAATCGTTACATATTGACTTTTGGAACCAGCTAAGCATTTAGTCTTTAATGCTTCAACTTCTTCTTCTTTTTTTCTAAATGACATCATAAAATAATATACATATTTTTTTAAATGATGTGTCAAAAGCATAAATTATTGTAAATGAAATTCAAATTTAAGATATTTGCAATAACTTCCACCAATTTTATCTACTAAATTTGAGACCTATTTGTAATTAAAAAATTTATTAATGTAAGTGAAAATCAACTACTTTTATTTCAAAATTAATATATTTTTTTATTTAATTGATGTGAGATGAAACTCTAAAGTGTTAGAACTCTATATTTATATCATCACTCTCTCAATTTTTTCCCTCCTTTATCAAGTATAATTATGAGTAGTCAAAAGCAAAGATTTATAAGAGTTATCAATCATAATTCTTGTTCAACTCTTATATAAGACAACTAAGACTATTGGTAGTTACAAATGTATGAAACACTTAGTTATAGAAAAGTCATCACAACTAACGTCATTATTAGTTAGGAAATGTGAACAAAAGTGTTGATATTTGAGTCAAATACACAGTGGTGAAATTAATTAATTAGTTTTAAACAAAAAATCTAAACCAATTATGGATAAATGCCAATTATTTGATATTTTAAAAGCTTAAGGGAAAGTTGGGACTAGGGGTGTCAATTTCGGGTCACGGGCCGGGTTCGGGTCGAATCCGAACTGACCCGGGTGCAAACGGGTCGACCCTAACCCGACCCAGGTAGATAAACAGGTTGGAAATCAAAACCCGGACCCGACCCGGCGGGTTGTTGGGTTGACCCGACCGACACGAGGCCAGCAGGGTGCGCGGGCGAATTGTGTGCGCAGGGGCGAGCGCGGGTGCGCGCGCGGGCGAGCAGGGGAAGTGGGTGCGGCGGTGCGCCAGCGGGCCAGCGCGGGAGAGCGCGAGCGTGGCGTTGTCGCTGGCAGGCGCGACGGCGCGGGCAGGGGGGGCAGCTTCGCGGGCAGGTTCGGGGCAGCGGGGCAACTTCGCGGGCAGGTCCGGGGCAGCTGGGCAGCGCGGGCAGGCGGGGCAGTTTTTGCGGGCAATGGGGCAGCGCGATACTTTTTAAATTAAACGGGCTTTTGGCCGGGTCAACTCGAACCCGACCTGTTTTTTCAAACGGATCGAATCTGCGAACCCGAACCCAACCCGTTTTTCAAACGGGTCGGGTCCAACCCTGTTTTTCCTGGTCGGGTCCGGGTCGGGTTTTCATGTCGTGTCAAATATTGACAGCCCTAGTTGGGACCGATTGGCGACTCACTCTCTCACATCCTAACAATCAATAAATATTAATTTTGTTAATTATGTAACACATTAGAGCAATCCAAACACACTAATTTTATTTAAAATTACAGGTATATATTATCTAGGAATATCATGAAAATAAATATGAAATGTTTTTTAATTCTTTGTAAGTTATAACTATCCCAATATTTTTGTATTTAGAAGGCGTTATTTTCTTGAATTATATAGCGAAATTTTGTATTGTTTTTTTGTGGCATTATTTTCTCAAATCTCACAAGCCTTCCATCAGCCTTTGAACCTTTTTTTTGGTTAGATCTTTACATCGACAACTTTAATATTCCATTGGATAATGTTATCCATTGATGTGTGTTGTTTTTTTAATTATGTATGATGATACGTTGTAATATGTCAAATAAAACGAGTTATAGATAAAATTGGTGTCAACGTTGTTATCTTAGGCTTTTTTGGTACAACTTTGTTACGACTTTTTAAAGCAAATTTTAAATATAAAAATTTCTTGTTCAAAGATTTTGTACTAAAAAGTTGCTTTAGAAAGTCATAAGAAAATTGTCTCAAATGAAGTGTTTGATTTTATTTGGAACATTTTTTTTACTATTTTGTAAATCAGCTTTCTATTACAAAAATTTTTGTACCTAAAAGTTACTTTAGAAAATAGTAAGAAAGCTATACCAAACCACCGATGTGAGTACTCCCCGTTTTCTTCCCTCGTGCTTTCCCTCTGTTAGGGTTTTTCCCTAGCACCTTCTCGGCGGTACTAGCACCACTGCCTCGCTGGTTACATGCTCAGAAAAGTTTCTTATATCCCTCTTTCCTTTTTGTGGTGCTTTTTGCCTTCTCGTTTCTTTTGATTAGTCCACCTCTAGAGCTTAGGCAGGAATGGTGTTGAATCGCTTAGTCAATCTTGGCTTTTTGGATAGACCGATCAAATCTCGCTCCTTCCTAGATGCCCTCTTTGGTTCTTCCCTTGATGTGAGGTTTCCTGATCTGAAACCCACCTCATTTCATGGCTTTCCATCACTATCGATTTCGGAGGAGAAATTACTTGCCCTTGCGGCTCCTCTGCAATTTGCGTTTGTTGATTTTTTTCCCTCAATGCATGGAGTAATTATTGAGCCCGGATACCGAATGTGTCCATAGACCAATACAAAAGCGCCACGTTACTGGGTACCGACCGCGGTACCACTCGTTATCCTGTCCAGACAATGATTTTTTCAATGCATGCCCCTAACAACTCTTATCATGAACTCTTCTTCTTTTATCGGTTGATGTTTGCTCCAAACTTATTGTGGGAGCGTTTGAACGTTGTTGGTCTCATGAGAGTTGAAACTAAGATTCAAGCATACTATTTGAGGTTGGGAATGGTGTACTAGAAGCATTGCATGAGTGTTTGAGCAACACAAGTCTATGATTTGAATGCAATTAATTGAAATCCTGGTTCAAAATATCTTACTTCATATATATATATAATCAAATTACTTTATTTATAATAATATAAAAAAAAAACATGCCAAATTTCTAATTGTATTTTAATTTAAATAAATTGATTGTAATATTTATAAAGAGAAGTTCGTCTTTATATGATTCATAATTCACGTGATTAGAGAAATATCCCTATTATATATATTTTATTGGATAAATCTGTCCAAAAAAACTTTTCAATTGAAATTACCTATAAAAGGAGATAACAACTTCTATTTTGCAAAATGATTTTTGAAGTCGAAGCATCAAAAATGAGTTTGAACATATTTGAATTCATATCCAAAATTGAATATGGGTTGGAACCATTTGAACCCGATTTGAAATAGGGGGCTCAGACGTTTACTTGAACATGTTTAAATGCAATTATGCAAAGTGCATTGTCCTTTCAAAAACCCTTTTCTACTTCATAAGCTTTTGATCCTATTAATGGCTTCTCCCAGTAGCTAACATTGAGAACCCCTCTCTTTATTTCATGTCATTGGTCCTATTGAAGCTTTCTTCCATCGAGGTCCCATAATGAAACCCTCTTCATTGTAATGCATTACTAATCCTATATAGGGCCAGTGGCGGGGGGGGGGGGGGGGGGGGGGGGGGGGGGGGGGGGGGCAAAGACAGCTAAGGATAGGGCCGGGGGTTGCCCCCTTCAAATATTTTTTTTTATATATACAAGAGAGTAAAAAAAATATTTTGCCCCTCCTAAAAATTACTTTTGCCCCCCTTAAAAAATTCTTTTGACCTAACTTGCTCTAAAATATCTATAAATTTTTTTCACATTTAGTTCTAATATTCTCTTTCATGCTTTTCATGATAGTTTAATTACATTTTTTTTCTCTATTTTTTAAATATTTAATTATTTTTTGTGTTGTATTCCCCCTCCTTCCCCAAAAAAAAAATGAAGCTAGTTCAAACCCCTGTATAGGGTTTCCCCCTTCTGAGCTCCTATCATAAACCCCTTTTTTCTTCACAAATCATTGATTCTATTGATGGCTTCTCCTAATAGTCTCCCATCACAATTTATTTTTCTCCATTACATGTCATGAAACCATTCGACGCCTTTCCCCTTCTAAGCTTTTATGCAAACAACGATCTTTGAATGACATTGTTTGAATATAGTTCATTTTTAGGCTTGACTCTTTGAATTTTAAAATGTTCAAACCAATTTCAAATATTTAGATTTTAAAAAATATTCTCTCATATTATGACTAAGATATTTTGATATGAAATTTCATATGTATTTATGTATATAAATGATTAAGATTATTCCTCCAATTGAATTATGAGTTATTTAAAGTTGGATTTCTCTTTACGACCGTATGAATTTATTTTTAAGTAGGGTGTTGGGTTTAGATTTTAATTAGTTTTAGGGGGATTTACATACATAACTTTATTTCATGCTATTTACACTAACTTCTAAAATTTTAATATTACATTTCTACTATTCATATAAAATTTTAATATCAAATATATCACTCACATATTTTATTGTTACATGTTACCACCCTATATTAATTTTAATATTTTATTCTATGTACCTATATTTATTTTATGAGTGATAAACATATAATATTAAATTTTTAGGTATTATATGTAAATAGTATGAAATAAAATGATACCTAAATCCCCCTTAATTTTATTTTCCTCCGCTGAAATAAAGATAAACTCAGGGAAATGACTGTGCATTCACGGAGCGACGGAGATACGCGGGAGGGCGAGAGATATGGCTAAGAGCGTCGGCAGTGTGAGCCTGGAAGGAAGCGCGAAGGCAACGGTGGAGGATCAGATCTGCCAGGCAGTTCAGTCTACTTCCAATCTCCTACACCTAATGCAAGAATCCTCCCCTTCACAGGTACCAAATTACAAACCCTTTTATCCCCATTACCTCAGTCCTCTTCATGGCTCAATTACATTCAACTGTTCTAGTTGCCATACGTAATTAGTCTAAACCCTCTTCTCATAATGAAAATTGGACCATTAAACGGAAGCTCCTTTTTGAATATTTGTTCTCGTAGACGAAATATTATCAATTGAATTACAACGGAGTGGAAACTTTTCTTTTGTTGTTCAATTACGGAGTTAGGGTTTTCATTTGTTTATTAAAAAAGGAAGAAGGCCGAAAAACGTATATTTTTTTTTTTCCGATTAAGCATTGTGATGTTGATGATTTTGAAGAAAAAGGGTATGATATTAGTTAGATATACCAACGAGTAATCTGCTGGTCATGGGCTTCACTGACATTTTGCTTTTACATCTTCAAGCTAGTTGGTACACTCTTAGAAGCTTCCTTAACAGAATATGTCCTTATAGTGTTTTCACATTATATTACCAATAAGCTGATGTAGAGGACATTGGGGCTTCTTTTAAATATTTGTAATATTGCATGGATGCATTATTAAGCCTATTAAATAGATATGTTTTCCAATGTAAATACATTGTCTTATGTATGAGATCTTCACATGGTTTGTGATTTGCTGTTGTCAAAATTTCGTTAGAATGCAAAGTGAGAGGCCAAGAGGTTGAGAACTTTGATGCTTTTTTTTGTCCACACTCTTCCACCCCAGTACATGAACCACTCTTTTTTTCCCTTTGAGGAATCATACAACAAGCTTATTGTTTTTGTATAAATCACTCATTCGCCCCCCAACGAGACTGAACCATTTGTTTGAGACCAATGATTAACTATAAATCAACTTTCAAGGACATAGAGTCATGTCTCTAGCCTTAAAGTTGAGAACTTATTGAGCACACTCTTGTAAAACTTACTCGATGCCTTCATTCCTTCTCATGAAGTCTCCTCTTTAAGGTCAGAGGGTCTTTTGATTTATTCTTTCCTTTATTACGAGGAAAATAAAAAAAAATTGTTTTTATCGTTATGTTAATAAAATCGAAGTTGGAGGGACTTTAAAGAAAATGAAGTGTGAAAAAGCAGTAAGACCTGATGATTTTCCAATAAATATGTGAAAATACTTAGGAGATCAAGGAATTTCTTGGCTTATGAAATTTCTTTAATATTGTTTTAATGACTAAAAAGATGCTAGATGAGTGGGGAATGAGTGTGTTGGTTACTATTTTTAAAAATAAAGGTAATGCACAAGAGTTTGTGAATTATGGAGGAATTAAGTTAATGTGATATACATTAAAATTATGGAAGAGTGTAATTGAGCATAGGTTGTGATGTGATGCTAATGTTTCTCCAAATCCAAATCAATTTGGATTCATGTTGGGTAGGTCTACTATGGAAACTATTCAATTTTTGAGAGGTTTGATGGAGAACTATAGAGAGAGTAAGGAGGATTTACATATGATATTTATAGAGAAAGCATATGATAAAGTTCTAAGAGATGTGCTCTGGAAAGTTCTAGAAAAGAAATGAGTTAATAATGTTTATAGTCAAGTCATCAAGGATATGTTACAAGAGTTGTTACTTGTTTTCAAACATAATGGGGTTTGACCAAGTATTTTCTTTTCAATTGGTTTGCATCAAGGATCAACATTAAGCCCATATATTTTTACTTTACTCATGAATGTTCTTACAAGACATTTGCAAGAGGATGTACCTTGGTATGTGCTTTTTGTTAATGATATTCTTTTTGTTAATAAGACTAGAAAGGGAGTTGATGAAAAACTTGAATTATGGAGGTTAACCTTTGAGTCTAAAGTTTTTGTTTGAGTAGATCTAAAATTGAGTACATGGAGTGTAATTTTAGTAGTAATAGATCTAGTGGTGAGATTATGATATTGGGTGATTAAGTCATTAAAAAGAGTACATGTTTTATATATATATCAAGTCTATTGTTCAAAGCGATTGGGAAATAGATGGGGATATTATTAGTAGAATTCATGTTGGGTGGTTGAAGTGGAGGAATGCATCGTCCTATTGTGTGATAGAAAAGTACCCCTCAAACTTAAGGGAAAATATTATAAGATGGTGAGACCTGCGATGATTTATGGCACAGAATGTTGGTCATTTTTCTCCACTGTATCCTAAATTTAAGTTAAGTGTTGTAGAGATGAGGATGCTTAAGTGGATGAGTGGCTTTGCATTTAGAGATAGAATGTGAAACAAGTATATACATGAAAAGGTTGTAGTAGCTTCGATGGTAGGTAAGATTAGACAGTCGCCTTAGATGGTTTGGCCACATAAATATTTGGCCTTCCGATGACCCTCTTAGGAGAGTAGATGTATTAGATTTAGTTCATGTTTAGAAAGATAGATATTGACATAAAAAGAAATGATTAGAAAATATTAGAAATGATATATATATATATATATATATATATATATATATATATTATTAGATTTAAATGAGAATTTGACTCTTAATAGAATACAATGGAGAAAAATGATTCATGTTGTCGATCCCACATAGTGGGATAAAAGTTTATTGTTGTTGTGGTTGCTTTATTAAGAGAAAACCCTTTATCGGTGCTCAAGACCTTTCTTATGTCTATATCTCTAATTTATGAGTCAGCAAGCCCCTTTGGACTATCCTGTGCCTTTGAGAGGGTGTTCCATTCCTTCTTGCATACTCACTGTTGAGTTTCTCTTGATAAGGTTTTCCCTAGTATACTCAACTCTCATACGTCCTTCGTCATCTCAACTAAATTATATATTCATCTATCCAAGAATAGTCGATCCCTCCTATGAGATGGAAACTTGAGTTTGGGCCACTTTGCACTTTGGGCGATAACCCTCTACTCCTTTAAACCTATTTCCTATCTTGCAGAGGTGAATATATCCTTATCTTATACCTATGATGACACTTTTAAATGAATTAACTTGATTATCTCAAGTTGCCTCTCTTGAGGCATTCAATATACCTATTTTAAGTCATTAACCTTTATAGTTAGGGACAGGCTTCGAGAGTGCCAAGCCTCAAGAAGAAGTCTTCCATTGCTCATTGATATCTTAAACCTATACTATCTATCCAACTAGCTGTATTATTAAGCATCATGTCTTGAGCTATAATTAATTATAAGGGCTGACTCTCATGGAAAATTTTGATCTCCTAATTTAAAATAAACTTTGATTGGTCTTCTAAATTGTTCAAGGGAAATCTTGGGACCTTATCCAAGTTTGCCTTCCATGAATGCTTGTGAGCTCACGTTAGATTTGTTGGTCTTTGTAACCTAATGGCCTCTATTTCAACATCAGAGTAATAAATTTCTTCAAAGACTATGGATTTCGGACGTCGATGATCTTTCTAATTCATGTAAAAATTACAACTTATTGCCCGTAAGATAACCATTGCAATTCCCATTTTATGACTCCTACCTTACCTTAACCCTTCCTCCCCAAACTAAACACATCCTTCACCTTCTTTAGCTCTATGATTTGATATACCATTGTCATCAACATTGAGGTCCTGGACTTTATTCTTATCGACGCCAATGATGCGTTGGGACTTTTATCTAGAAAAGGACTAGTAAATGGACTTTTAGTAACAGCTAGAGAGAGCCAATGTAGTGGTCAATGCACTAAGTTATTGTAGCACATATGCTGGTTTTCAAGTAATGCATGTTAAGTAAGTATTAGGGAAGCTTGGTTGGAAAAGGAGATGGAGAATCTTTGGCTTGAGGTGCTCAAGAATGAAGAGTACTAATGCTACATTAAATATTTACTATACCTACACATCAGGAGAATCTTATTGCAGCTCAAATGATATATGCAGAGTATCAAAGCTTATTGGAGCACATATCAATAGTTCGAGACTATTGAGGAAGGAGTTTGACATGAGGTAGAAGCTCTTTTTCTTGCTTTAAGGTAATGTCGAGGAAACATTAGTTCAAGAAGGGAAGATTTGAATATTCAGTGAAATAGATCATCGTATGTTTACCATTATATGATGACCACACTGAAAAGTACGTTGGAATTATTTGTCATATTTTATTTGAAAGAGTAATAAATACTCATTCTATTTTATTATAATCATTTTATGTTCATTATCATCATATTTATGACTATCCAAAACATTGATAATTTAATTAAATTGCCTTGGGACATCTAATTGCCTTTTACATAATTTATCATATTTTGAGAATTGTTATAATCATTTTATTTAAGATTTTCAAACATTTTCCTAAAAAATACCCTTCTTTTTCATAATAAACCCATGTGCTCTTAGTGCTGACTGACCTTCATACATCTCCTATCCCACCACTTCGTTTGTTATGCCTTTGAGCACCTTTTGCACTCTTATATCTTCATCGTATTTGCCCGTAGGTTCTTCTTAAAAAAACTTCTATTAATGTCATCAGCATAAGCACTGAAACGTTCCTACGCCATGCAACCTCTATATTGTGGTGGGCCACGTTGAGCTAGTTTTTTTTTTTTTTAATATTTTTTTATTTAATTTTTTATTTTAATTTTTTAACTTTTTTATAACGTTGAGCTAGTGTGTTATGACAAGAAGAACCTCAATTTGGCCATCCCCATATTAACAAACTCATATTTTTCTTTCTATTAAGTTTTTCTGAAAACCAATATACATATTAAGGACCTCCACTTTGCATTCATATTAAATAATACGACATAATACAAGACAAAGCACTAACCATAAGATATACATACATACATAAGATACACACACACAACAAATGATAAAAATTAAACATTTCATTCATTTGTATAATTTCTACAATCTAAAAAACTTAGTATACATCAGCTAATCAATGCTGTATAATCTGCCAAAGCTGTTCTGACCATATCATAACAGTACAAAAGAGTTAATTATTCATCATCTTAGCCTAGCAGAGTAACATCTATACCTACATAGTAATCCAGGTAAAAGTCCATCAAAAAAACTTAAAAAAGTTCTAAAACCAAGTTCTTAAGTTCCAACTATCACCAAACAGAAGCTCTAAGTCAGTGTGGAACTAAGACGCGGTCTTGTTGCTGCAGAAGTATTGTAGCAAATGCTCATGTTTATGGTAAATGATCATGTGTCCCAAGAAACAATGCGATCCTCTATCGTCTCATTCCTTGCTCATTTGCATGTTGGTAAAAGATGAGCAAACATCTCCTTAAAGTAGACATTAGTCTGTTAGTAAAGTATATAAAATGAGTAAACACCTCCTTGATTGACTTATTCAATAACATTTTTGAAGGATCATAGTATTATACTCACATGTTTATTTCAAACTCCTTAACTTGCTTTGTTTTCTTATAGATGGCTTCAAGTTTTCTCCAGATTTTATTAGCAATTTTTAGATTTCATGTGGTTGAACTCATTAGTAGCCAATCTGTAGTGATATGGCTAAAAGCCTTGGTGTTAAGCTTGGTCATGTGCATTTCATCTTGTCAAAGCTCAATGAAAGGTTTAGGTGCCATCTTAGTATCAACCATCTTTAATGGAATCTTGTACTCATTAACCACCACTTCTCACAATTCAATATTAATATCACAAAAATAAATATTTTTTATTTTTTATTTTTTTGGTAATTATCATTTAAACCTTTGAAATACAGTGGGAAGTATGATGGTAGATCCTCACAAAGATTGTCATCTATGTGAATGGGATGTGTCATGGATCTTCTCTAGGATGTTATCCCATACAAAGTGTTTGGCTCTAATGCCACTTGTTGGTTTCGGGGTACACTCAAGTGGGAAGTCATAAGGGTGCGTGAGGGGGTTGTTTGAATGGCAATTTTGAATAAGGTATGGATGACTGAGTTGTTAGGTTAAGAGAGAGGGAGAGAATCACAATAATACAACACAAATTTATAGTGGTTTGGCTTTTCCAAACACTGACTTCTACTCACCAAGCTTCCCTTTGGGAATTTCAGTAACCATCTATGCCAACTATGAAAATCGATAAGCTTTATAAGCTCATATTTCTTTGTGGTCAATAGAGCAATCAATTTTTTTCTTGGGCTTAAGACCAACCCGCAAATGACCCTTTTAGGGCTTAGGATCAACCCGCATGAACATTTCCCTGGGCTAAGACACATCCCATAATTGGAGAAATTATTACGTGCGGAGTCCGGACGCACTCCGCACCAGACGAAAGCTGAGTTCGGACACAAATCAAAATAGACCACATCACTGCCCATTTTGATTGGAGTCCGGATGCCGACCGGACTCCACACATAATAATTTCTCCCATAATTGGTCCTTTTCTTGAGCTAAGAACAACAAAAAAACAGAGATTGTTATACAAGTACACAGGCTTGAACAAACTCTATCTAAAACACATGAGTAGAAGCAAACATATATGCACTTATGGCAATATATGAGACACTGAGGCCTCGACACGACTCTTTAAGATAGCAAACTTCAAGATACAAATATGATTGGATTAATGTTGAAAGGCAAAGCAAACATAAATGCACTAGGTATGAGCTTTCTAAAAATATACCAGGTCAACTCTCCTTATGAAAGAGATTGATTCTATGAAATATGTAGATAATCATTAATTCCTTTTAAATGATAATATAGACAAGGATTCCCCATTCTAAGATGATTGGACAATTGAACCTGCAATTGAATCTTAACTTAAAAAAATTGCTCCAAATTGAGGCTGAAACTAAATCCAACCTTGAACTTGATCTCCTCTTACTTAACAGAGTTGTTAGTTTATCGATCTTTTCTTATCCTGAAACTTTGATCCATTTGGATTTCACATATGCAATATAATTTAATTAAAATTTTGCATTTGGTTCTATGTTATTAGCCATCACAAAATTGGAAGAATCATATGGAGAACATTGAATTAAAATTGCATAATTTTGTACTTTATCCTAGTGAATTTTTTCATAGAAGTCTTGGTGTTGAGATGTTTTTGATACCAAAGGAAGATGGATCATATTATCAAATAATTACTTTGGCCTAATGCATTTTTAGAAAGTAGTTCGTGAACGTAATATACTTATTTTAATTGAGAGATATAGTTATTATTATTGGGTAGTTACTTGAATTTTCTTAGGTGTTTGTCATTAGTTCTTAACTTCTGTCATAGTTATTCAGCTTTTTGTTAGACCGGTCCACTGGACCGGTCCAGCTGGTCCAGGCGGGACCGGTTCGGGGGCGAAATCGCAAAACATGCGGAGATTCCGCCAGAACGAGCGGCCCGACCGCTCATATAGAGCATTTTAGGAAGGATTTTTGGGGGGTTTCAGAGAGAAATTTGAATGTAGGGACTGTTTAGGGAATTCCTTTTGATTTGTATGCATTAAATAGATGTTTTTCCGAGGGTTTGTGCATCTTGAATTTGGCTGAAATTTGAGATCTCGTAGATTTAGGTTTTCTTTGGGCTCTAGCGGCGTCTAGAGATTTGGGAGAGATCGATCCTCCTCTCGAATTGAGGATCAATTGTATCTTTGCTGTTTTCTTCTTCTACTAGTAAAATACAAGTTTTTCCTACGCATTTCTCTCAGTTTTCTACAGTTTTTCCGCTGTTTTTACTGTTTTCCTGCTCCGGACAGCAGTATTTCGTGGAGATTTACTGTAAAGGTGAATAGGAAGTACTTGATTTCAAGTGTTTCCTATCAAATTGGTATCAGAGCATCGATTTGGGACCATCGGTGGCTGAAAACCTGAAATTTCAGCGGGTTTTTGGCATTCAGAGGAAGATTTCTTGTGATTCGTAGAAAGAAAAATGGTTGGAAAGAAGATCGAAGTCCTAGAAGGCGAATTTGGCCAATTAAAAGCAGATTTGGAGGAAAAATTCCTTGAAATCACCGCCAACAATGAAAGGTTGGAAGGGAGGTTCGCGGCGATGGAAGAGATGATTAAAGAATTACTTGAGATGAAGACGAATCCGACAGCGTCGGAAGCAAGAGAGACTGTCGGCGACCAGGGCGTAGGAGGAAATCCAAACCCGCTTCGGGGGAGGAGGAATCCGGCAGTAGAGATTCTTGAGGGAGAGGACGACATGCCACCTCTAGAGCCACTTTCTAGAGAGGAGATGAGCATGGGAAATGATCGTCGAGATGCTGATTTTCAGTGTCGAGGTGCTGATTTTCAGCGTCGATGTACTGATTTTCAGCGTCAAGGTGCTGATTTTGAAGGCAGGAGGGGGGAATATGAGGGAAGTGCAGATTTTGGCGAAAGAAGAGAAGAATATCAGCGTCGAGGTGCTGAATTTCAGCGTCGAGGTGCTGATTTTGAAAGGGGAAGATGAGAATATGATGACGGATTCGGATACCAACGTCGGAGGGAGGACCGGGACACTTGGGGAGCACCTCATCTTCGAGGAATGTGAGGTTATGGAGAGTACCGGGGTAACGGAAGGGATCCGAATGTGAGGAAGTTGAAGATGCCCATCTTTGAGGGGGAAGATGGCCATGGCTGGATATACAAGGTGGAGCGTTACTTTGCTGTCAACGGGGAGAAGCTGACGGCGACAGGATTGTGCCTGGAAGGAAAGGCTTTGGCATGGTATCAGTGGCGTGACAGGAGGGAGCCTATCAGGAACTGGAGGGAATTCAAAAACTGCATAATAGAACGTTTCCAAACCGACCGGGGAGGAGATTTCTATGAGCAGTTCTTTGCTCTGGTGCAGGAGGGATCAGTAGAAGACTACCGTGATCGGTTCGAGCACTTGGCTAGTAGGGTGGAGCGATTATCAGATAGCGTATTGGAGGGGAACTTCATGAAGGGGTTGAAGGCAGAGATTCGAGCGACATTTAAAGTTTTGATGCCTAGTGACTTGGAGGAGGCAATGAAGTTGGCACAGCTGGTAGAAAATCAGAATAATCTGGAGAAGGGAGCTAGGAGCAGCAGCTCAGGAGGCTCTTACAAGACTACGACCACTCTTTTAGCATCATAGGGGCCTACATCAGTCAACAATAATGAGATCACCAAGGAGAAGCCAGTAGGAGGAGGGAGTGGGGATAACTTCAATAAGCTCACTGAGACAGAATTACAGGAGAAGAGGGCAAAATGGCTTTGTTTCAGATGTGACGAGAGGTATACGCCGAGGCACAGGTATAAGGACCGAACTCTTCAAGTTCTTACTGTTTGTGATGAAGAAGGAATGGAGGGTGTCGTCTTTCCACCTTGCGGACAAGGTGGATCTTTGGGAGGGGAGTATTGTTAGACCGGTCCACTGGACCGGTCCAGCCGGTCCAGGCGGGATCGGTTCGGGGGCGAAATCGCAAAACAGGCGGAGATTCCGCCAGAACGAGCGGCCCGACCGCTCATATAGAGCATTTTAGGAAGGATTTTTGGGGGGTTTCAGAGAGAAATTTGAATGTAGGGACTGTTTAGGGAATTCCTTTTTATTTGTATGCATTAAATAGATGTTTTTCCAAGGGTTTGGGCATCTTGAATTTGGCTGAAATTTGAGATCTCGTAGATTTAGGTTTTCTTTGGGCTCTAGCGGCGTCTAGAGATTTGGGAGAGATCGATCCTCCTCTCGAATTGAGGATCAATTGTATCTTTGCTGTTTTCTTCTTCTACTAATAAAATACAAGTTTTTCCTATGCATTTCTCTCAGTTTTCTACAGTTTTTCCGCTGTTTTTACTGTTTTCCTGCTCCGGACAGCAGTATTTCGTGGAGATTTGCTGTAAAGGTGAATAGGAAGTACTTGATTTCAAGTGTTTCCTATCACTTTCTTTGTATATAAAGTTTACATGTATTATATCATAGCCCTTGCATGCATCTTGTTTTGATTATGTTGCATTATTTGCTGTTCATTTGCATGAGTTATTTGCTAACATTGAAAAAATGTGTAATGCATGATGAAAATTTTATTATTGTGCCATATGTTCATTCTAATATTTGGGGTAATAATGATGGAAATTTTGTTTTAGTTTATATTTATCATATCTGCTTGAAACAGTGTACTTAAAATTGACCCTCCAGAGCCAGAAAAGTCTTATTCTATTTTTAAAGATTGTTCTTATTGCATTTTTTCTTGTTTTGTCTTCCCAAATGAATGTTAACTCTATCGTCTACTTTGATATCTGTTACCTTATAGAGGCCTTGTTGATGCGCCTGGGTTTCTTGCAAGTATTTCTGCGGGTGGAGTTTTGCACTCCTGCCAACAATTCTAGTTCGATAGTAATCCGACAACAGATGATTTTTGTTGACTTAGCAATCTGCAGCACATCTCTTTTGATCTTGTAGACGAGGATCTTCAGTATAACTCGCTGAAGGAGAGTTTTTGATACTAGAGTTGATGACACCCTTGGACTTTCTGATCAACATCGTCAACATGAGATTGAGTAGTCATTTTCACGCTTCATTAGTGAAGCAAATTAAGTTTTCTGTTGATATGTTTGGAGTTATCTATTCGATAAGATTCATGTTTATTTTATTTTAGTTTATTTCATTTAATTATCTTAAAGATCTTTTTTCTATAAATAAGGCCCTAGGATTTGGATGGTGAGTAATTATGATTGAGTATTGAATGAATTTGATTTTTTCATCGGCCGTCAGCTCCCCATCTAAGTCTCATTTTCCCCTTCTGTTCATCCTCTTCTTTCTCATCATCATCGTATCTCTCTTCTTTTTTCCCTTTTGCTTTGTTACTACCTCGTTTGAAATCATAAATTTGCCTGACCTTCCCCAGTGGCAACTATGAAATGTCTTCTCCGTCAGCTTTACTCTTGTTGCACCTTCCAGTCTCCCTTATCTTCCTCCATCCATGACCACTTATCCCTTTGGTGTGACGCACCATGGTGACATGTGATATGCCCTTGCTCATCCCTCCTCTCCCCAAATTTGTTCTGAACTATTTTATTTTATTGAATTGGAGTACGCATGAATGGAACTTGGATTTACTGCACGTGAACAGAGTTTTTATTCATTAAAGTCATTTGTTAATGCGAATAAACCCTGATCGATGCAATTATTTGTGATTTTTGGTGCATGACAATAGATTCAGATCTTTAACTTTGAGAAATTGATAAATTATGTTATTTCAAATAATATTGCGTGTTCTTTTGCAGGCACTCCTAACGAAGCTTCCTAAGAATCTCCTGGCCAAAGCACCTACTGTTAAGAATACAGGACAGGTATGTAATAATTTGCCATCCCAAGCATATTTTGGACATGCGTTGAATACTTTATATGCATGTTGCAATAATATATCGTCAAATGGTGCTCAACTTTTAGGTCTTGGGGCAGCTACCACGGGTCATTTCTTCCTTGGATGCTTACATGGAAAACAGCTTACAAAAGTAATTTTCTGTTTCAGCTTTGTTGTTCTTGATATTTTTAACCAATGATGCTTATTTAAGAAGTAACTGAACAATGATTGATTGAATTGAAATTGCCCCTCCTATGGAAACAAACATCAAAACATGCAGAAAGAGGAGCTTTTGGATCCAAAGTTGTCTCTAGAAAGACACTAAGATTTTACTAGAGAAATGAATTTAGTACAAAGAGTGAAAAGGGGAAAGAGAAGTTGAGTCAAATCTTGTAGATTGTCTATTAGGAACTTGTTTGAACACATTCTCGAAGGGCAAGTCAAACCAAGCTCCAACAAAATAATTCAGAGAGAAATTTGGTGGATAATTTTAGCAAGATTTTATGTTAGTATATTAGATTTTGATGTCCGCATTTAACTATTGTCCTCTATTGATAGGCAAGGATTAAGGTTGGAGTTATAGAATTGGATACATAGTAGAATTACCTAGAGAATGTATCGATTGATCTCAGTTTAGCTAGATTATTATGTACGGATATGTTAGACTGGAAGTTATTTAATAGTCAAGAGAACTTTAGATGAGTTCCAAATTGAGCGCAAGTACCATTGGCTAATTCCTCTAATGAATACTCTAGTCAAGTTGATGATTTTTTTTAGGTGACTATTTTTAATTAATGAGTGACTTCATGAGTCCCTCTGATGTGAAACCACATGCGATGAGAACAAGAACTGCTTGGGAATTTTAATATAAGATTGTTAAAGCTTTGCTAGTTATAGAATTAATGCTTACCCACATTAAGTTCTCGGAATTATCAAATCGAAATTAAGTAAGGCATGAGGTTATGTCTAGATTAATGGGGACAATATCAAATTGATGACATAGAATTTAATAGTAACGTTATGGAGAGAAACAATAATCCACAATTAACAAATAGAACTTCTCACCTTGGGTCTCTCACTCACTCTCTTGTTGGTGGCACGTTTGATGGGGGAAGATTGAGAGCAACCAAGTGATGCCACTAGAAGACAATGGCGCACAAAGTGTAGTCCGGAGAGGTAGTCGGTGGCGGGTAGTCCATGGGATGACTAGTTAGCACCCAACGTCTTGTCCGTTCTTCATTGATCGTCAAAGGTGAGAGAGGCGCCTCGAGTGTTGGAGGAGAACCGGCCAAGAGGAGGCGGGTTGGGAGGGTTCGGCCAAGGTGGGGAGAAAGAAAACTGCAGGAAATTTCTGCAGGAAACTGTTTTGGGGAATTAATTGGTGGGATTTAACTTGTAAATCAAATTAAATCCATGAGGGGGAGGGGGCGGTTAATAGAGAGGATTTAGGGGCTGAATTTGTGGAGTTATTGGGGTGATTAGGAGAGAGGGAAGAGCTCAATGAGGGGCCGGCCAAGAGAGAGAAGGGGGAAGAATAGAGTTTAAGCAAGTGGGGTCCACATGATTAATTTTAGATTTTATTATAAAATCTGTAATTAAAATTTCAGTTTTGGGCATGATATAAGGTTTCCTAAACAAAGCATTCAATTGGATTTGATTCAAATAGGGATTTCAAATTCAAATCCAATTTATATTGATTGCTTAAATTAAGGAGAAGAATTAGGCAACATTAAATGCTCATTAAGCCCAAATATTTCAGGAATTTTGAACTGAAAATAGGAGGGAAATACTTATGGAAATAGCAAGGGTGGAGGGTTCGGTGGGCTGAGATGGCCGGCGGTGGCAGGGCAGGTGGGCGGCTTGGCTGGGGAGTCGGTTGCTGTGCTGGGCTCCAGGGACGGCAGTGCTAGGGAGGGGAAGGAGGGGAATTGAAGAAAGGGAGAACCTCTTCCAACGGCTTCCTTCACCTTGAATTTTTCTTCTTGATTTCCTTTGCACAACACTCATGGACCAACACTTAGAACTCACCCTTGCCGCCAAAGACCTGGCAGTCCAGTGAAACTGGCGGCCAGTGGAGCCAGCCGCAGAGCAAGGTGGGAGGCGGGATTGCTGGGTGAGTTGGGCTGTGGGGAGAAAATCTCAGGGTGATTATAATCCAGATGAAAATTTCCTTGCGCTTTCACACTACTTAATCATAAAGAAAATCGGAAGAAGGTCTAGAACTCACAAAGAGATCTAGCTCTTCTCAAAACTCATTAAGAGATTTGAGAGAGAGGGGGTGAACTCACAAAGAGATCATAGGTGGAAAATATTCTTCATTCATCAAAAACTAAATTATTACAAGAGAATGACCATATAAATAGGCCTCTCAATGACAAGGAAAAATAAAAGACAAAAATGCCCCTCGGGCTACATTAACGACCAAATACCCCTAAGGGCAAAAACGGAAAAACATACAAAACAAATAAACTACTTCATAAAATGATGAAAATAAAGATCATGATCGTAGTCATCGATCTCCGGCATCTCCTGATGGTACATGTGTCGCAATCTCTGACGATGTCCTCATCATTCTCCCCAGGTGGGAGAAAACTCGACCCCGTCGAGTAAGCATCTATAGAGCTCTCGTACCACTCAAGTAAGTCGGGGCCCACTCGCTGCAGCTCGTCACGATCAACCCATGTGTTTTCCGTTCCCGGTTTCCCTGCTCACTGAACTAGATACATTTGTTGACCATCATCTCTGGTGGAAATTTGAGTTCATCACTTAGTATTTTCTCAATCTTCTCTGTATTGGGTAAAATAGGCAAATTTGGGGGTGGAGTTAGGCTGGGGATCTCACTAGGTGGGTTCACACAAGGTTCATATTTTTCGTGGAATAGGAGGGTTACACTCTAGACTTCCGAAGGTTACAAGATCTTGGATGTTAACATAGGATTAATGTTAGAACCTTCAAGAAGGTCTGACACATAAGCATTACTATTTAAAATTTTATGCAGTTATTTGAACGGTCCAACGCTTCTAGCATATAACTTTATAACGGTCCCATGGGGACTGCTTCGGACGAATCCGAACCAATACAAAATCTCTAATATCAAATTCTTTGAACCGTCCCTTGAGATTGGCAGTAAGTTTATAACTGGCATTGCTTTGGGTATTCTTTTTATTAATATCCTTTTTGCAGTTCATGAAGATGAGATGCAAATGTGGATGCAAGAGACTCAGTGTGCATGATGAATGACAAGAATCATGAGCTTAAAAATTAAAACATCAACAACTTAGAAGGACAACAGACTACAACACACACACACAACATACTAACTCACACAAACACGTTGCTAGAACTGGTGGACGAGTCACAAAGAGGGTCTAAAGTGTTCGGTCTAATGGAACTGGTGTAGGGGGAGCAATGAAGACATCCTTAGCCAAAAGGGCTTCTCCATAGGGCGCCTCAGCTCGGGTCACAGACAGTCTCCTAACGACAGTAGGGTAATCTATCATAGTCATCCAACTAGGAGAGGGAATATCTTTACTAGGGAAGGACAAGGATATCGAGGGCATAATGTAGGAATCAGGAATATGATAATACGAAGGGTTATGACTTACTACCATAGTAGGATAGCCCAAAGAGTGACTAGTAGGTATGGGGCTCACGAAGTGGGGTAGGGTCTCCCTAACAGACTTGGGCACAACAGCTAGAGAATTGACCTGAAAGTAAGGGCTACGACTCTCTCTAACACTAAGGTCGGTGAAATAAATCCAGTCACAAAAGGTATACTCTGTCAAATGCAAATCTAAAGGAACAACTCCTAGAATAGACTCCAATAAGATAAGAGGATGTTTAAGGTTCAACTTAGGTTCATAATCTTTCAGATTCAAATTACTATCTTCCAAACTCATGTTACTATCCTCAAAAGGACCAGGTTTGGTTATCACCCTACGATCACTGAATCCGGGGTCACTTAAGTCAAGGTTTAAGTCAGGTCGTAACTTCAATTTCCCCATTTCTAATTTGAAATTATCCACATTGACATCAGAATTATTCAAAATTAAATCCAAATTATTTGAAGTCGGCTCAGTAATTAGATCAAAATCTTCCGAGTTTAATTTCAATGTCTTCCCAATTAGGTCAGCTTCTTTCGAGATCATGTTACTATCGTCCAGGCAAACCTTATCCCAAGAAGTATCCTCGCTGAGACTAGGATCAGGGTGGGCTAAGGAGTCGAGGCTTAAAGGTTCCAACTTCCTTAGTTCAGGGTTCAAGTCATGTCGGGGGTCTGACTCAATCACTTCAGTCTCATCCTCAGAAAAGTCCGCGTTATCAATAGTATCCACGAAATGGGTGTAATCAGTCTCGGGTTCAGTGAATTTCTTCTTTTTACTGCAACTCTTTACTAAGATAACACTTGTAGGGTCAAAGACTGGGGAGTCTACAGGATGACTGGGCTGAACAGACGTAGGTCCACGTGGAGAGTCATAAGGGATTTGTCCAACAGAAGACCTGCTAAAGGGTCGGTTATCAAGACTAAGAGAGGACCTACAGGGTGGGGCAGCAACCCTGTCATTACCAACAGATGGGTGGTCTCGACTACAGTAATGTCCATGGTTTGTTCCAATAGAATAGGTAGGGTGGGGCTCTAGATGGCGGTCACTGGTAGCGGGTCGGTATTTTAAATTCAAATTTCGCCTCATGTCTTTCCAAGTAGGGTACTCACCGCGAGACTCTTTGTGATCTTCCAATTTTGCCCAAACTTGAAGAGCCTGACCTTTGAGGTGAGATTTAGCGATGCTAACTTGGGTGGGTTCAGGGATATGACATGATTCAAAATAGTCATCTAGTTGTTTGGCCCATTCCCTAAAGTAGTAAGGATCCGAAGAACCATCAAAGGTGGGTAAACGGTAAGGTGACTCTACGTGAGGTCGTTGAGGATTAGGCTCAGGTCTAGGTTGATAAGCAGAGTGGGGTACCTTCCGACTAGCATGATTGACCGACTGGGGCACGTACCTAGAGTGGGGAGAGCCAACAAGTTCCTCCTTTGTGGTTTTAGTTAGCGAGCCTACAAGCCTAACTAGGTCGTCTAACCTCTTTTGAAATCCTATCGAGTCCATTTAAAAGTGTTAAGTGAAGCTTAAAGAGGAATTGGTGTAAGGGACAGCATTTGGACACTAAGTTAGGTTCACCTAAACTCACTGCTGGGTGTAGAAAATATTTGGACAGCAAACCACAACAGTTGTAGAAGTTGTCCAAGCATTTAGGTTGAATTCTAGGGTGAGGACAGCACTTATAACTAAGTTAAACTCACTAGAATCCCTCAAAAGTGATGCAGGAAATGAAAGGACAGCAATCTACCACAAGGACCTAGGTTGTTTAAGAGTTAAGTGTGGGTTTTAGTGAGTGGACAGCAACTTAACAAAGGGTTACGGGCACCTAACAGCCACTAAACAGTGCAGGAATTAATCTGGACAGCAAGGATTTTAAGTGAAGCAAGTGACTTAGGTGTAGCGGTGGGTGGAAAGTGACCAAACTAACACTTAGGTAGCTAAATATGCTTGATTACAATGAAAAAGGCATGCAGAAAGTTGATGGACAGCAAAGTAAAACAGTGAATAATAGTACCTAGATGATGTTTTGCATGTAATTGATGAATGGCAATGTGAACTAGACTCCTAGGATGCATCTAGCACAAACAAAGCATGCTAGCCATGCTCTGATACCAAGATGATGTGAAACCACATGCGATGAGAACAAGAACTGCTTGGGAATTTTAATATAAGATTGTTAAAGCTTTGCTAGTTATAGAATTAATGCTTACCCACATTAAGTTCTCGGAATTATCAAATCGAAATTAAGTAAGGCATGAGGTTATGTCTAGATTAATGGGGACAATATCAAATTGATGACATAGAATTTAATAGTAACGTTATGGAGAGAAACAATAATCCACAATTAACAAATAGAACTTCTCACCTTGGGTCTCTCACTCACTCTCTTGTTGGTGGCACGTTTGATGGGGGAAGATTGAGAGCAACCAAGTGATGCCACTAGAAGACAATGGCGCACAAAGTGTAGTCCGGAGAGGTAGTCGGTGGCGGGTAGTCCATGGGATGACTAGTTAGCACCCAACGTCTTGTCCGTTCTTCATCGATCGTCAAAGGTGAGAGAGGCGCCTCGAGTGTTGGAGGAGAACCGGCCAAGAGGAGGCGGGTTGGGAGGGTTCGGCCAAGGTGGGGAGAAAGAAAACTGCAGGAAATTTCTGCAGGAAACTGTTTTGGGGAATTAATTGGTGGGATTTAACTTGTAAATCAAATTAAATCCATGAGGGGGAGGGGGCGGTTAATAGAGAGGATTTAGGGGCTGAATTTGTGGAGTTATTGGGGTGATTAGGAGAGAGGGAAGAGCTCAATGAGGGGCCGGCCAAGAGAGAGAAGGGGGAAGAATAGAGTTTAAGCAAGTGGGGTCAACATGATTAATTTTAGATTTTATTATAAAATCTGTAATTAAAATTTCAGTTTTGGGCATGATATAAGGTTTCCTAAACAAAGCATTCAATTGGATTTGATTCAAATAGGGATTTCAAATTCAAATCCAATTTATATTGATTGCTTAAATTAAGGAGAAGAATTAGGCAACATTAAATGCTCATTAAGCCCAAATATTTCAGGAATTTTGAACTGAAAATAGGAGGGAAATACTTATGGAAATAGCAAGGGTGGAGGGTTCGGTGGGCTGAGATGGCCGGCGGTGGCAGGGCAGGTGGGCGGCTTGGCTGGGGAGTCGGCTGCTGTGCTGGGCTCCAGGGACGGCAGTGCTAGGGAGGGGAAGGAGGGGAATTGAAGAAAGGGAGAACCTCTTCCAACGGCTTCCTTCACCTTGAATTTTTCTTCTTGATTTCCTTTGCACAACACTCATGGACCAACACTTAGAACTCACCCTTGCCGCCAAAGACCTGGCAGTCCAGTGAAACTGGCGGCCAGTGGAGCCAGCCGCAGAGCAGGGTGGGAGGCGGGATTGCTGGGTGAGTTGGGCTGTGGGGAGAAAATCTCAGGGTGATTATAATCCAGATGAAAATTTCCTTGCGCTTTCACACTACTTAATCATAAAGAAAATCGGAAGAAGGTCTAGAACTCACAAAGAGATCTAGCTCTTCTCAAAACTCACTAAGAGATTTGAGAGAGAGGGGGTGAACTCACAAAGAGATCATAGGTGGAAAATATTCTTCATTCATCAAAAACTAAATTATTACAAGAGAATGACCATATAAATAGGCCTCTCAATGACAAGGAAAAATAAAAGACAAAAATGCCCCTCGGGCTACATTAACGACCAAATACCCCTAAGGGCAAAAACGGAAAAACATACAAAACAAATAAACTACTTCATAAAATGATGAAAATAAAGATCATGATCGTAGTCATCGATCTCCGGCATCTCCTGATGGTACATGTGTCGCAATCTCTGACGATGTCCTCATCACCCTCAGACTAGTTAAATAACCTAGTACTATGAATTGAATTAGAGCTAACTGTTGGATGACTTGTTTGAGATTCGGTTTTGGGTGATTTGAGGTTTTGGGCTATTTCAAATTTGGCAAGTTTCAAGTTGTAGGTGGTTCAAGTTAGTTCACAACCAACGATTTCTTGAACTTATTTAATGTTCTTATAATAATTTGAATGTGACCCAGATGAATGTGGAACATCAATGCCCCAATTTGTTTTATCCCTTCTAACTATCCGAGAAATATATGAGGATGAAAGTATGTATAGTATGTATTAACTAAATTTGGCATATATGATTTGAGCTATTTGCATGGATTATTCTAGAGTTTTTGCTAAATTAGATGCGTTGCTTTCAACACTTGTGTTTATGTTTGGACGTTCTTTGGAAGCGATGTGTTGTATGGCCTGAATACGACGATAAATGTGCAAGGACCATTGCACCGACGCCTGGGTACAGTGTTAAATTGGCAAGGGTTCTCACTTCAAGGACGGATGTGGGCAAAGAAGCTAGTCCATGAAACTAAAATTAGGATAAGAACTTGAAATATAGGTTCCCTTACAAGAAAATTAATGGAATTAATATATATGATTTATAAGAAGATAAATATTCTGTGTATTCAGGAAACTAAATGGGTTGGAGAGAAGGCTAAGAAGATTGATAGTTTTAAATATAAACTATGGTATTCGGGTAGGAGTCGTACTAGAATTGGTGTAGGGGTGATTATAAATAAGAGTTTGAAGAATAATGTTATAAAAATTAATAGAATTGGACATAGAATTATAACTTTAAAAATTGTTGTTGATGCTAATTATTATTGATGCTAAGATTGTTAATATTATAAGTGCTAATGTTCATCAAGTAAGTTTGAATATGGGTTCAAAATTAAAATTTTAGAATGACTTATAAGAATTAAAACAAAAGATACCTCTTGAAGAAAGAGTTTTTATTGGAGGAGATTTAAATGGACATGTTGGTAGAGAGGTAGATTTTAAAAGCATTCATGATGGCTATGAGTTTGGATCGACAAATGAAGGTGGTAAGACCATATTAGATTTTTCTTTAGCATATGATTTTTTAATTGCTCGTATTTTATTAAAAAAAAAAGATACGAGCATCTCATCACTTATAAAAATAGATATAATAAAATGCAGATTGATTATTTTCTTATAAGAAAATTAGTTCGTTTAGATTGCAAAGATTGTAAAGTTATTCTGAGTGAAAATTTATGTACCCAACATCGATTATTAGTTTTGGACTTTGAGATGGAGGCATTTAAAGAATATTAACAAAAAGTATTTTTGAAAGTAAGATTTTATTTGTGCATGAGAATGTTAATGTTATGTGAGAAAAAGTGGTTAGTGATATTAAGAATATTTCAAAAGATGTGCTTGGAGAATCAAAGGAAAAAGCCCCTAATAGTAAAAATTGTTGGTGGCATGATTCAAATGTGCAAGAAAAGATAAAAAATAAAAAGATTTGTTATAAAAATTAGTTTAGACATAAACATTTTGATAATTTGAAAGGCTATAAAGAGGTATTTAAGGAATCTAAGAAAGCTATATACGGTGCAAAGGTCTTAGATTTTAATGATTTATATAATAGATTAGATACTAATGTGGGAGAAAGATATATGTATAAGTTAGTCAAACAAAGAGATAGGAGTTGTAAGGATTTAATTCAAGTGAAGTGTATTAAGGATGACGATCAAAAAGCACTTTTCTTAGAATATAATATTCAACAAAGGTGGATGAAATATTTTGCTAAACTTTTTAATGAATAATGTGAAATGTGATTGACTTTAGTGACCTAAGCACCCTAAATGAAAATAAAGATTTTTATTTTTACCGGCATATTAGTAAAATCGAAGTTACAGAGGCTTTAAAGAAAATGAAGTGTGGAAAAGCTGTTGGACCTGATGAAATTTCAATAGAGGTTTGAAAATGCTTAGGAGATGAAGGAATTTCTTGGCTTACTAAATTTTTTATACTGTTTTAAAGACTAAAAAGATGTCAGATGAGTGAAAAATGAGTGTTTTAATTCCTATTTTTAAGAATAAAGGTGTTGCACATGATTGTACGAATTATAAAGGAATTAAGTTAATGTATCATACTTTAAAACTATGGGAGTGAGTTATGGAGAGTAGGTTGCGGTGTGATACTAATGTTTCTCAAAATCAATTTGGATTTATGTCGGGTAGGTCTACTATGGAAGCCATATATTTATTGAGAGGTTTGATGGAGAAATATAGAGAGAATAAGGAGGATCTACTTATGATATTTATTGATTTAGAGAAATAATATGATAAAGATCCAAGAGAAGTGACATGGAGGGTTCTGTTAGACCGGTCCAATCGGTCACATATGGACCGGTTCATGCAGACAGAGGCGCGATTTCTCCGTCTCACATGTACGTCGATCCAGCCGTAGAAGGCGTCCGAGTAGATTTGGAAAGTTTTTTTAGGAGTTGGGAGGGAAATTTGAATGTAGGGACTGTTTAGAGATTTCCTTTTGATTTGTATGCATTAAATAGTTTGTTTTCCTAGGGTTAGGACATCTTGAATTTAGGTGAAATTTGAGATATTATTGGTTTAGGTTTTCTTTGGGCTCTAGCGGCATCTAGAGATTTGAGAGAGATTGATCCTCCTCTCGAATTGAGGATCAACTGTATCTTGCTATTTTTCATTTTTATTTCATCAAATAATACAAATTCTCTATTGTTTTCTTGATTTTGTGTGGATTTTTGTGGAGAATTTTTGCTGTTTTTTAAAAGATTGATAGGAATTACTTGAGATCTTCAAGTGTTTCCTATCAAATTGGTATAAGAGCACATCAATCTATGGGAAACCAATGTCCGGAAGGAAAGTGAAAGTTTTGAAGGGAGAACTTGGACAACTTAGAGCATATTTTGAGGAGAAGATTGTTGATTTTCAAAATCAGATCGCGTCCGTCAATGAAAGGATGGAGGAAAAGTTCGCTGTAGTGGAAGACATGTTGAAGAAATTGCTTGAAGATAAAACCAAACTGGCGACATCGGAAGCAAAGGAAGCGACCGGTGGCCATGGAAGAGGTGGGAACCCTAACATGTTTAGGGGAAGGAAAAATCCAGAAGTGGAGATCATGAATGAGATGTTAAGAAGGCTCTTAGAGATGAAAACAAAAACTTCATGGGTGATTCCGAGGGCTAACCCTAACCAAGATTTGATCGGGAATCCCTTGGCCGAATCGAAGGGAAAGGAGATCGGACAAGAGGAGTTTGATGAGGAGAGTTTCTTTTATCAAGATCCACCTCCTAGGGCTCCGATAAGAGGTGGATCAGGGTTTCTGGATGAGGGGACAACAAAGAGAAAATCTTTTGGTGTAGGCAGTAGGGCTGCCGACCACTATGGGAGGTCTTTTGGGCAAGGGAAGTTGATGACCAAAGGAAGGTGGGATTCCCACCCTCGATGCATGGGGAAAATATGGAGGGATCATGAAAACCACCACACTGGAGGGGGAAGAACCTATTGGGGTGGTAGTGATCGTAGGGTGAGGAAGTTGGGGATGCCAGTATTTAAAAGGGAGGATGCTAATGTGTGCATGTATCGGGTGGAGATGTATCTCGGTGAATGGGGTGACAAAGGAGGAGAGATTAACGACAACGAACCTATGTTTGGAAGGGAAAGCTTTAGCTTGGTTCCAGTAGACGATAGCATTACCATTAATAGTGCAGCTAAAGAAATCTATCAACAACATCCCATCCTTCCACCTTGAGGACAAGGTGGATTTTTGGGAGTGGAGTATTGTTAGACCGGTCCAGCCAGTCCCATAGGGACCAGTTTGCGCGGACAGAGGCGCAATTTCTCCGCCTCATCTATATGCCGATCCAACTGCAGAAGGCCGCTGAGTAGATTTGGAAGGTTGTTTTAGGGAGTTGGGAGGGAAATATGAATGTAGGTATGTTTAGAGATTTCCTTTTGATTTGTATGCATTAAATCGTTTGTTTTCCTATGGTTTAGGCATCTTGAATTTATTTGAGATCTCTTAGGTTTAGGTTTTCTATGGGCTCTAGCGGTGTCTAGAAATTTGGGAGAGATCGATCCTCCTCTTGAATTGAGAAACAACTGTATCTAGCTATTTTCTGTTTCTATTTCATCAAATAATACAAATTCTCTACTGTTTTATTATTTTTGTGTGGATTTTTATGGAGGATTTTTGCTGTTTTTCTAAAGATTGATAGGAATTATTTGAGATCGTCAAGTGTTTCCTATCAAGTTCTTGAAAAGAAAGTAGTTAATAATGCTTATATTCAAATCATTAAAGATATGTATGCAGGAGCTATTACTTGTATTCAAACACAAGGTGGTTTGACAAAGTATTTTTCCTATTTTGGTTGGATTACATCAAGGATCAGCCTTAAGCCCATATCTTTTTGCTTTAGTCATTGATGTTTTCACTAGACATTTGCAAGAGGATGTACCTTGGTGTATGCTCTTTGCTGATGATATTTTTCTTGTTGATAAGACTAAAGAGGGAGTTGAAGGTAAACTTGAATTATGGAGGTCAACCTTAGAGTCTAAAGGTTTTTGCTTAATTAGATCTAAAATTCAATATATGGAGTGTAATTTTAGTAGTAATAGACCTAGTGAAGGGATTGTGACTCTGGGCGATCAAGACTTTAATAAGAGTATACATTTTAGATATCTTGGATCTATTGTTCAGAGTGATGATGAAATAGATGGGGATATTATCAGCATAATTCAAGTTGGATGGTTGAAGTGGAGGAATGCATCAGGCTTGTTGTGTGATAGAAAAGTCCCCCTCAAACTTAGGGGAAAATTATATTAGATGGTGGTGAGACCTGCGATGCTCTATGGTGTCAAATGTTGGCATTAAAAGAGAAGCATAATACTAAGTTAAGTGTTGCAAAGATGAGGATGCTCAGGTGGATGAGTGGCTTTATCCTTTGAGATGGGACCTGAAATGAGCATATACGTGAAAAGTTTGGATTCACTCTAGTGGAGGATAAGATTAGAGAGAGTCGCCTTAGATGGTTTGGGAAATGGAGGCCTTCTGATGACCCAATTAGGAAAGTTGAGGTATTAGATTTGACTTATGTTAAGAAAGATAGAGGTAGACCTAAAAAGACTTGGTTAGAAAATATTAGAAATGATATTTCTCTATTAGATTTAAATGAGAATTTGACTTTTAACAGGACACAGTGGAGAAAAAAGATTCGTGTAGCCAACCCCACATAGTGGGACAAAGGCTTGATGATGTTGTTGTTGTTGTTGTTGATTTTCAACACTTGCTTGACACATAAGCATCAATGTTTATAAATTTGAGTTGTGGTTATTTTTTAGAACTGTGGTGTTTGGCATTTTTTTTACTGTTCTTTTGTGCTGGAATCACCTTAGCGCGTTCTTCTTACATATATGTCAAAATTAAAGTGTGTTATATGCTCAAATGTCATCAATGAGCTTTAAAAGAAGTCCATAGAGGTTACCAAGCAAAAATCTTCTTTGTCTGTAGAGGGGTCATTGTTAGGGTTCAAGAAATTAAAGATTGAGAAGATTGATGAAGTCAGTAGTTGGACCTTCAGTTGAGAAAGGTGGTTGTAAAGGAAGCCTTTAGTGTTGAGAAGATTGCAGTTGAGGTAGCATATTGCCAATGGGAATGTTTCTGAAGATGAATAGATGATCTATAAGGTGGCCCTATGATACTGGGAAGGATTGATCCTTCGGAAGTAGGAAAGGTGGAGAATTATGCACTTTGTAGCTTTCCCTTTCGACACAAATAAACAAATTTTTGGCGCTTCTGATTTCAACACGCCCTATAACAATAATCTTATTTTTGAATTGATTGGAAGATGAAGAGACGACTCTTCTGATGTCTCAAATGACTTTAGTTGAAAGTGAGGGTGATTTCCCCAAAGTATCCCAACCTGTGAAGAGGCAAGATGATGAGCTAGCTTCTGAGGTAGCTAGAATTGGATGCTTAGTTATTGGCAATGTTGTGAGGGATGGACCTCATCATGGATATTGATTAGGAAGGACTTGGTGCTGATGGCTGTAATGAGCAAGACTTAAGTAAGATTAAAATCATGGCTTTTGGAGATGAAACTACTATCTCTGCATAGAAGTTGGCTGAGGGAGACTCTAGGATGATGATCCCTGGATGTAGATTCTAGGATCTGCTTATTGAGATAGTATTTTTGAAGAAGAAAGTAACAAGTCCATAAGTTAGCATTGAAGCCGAGTAAATGGAGATGAATAGGCAAATTGAGAGCCTGATGAAAGTCAATGTGAGAGTTATTAGGTGCAAAGTCTTTGGCCAGATTGACATGGTTCACCATTAGATGTGGAGACCAAGTTAAACTAGCAAATGCACTAGTTGCCCTTCTGAGTTTCTCGAGAAGTTGCCCATGAAATTCACAAGGAGATTGATGAGCTTTGGACAAAATCTGTCATGATAAGGAAATTTTTTGAGACTTTGAGGGTTAGTTAATTCATAGTAGGGGTCCTGTTTCATCCTTCACTAGCTAATCTTGGGTGTAGATCTATAGTGAGAGGTTGCTCTTGATCATCATTTTTGAGGAGCTTTATTGTCTCTATATAATGAGTTCAAGGGTTCTGATTGCATCAAGTAACCTATCTTTAATTAAACTACAGACAACTTTCAATGAAAGCTGTAAGACCGAACTCATCATCACATAAAAAAAAATGAAAGCCGTAAGGCCTGCTAATTGGATAACTCATAAGTGGAGCCATAAGCCCCAAACCAAATCAAACAAACAGACAACTCATAAGTGGAGTCGTAAGCCTCGAACCAAATCAAACAAACAGACAGCTCCTAAGTGTAGCTATAAGGCCCGAACAAAATCAAACAAACAAACAACTCTTAAATGGAGTTGTAAGTTTTATCCCATATAAAACTACTGTGCAAGTCCTAAATAGAACTATAATCCCCAAACTAAATAAATGAATAAAGTATTCTAACAGATATAAACCACAAACCACAATAAAATCTCTTCATCCAACCACTTCAGTTTACTCGGGATCCTTGAGAAGAGGCACATTGCTGTTAATCAGATTGTCTGAATACTACCATCAACGATTGTCAGTGTTGGTAAACTGAATCCTACACTTTCCTGGGACTATGGAACTATGGGATCTTGATTGGGTCTACCTCCATCCCGAACAAACGAGACTAAAATATTTTGAAGCTAATTCATCCTTAATCAAGAGTTCTCTCGTATAAAATAGGAGGGGGTAATTAACTATGAGAGCTTACGCTCATAAGAAGTAAGGACCCAAATTTAAATAAATTTCGATACAATCATCGGGAGAAATCTAATTAACTAAAACTCAATATGCCTTAAGGCAAAATGAAATGCTAAGTCTGAAAAATGGGATTCATACCGAAACACTATTTTTTGTGAGCAAACAACCAATAAATGAGAAAGATTTTCATGAAAATTCTAGTAATGTTTTGTATGAAATTTGCAAACGAGAGTTCGATGCCAACACTTGATCAATGTCCTCTATTTATAAGTGAGAATTAAAATTTGCATTACAGAATCAGTTACATAGTAGATTTACATAGAGACTCTATAGATTAGACTAATTTAGCTAGTGTTAACCTATGTTATGAAAACAACAAAAAATGCATTACCTCCGTAATCCCTCCCGAAATTCTGCAGGAATCCCGCTGAGACACTGTAGCACGGCGCCGTTTACGTCGCCTCCCGAAGATCCCTCGTAGACCTCAATTACTGCTCTTCGATGGATTTAAAAGCCAACCGAATGAAGCCTTTGAGAGCCCCTCTTCCACTCACGATCCACTCAGCTCCTCCGAACACATCCTCACTCTACTTCCACGACCTCTTCCCGATCTCCCTTCTTTGTCTCAGCCCACGCAATCTCCCCGACCTCCAACCTCCTTCCCTGTACCGAAGTCACTGTCGATCTCCTATCCGAACTCCATCGAAGCCTCATCTCAGCAACCTCACTCCATCTCTCCCGACCCCCATTCGATTCTTCCGATCCAGTGAGATCCAGAGAGAAAGAAAGAGAGAGAGAGAGGGAGGGAGAGAGAGTTGTCTCCTTACCTTTTCTTCTTCCTCAAGCGCCGAAACCCCTAGCTTCCATTGCCGATCTCCTTCCTACCTGTCCCGACCTCCCATTGCCCTCATCTGAAGCCTCCGATCTTCCCCTATGCCCACCTCTTCCATTCGCAAGCTAGCTTGTGCCCTTCATCCTGAACCGAATCCATCTATTGACCTCTTAACAGAGAAGAGGTTATTTCTCCCCTCTCTCTCTCTCTCTCTCTCTCTCTCTCTATATATATATATATATATATATATATATATATAATATATATATATATATATATATATATATTAATATATGTACATAATTCTTAAAAAAAGTTTATTTTGTTTTTTTAAAGAATTCTTCTCTCGCGGCTTGCAACGGGCCGACAAACCCCCTACGTGCTCACGTAGCGTTGTAGGGAGGGAAATCGGCGCTGCGCTTGCGGCGACTTAAGAATTCTCCTTCAATGCTAGCAACGAGCTAGCAAACCCCCTACGCGCTCATGTTGCGTTATGGGGAGGGAAACCGGTGCGGCACTTGCAGTGAGGGGGATTATAATATATATATATATATATATATATATATATATATATATATATATATATATATATATACCCCCGAATGCTCACGTAGTGCAGAGGGGGGAAATTTGTGCACTTTTCAACTTGTGCTCCAAACCCTTAAACGCTCACGTAGCGGGCGGGGATTTTAAAAAAATAATTTGCAACCGCGGTGTCATTTTTGACACCTACCTGAAGCGCTCACGTAGCGTCGAGGGGAATGCCGCCTCTTGATTTTTTCCCCTAAATGGGGGAGACGCCGGGAGGCTTTCGAAATTTTATCTAAAATCAGACGACTTGAATAAAAAAAAATGAACTTGGACTTGTTCGAATTCAAATGAATGTGGAGAAATTGGAATTGGAACAAATGACTTAGGGTGCGTTTGGGACGGCTGCAGCTGTCGGTAAAGCCGGTTGTGAAATTGTTGTACATAAAGTTGCTTTTTAAAGTTGTTGTATAGAAATCAGTCAATTTTGTTTGGGTAGTATTACTGTCGAACTGCTGTGTTGCTGTTGTTTGACAACAAATTACCTTGTTACTCTTATATTGATGGCGAGTGGAACTAATGAGAAAATTATAAAAAAATAACAATAATTTCCCCCAAAAAAAATCCCAATAGCTGCACTGAATATTCACTAACAATAATGTATCTTCAATTGAATAAGTTCGAAAAACAAAAAACAAAAACAATAGAAAAAGGAAGCCAGGCGATGAAATGTCGTCGGAGTTGAATGTACAGAGAAAAAAAACCAGATAGCCGGGAATCACTTCACTCCAGACTCAAAATTTTACCGGCGGCGGCGAAGAAGATATGAGTTCGCAGAAAGCCCTATCGGACTTCGACTGGTCCATATTGCAGTTCTCACTTCATTTGAAAAAATTCCTAAGCTTGCGGCTTATCGTCGGCTACTGCTGCATTCGGTGTTTATTTATGTGTTTGTGCCTCTCTCTCGTTTTCCCCTCTAGAAAAGTCAAAAGCAGAAGATGCATTTTTTAGATATTACTTGAGAACTTCAGCAACAAAAACTGGCATTGAACTGAAAGAGTGAAAGTATCACCACAAAATAAAATAAATAGCTTAATTCGTAAACAACAAGTAATAACTAAAAAGGTCAAGAAAAATAAAAACTTACCTTTTCCCTCTCGGCTATCTGAATGCTCGCAAGATTTCTTATCTCTTCTCCCCTTTTTTAGCTCCTTATCCTCCTCTTTTCTAGTTTTCTTCTCTTTCTCGTCGTCTCTCTTCTTAAATTTCCTAGCCCGGTCCTTGTCATCTGAAAGAGAAAAACGAAAATGAATAACAGGAGTAACAGAAGACGGATCGTTTAGCTACCCTGTTCCTACTTACCGTCGATCGAAGGTGAAAGAGAAGATCACCGCTTTCTGGACTTCCGATCGCTGCCCATTTTCTTACCTGGTAAAAATTCGGAGGGAGATGGAGATTTGTAACTATGGACTTTAGAGTGGAACTTGGCGAGGATGAAGAAGAGAACAGGGTAGTTTTTAGGTAACTGCAAGGTCATTAAGGTATTTCTCATGCCTTGGAACCGCGAAACGCAGGCGAACGCGGGGGGTTACTTCGGACCGGAAAAGCAACGGCAGGACGTGAAAATTTTCCCAACGGAGCACGAAGCGGTAACCCCAAACCACATTGTGGTTATGTTCCCAAACGCACAGCAGGAAAAATCCGTCCCAAACGCACCCTTAAGTGAACTTGAACACAAATGAACTTAATTCAAGTGAACTTGAAATTGACTTGGACTCATATTTGAACTTGATTTACACATCAAGTGGATATGACTTGAACTTACAAAATAAGCAAGGACATGATTTGAATTCAAAGGACCGCAGAGGACTTTGATTTGGGCTTGAACGATAGAACAAAGAGCTTGAACTCAAATGAGTTGCATAAGAGATTCATGAACCTAAACTTGAGTCAAGTGAGGAAGAACTTGCAAACTTTTGAACAATAGAGGACTTGCACTTCAGATGACAATGAAGAAGACTCATTCTTGGCTTGGTCTTAAGCTCAAGTCGAAATCGGACTTTGAATTAATGATCTAAATCGTAACCTAAACTAAAGTCTAATGTTTGGAAGTGAAAGCCATAAGTCATAAAAATGATGAAATCAAAGATAAGTAAGTGAATGAAGACTAAGTCTTTAAGAGATATATAAGCAAGGAATGATGAGGTGGAATTATCTCGAATCGTTCAATCAAATCAATCTACATGCAAACAAGAATTCAATGAAAAGGCAATCAAATAGCAAATGATTATCATCCTTGTATCAATCTACATTCATGCTTACTCAATTGAGATCAAATGGAAGATGTATGTTCAATAAGAATCATCAATTGGGGCAAGAAGTGATCAAACTAAACTGACTCAAGCTCTCCAATCAAGTTGATATCCATGCAATGATTGAACGAGGAATATGATATTGTGCCTACAGGCAATGATATAAGACTCTTCATGCATACAAACACTGGCTCGTGGATCAAAGTAGTGATGAACTATCAACCAAGATGTATTTGAAGTGTGTGAAACCAATACAGCTCGCATACGAACGATGCTATCCAATTGTAATCAATGTTGATTAATAAATTACAAGGATGGTGGGTTCCTTGCAAATACATATACATATTTAGCATCAAGATACAATAAAATATAAAGGACCACCATTCAATAGTCATCAAATATGCTAGTCCATTTCAAGTAAAGGAGGACGATATACATCAAATACAAACATTCACCGGTTGTCGTAAGAAGATCTGCTGCATATATTGGATGCTGCCTACGAGCAAATGTAGGGGAAAAATGGCAAATGCGAATGCTTATGGGCAATGCTAAGGGATTTGCCCTCAATGTTAACGTACAAATAGGCACATCGAATCATGCAAGTAATGACAAGCAAAGACTGTATATCTGTCATATATATACAAGATATCTACACACCTGCATGCTGTCATAGTAGAGGGCAATGAATGATATGACACCTTCATGACCAGTCACAAGTAAATGCCAAAGGGTTACAATAAATGCAAATATCTACGGATTAAAACAGGAGATTTGTTAGTGCATTATAATCCATCTGCAGAAAGCAACAAGTAGTGCACGACAGTCTACCTGTGTAAAACAGTGAACAATTCAATTTAGAAGCTGCTACGCCATACCACCGGATCCGCAACTTTTATGCAAGCGGACAGAAGGTGTCTACAAGTACTTTCAAAGTACCCCCACACGTGCACCGTAGTTTGTATACACATAGGTATACTAAAAAGGGTAAAAGTAATTATAAAACCTGCAAGGGCCCCGATCGTGCTGAATGTTTATCTCAACCGGAGGGGTTCACAAATATTTTCAAATGCCTCCCAAAAGTCAATTCCAAACATCTGAAAATCCAAAATCCCATAAATCCCAAAATCCAAATATTTAAAATTGAAATCCAACCACCCAAACACTTAAAGCAAAATCCATCTATCCTCCACAACAGTTTGCGGAGGTGGACAAATTAAAATTTACTTCGGCTCACAAAGAGACAAATGCCTAGTCGAAAATATCACTAGGATCCATTCTCAAACAACCTCCTGCCAGTAAGGACATGGTAAGTGTCCTCTAACCGGCGGTTTTGCCGCCAAATGACATCGCAGAATGAACGGTTATGACCCGGGGCCCTCTGAACCGAGTGGTTTTGCCACCAAATGGCACCACCAAATACTGGTTATAGCCAGAGCCAATACGCTCCTTAGTGGCATCAAATCCTTGAGATATGAATCAATAGGATATGATCGATAGGGCACAAAGCCCTTTGTTAGCTAAGGTGGATTCAAATTTGTCATCTTAGACAAATATCCATCCAAGGTCTACAAGGTACCCTTGGATGAAGCAACCCATGGCTGCCGAAAAGGATCCTTCTGTCAGGTTGGGTCGACTACCTCCTCTGACTAAGTAGACCAGCGACCACGATGGCCCGGGACGACGGAACCATGGGATCTTGATCGGGTCTATCATCCATTTCCCCACCATCAGCTTTAAGTGAAAGATGATGAAATTTTTATTTTAAATATCAATTTTCTAAATCTCCAAACTCTCCAAATTTCCAACCAAATACCCATGCTGCTACTATATGCCAGATAACACGTATATTCTACGTATCTGATTGACGACTAACCTTAATCGAAAGTTCTCTCTCGTGATCGAGAGAGGTAATTAAGTATAGGAGCTTGCGCCTATAGGAAACTAGAACTCAGATTATAAAGTCCTCGCAACATGAGGGCGAAATCTCTAGGTAAGTGTCTTATCTACAAACCCATCTGCCTTTCAAAATTTCCCCTTGAACTTAGTTCGTTAAAACTCCCTCACCAAAAAGAAAAAGCACATCAGTGCGGGCGAAGGCCGGGGCCGAATTTTCGGAGCCCACAGCTAGTGGTGTAGCAAACAAGTTAGATTTGTAGTTGGGGGAACTTCGGCAGATTTCTAAATAACGGAGAGTGCCTTTAGCAAGTTCTTCTAATGATAATTTCTAGTTGGCTTATGAGCACTTGAGGCAAGTTGAGTTCTTTTGGGCAAATTGCCTCGTTTAAAGGACGGTTCATGAATCTCTTGGGTGAATTTTATAGCTTAATGCTCAGGATCAAGTTAGAGCTAACTCTTTGGTGGCTTTTTCAATATTTGATTGTGCGAGACTCATGCTTTGGGTGACGTCAGACTTGGTGAGTTCTATGTTGTAGAAGGGTAAATTCAATTCTCAATCAAAGGCTTCTTAAACCCAATTCAGGTTCACATAATGAGCATAAGCTGTATAACCTGACCTAGACAAACATGTTTGTGCAGGAACATACCAAGTGGTGAAGACCTAACTTCATTTTAAATGCATCTTTGTTCTTTGACTCTAGCCTAGTTTGTTTGGGTGTTTTTTGTGCTTATTCCTTTTTAAAATGTTAAAGTTATTTCTTCTTTATTGTTTGGTTGCTCAAATCATGTTTTCAATTACACCGTTTTTTTTTTCTTCATTTTTTGCTGTTTTGAGAAAGCTTTTTATGTGTGCTTTCTCCGTTAGAAAACTCCATTTTCCGAATCAATGTTTCTTAAATCTGCCTTTTACAAAAGTACGGAATAACCACCGAAGCCTCTATCTTGCTATGAATTTACTGGCACAGCTAACCAATTATTGAAACACGACCAATTGAAATTCAGTTCACTCTATCTGTTTCACTTGGGAAAAAGAAAGGAAGCTTTTAGTGTTTCATTTTGTAGCATAAACATTGGACCAGCTTCTTTTATCTTTCGCTGCAGTGTTCCACATCTGAAGACCGTGAGCCAATTGCTGTCAAACTTGGAAAGCACTCAGCTTAAGTCCGCATTCACTGCTCATCCACTTGCACAGGATCAGAAAGAAGCAGCTTCAATTAATATGGATGAAAATATGTGAACATATATATATATATATATATATATATATATATATATATATATATATATATATATATATATATATATATATATATATATATATATATATATATTAGAAAACAAATCAGCTTCTTCATTTTTTAGATTTCAAGTGACACGACTAGTGGAATTAAGATAATAGTCATATCAAAAGTCACTGGTTGAAGTATTTAAAAAAAACCTATAGCCATTGCTGTCTCATTGATATTATAATATTGGCTAGAGCTTGAAAAGCGTCTTTGTTGCACGTGCAAGACCATCTTAGGTAATTTTAAACAATGCAAAAAAATATCATCATTTAGGGTTCATTTTAGGGTTCTCTAACAATCAACTATGGAGCTGACAACTCGCAAGCCAGCAAGTCAACCTCTGCTGGTTCTTCTTGTGAAGCCATTTCAATCTTCTGGTCTGCAAGAAAGCCAAGGAAGAAGATATTCGGAAACATAGTATGTGAAGAGAAAAAAAGAAAATAAGCTCTCTAATACTTAAATATCTGAGGTGCTGAACTGCTATTTTCTTTTTTGGCTGGAATCCCGAATGCAGATCATGTCACTGCCACTACGCCACATTCGACTTGTTATTCTCAAAGCTAATCATAGTCTCTCCAAAAATTTCGAATTATTGTAATTATTTTCTTGTATTTTTCATTAAATTGAGTGATGAAAACACATCAGGCAGTCCTCTTTACAAGCTAATAATAACTGTGCTAAAGGTGTTTTTTTATCACAAGCATTTGCTTTAATGTATCCTTTTAATATAAAATTAGAAGAAAATGAAATAATTTATTTCTTATCTGTCTCGAGACTGCGCATTATTCTCTCTTGCGAGCTCTTTTGGCATTTGTCTAGAGAAAAATTTCTTGAGATTCTCTTGGGAGTCGAAAATGAGACCTATGGCCTTTGACTACCATACTGAAGGGTAAGAGCATGTTGTAATCTTGGGGACAAGTATTTTGGTATCACAGTTGATACAATGCCATGTAAATCCTGAAGGTGATTTTTGGAAGAAGGCTATGGATGAAGAAATGGAGTCTCTTTAGAAAAATTCTACTTGGAGGTTAGTGAAGCTTATTCTAGGAAGAAAAGTCATTGGGTGCAAATTGTTATATACAAAAAAGGAAGGATCTCATGGAGCTGATGTGAGGTACAAGGTTAGGTTGGTGGAAAAAAGGCTTTGCACAACGAGAAGAGATTGATTATGATGAGTGTTATACCCAGTGGTCAAGCATCCCTCGATCCGTGTTCTCCTAGCACTTGTAGCTCACTATGGTCTAATTTTGGAGCAGCTTGATGTGAAGACTGCATTATTACACGGAGAATTGTTGGAGGAGATTTATATGTTACAACCGTCTGGATATGGAGCCTCAAATGACTTGGTTTGTAGATTGGACAAGTCTTTATATGGGTTAAACAATCACCACGATAGTGGTACAAGAAGTTTGATCAGTTCATGATGAAAGAGGAGTACACAAGGAGCCAATATGATCATTGTGCATATTTCAAGAAGTTGGTCAATGGTGAGTTCATCTACTTGCTTATGTATGTTGATGATATGTTGATTGTATCTGTCAGCCAGACTGAGATTGATAGGATGAAGAAGCAACTATCAAAACATTTTGAGATGGAGTTGTGTGAAGTTTGCAAAATCCTTGGCATGGAGATTCTAAGAGACGAGGCAACTAGAAAGGTTTGGCTTTCATAAGAAGCTTATGTTTGGAAGGTGTAAAAAATTTGGGATCAATGACTTGAGCAAGGTAGTGAATCTACCCATTGCATCTCACTTCTAGTTGAGTTTAGTTCAATGTCCTAAGGATGATCAGGAGAGGAAATATATGAGATCAGTTCCTTATGCTAGTGCAGTTGGCAGTCTGATATACATCATGGTTTGTACTGGGCCAGACATAGCACAAGCAGTTGGTGATGTGAGCAGGTTGATGCATGATCCATAAAGGAGCCATTGGCAGGATGTGAAGAGTATCCTAAGGTATCTAAAGGGTAAAGTTGATGTAGGCTTGGTGTTCGAGAGGCAGTCATCTGTTGCTGATTTATGTGTAGGTTACACTGATTTAGATTATGCCGGTGGCATTGATAGGCGTAGGTTTGTGACTGGGTATGTATTCACATTGGCAGGAGGTCTAGTTAGTTGGAGATCAGGACTTCAGTCTACTGTTGCTTTGTCTATTATTGAGGCTGGGTATATGGCAGCCATAGAGGCAGTGAAGGAGTCAATATGGATGTAAGGCCTTCTGGATGATTTGGGAGTTGACCAGAAGTCTCTGACGCTGTTCTGTGATAGTCAGAGTGCTATATATTTGGCCACAAATCTAGTCTTTCATGCTCGTACCAAGCACATTGATGTGAGACATTACTTTGTTCGAGACTTGATTGTTGAAGGCAATGTCCAATTGAAGAAGATAAATACTAAGGAGAATCCAACATAAATGCTCACAAAGGTACAACCAGTTCAGAAGTTCACCTATTGCAAGAGTTTGGTGAACATTAGTGTTCATGATTGATTGTTCATATTTGAAGGACTATGCTCAACTTGATCTCTTAGGAGGGGAGGAGAGGGGAGGTACGTAGGCAACCATCTTGATGCAGTCGTTCTAATATTGGAGCCTGATTTGTCATCTTTTACTTTCTGAAATGAAAGATGAGGTTGAGATTGTTGGTTTGGATTTACTTCCAAATTTACTTTAAACTTTATTTTAAAAAGCTTTAAATGACTCTTTATTGTAATTAATTAGGAATCAAAATTTTTCCTAGTTATGATGATTTGATTGATGCATTATTTAGGAGATCTAATTATTGTATTAATTAGAGATTTGATTAAGATTAAAATAGGAAGCTTTTTCCTAATTTACTATGGCTCAAATATATAAATAGGGTGTAAGGGCTATTGTATTGATTGCATGAGAGAAGAGAAAGCTTGAGAGTTATTGTAATTCCCTATTGTTCTTCAATATAGTATAATCATCTTCTCCTCCCCCTGGATAGAGGCATCTTCGCCGAACCATGTAAATCGTTGTATTCTTTGTGTTATTTGTTGTGAAATTTTGTTTCCGCTGTGATTGTTTGCATAACAGTGAATGATATGATTTAAAAATATTGTTTTTGAAGTCTGCCACCAGATTATTTGTCTTATCTTCCATAGAAGACCTTGGTGCTGCATGTTTTATTTTTCTTTGGTTTTTTCTTCCCACTTGATGTATGATATAAAGCTAAACTTCTCTTAGATATAACTTCTCTCTTCTTTATTTCTCTTTTCCTCATCTTCTCGCTCTCGGAAAACTTTCTGAACACTACAGGACCTCTCTATTATCCCTCATTAACATCATAAATATTTTCTCTTACTCACCTTAGTGGGACAAAAGCTTGATGTTATTGTTGTTGTACTCAGCTTGGCGGCTGAAGTATGTTTGCAAATTGAACCACTTTGAATTATTGTTTTCTTTTGTGCTATTTCCGTTCTTTACCATCTTATAGGGTAACTTCAATATAATATTTCTTCTCTTCTTATCTCTCTTAAGCCCCTATACTTGTGTCACTCTTGCTCTTAGTTTCTTGGAAAAAATAAGGTCCCCATGGTTCACAAGAGGAGCATGAAAGCTATTGTGCGGTTTTGACGATGTGATCGAGTGCAATGGGCAATACACAATAATGGGTTACATGTTGGGGTAAAGAGTGCAAGGTGCAAGTGAGCCAGCTGAGTGATGCATCGAGATTTGTAAACAAACGAAATAGCATTTAAAGGTGGGAACAGGTCACGGGCAAGAGTAGTGGCAAAGGGTTAGTGTAAGCAGTTGGTAGGATAGCGATTTAGGGGAATTAGTTCTTGGGTGTGGTGAGTTGTGGGAATTGATTGGAGGTGTGCGAGAGGCGACTAGGATTTAGAAAAGAGATGGGAGAGAGCAGTATGGAAATCTTGTTCTAATACTATGTAAAGTTGAAAAAAAAAACTTGCGCCTTGTTAAATTTGTTTATGGCCATAAATAGGCATAGGAGAGTAACACAAATGAAGAAATAAATAAGGGAGAATATTATCCTAAAAAATCTCATATATATATATATATATATATATATATATATATATATATATATATATATATATATATATATATATATATATATATATATATATATATATATATATTATGGGTGTAACCAAGTCAAGCCGGTTCGGACTCGACTTGGTAACAAGTTCGACGAGTCGAGCTTATTGAGCTCAAGCACGATTTCGAGCTCGATGGCTTATCGAGCTCGAACAGACCTCTGCTCGACTCATTAGCTCGTCGAGCAGCTCGCGAGGTTACGGGCGGGAAAATGAAACTTCGGTTTGAGCATGTGGGAGGATTAATCGAAGGCCGGGCGAGAAAATCAAGACGACGGAGTTTGCGTGTTGCTCGACGGAGGAACTCGGGACGACGATGGAGTTCCGGATAACAATGGACGCAACCAAGCCTGCTTGGGATGACGCAGCTTGACCACGTATCTCGGGACGACAGAGGTTAATTTCTTCACTGCAAAGAAGGGATTAGAGAACTTCAAGGCTGATAGGATGAAGTGAAGTTTTGACTGTAGCTTTGAATGAACTGGAGGTTGAGGGCAGACCATTTGAGAATAGAGGATAATATCCACGGTGTCGATAGATATTGTCGATGAGAGTCTTGATCTCAGCAAGATGTTGGGCGATTGTCTAATTGCGCATTTGGATATGGTAAATTTCGTTCTTCAGCTGGATAACTCGTTGATCGATTGGTCGATTGAAGGTGAGCCTCTAAGGTAATCCATATTTAATGAGCTGTTGTAAGGTGAAGGATATACGGCAACACATATGGTGATATTGTAGAAAACAAGGCGGAGACTATATTTTGTTCGATTGAATGCCAGAGGCGGTAATCGGTATTGGAGGAGTTGGGAGGTGGTTTTGGCGGGAAGATCTGTTGTCCCATGAGGTAGCCTTCAAAGCCGTTTGCAGAAAATAGCTTGAAAATTTGGAGTCTCCATGTTGCATAGTTATCATTAGTGAGCTGAATGTAAACTATGAGTTTGAGATTTGACATGAGGAATTTTAGTGGTGGTGGGATAGTGAAATCGGCCATAGAAGCAAATAAGGTGGAGGGGGGTAGAGTAGGTGAAGATGAGTTGCTCTACCATTGAAACATGAAGGCAGATGCGGTGACGCTATAGCTCTGATACCATAAGAAAACCCTATGGGGAAAACAATGAAAAGAAACAATGGGAAAAGATGAAGAAGGGAGTTAAGCAGAGAAGCGATTTTGTATTCATTCTCTTATGTTCAGCTACTAAAACAGATACATAATGGTAGTATATATGTTAAGCAACGATGTACAGGTTGTTAGGAAAAATCAGAAATCTTCAGAATCCGTTTGTAGCAGAGGAAGTGGAGTTGGGTCTGACAACTGATGTAGGTGGACTAGAATATGCTGAGTAAAGCCTGCGACTCAATAGACAGGTTTGTTAACAACTTCATCTACCTATCACTGCTTTATTTTACAGGCCTATTTTAAATTTCCTTTTTACAGCTTTTTCTTGTTGTTCAGGTACAACCCTATCTTACTGTTGGAAGATTCATTTAAAATCTCCATGTTTTACAACCTCTCATTCATGTACAGTTCTACCAGCAGTTAGTTTAAACAATTGTGTCAGGATATCCCAACCAAAATTTAATTAATATAAATTTTAAAATTCTTAGATTTACTTTGAGATGATTACATGATAATTAATTAACTCTTATATTGTGTTCTTCCCAAAGCAAAGTCGAAAAATTTTGATTAGGAAATTTCAATCAATTTTTTCTCTTTGAAAACCAAGGAGCTATTAGCTTAGAAGGCTCGGGAGTTTCATTTGGAAAGTACATGAACACAAATTTTTTTTATTCTTTTAAAAGCCTCTTACTACCTTTTAATGCATGTTCCGCATGTTGTACAGCCTCTCTCCATATCCAGTTCTTTATGGTTGTAGTGTCTATGCTATGCAAATTAGTTGGCCATAGTTCCTGTTGTTTATAATGTCATATTTCCAGTTACTGATTTTACTACTATTTCAAATTTCTCAACTAGATTTATGCGTTTTAGAGCCTTTTTCTGTATTATGTCTTTGATTGATGAACTGTATTGATTTTATTGGATTTAGTTGATATAATTTCTACGATATATGAACATTAAAGTTTCGTTTGTGAGAGTTTTTTTTCCTGCTTATTGAATAAGCTTTTTAGTACAAAGATTTAAATTTTTGTAATAAAAAGCTATTCTAAGAAGCAATAAGAAAGTCATCCTAAACGAAGCCTAAATATATATAATTGCTTATGTGAATTTGTGAATAGATGTAAATTAGTATAATTCATCCTATGCGGGGATTATATTGCCGTTTTTTTTTTTTGGGTGGGGGTTGTTTCACTTGGATTGATGGGAGCTCGTTCAAGATAAGAGATTTCGTTTGTGATGGCTTTTTTACTGCTTCTTAAAGCAAATTTCTAATATAAAAATTTTAATTTTTTGCTAAAAAATTACTTGATGAAGCAGTAAGAAAGTCGTCCCAAATGAAGCTAGAATCAGCTATAGAAAGCACTGATAGGGCCAATAATAAGGGCGAAGTCACTACGGAAGCTCGTTGGAGAAGGCCGAGATTGGACCAGTGGCAAAAGGGCAAATCGAGGCAGAAACTTGCTGGATGGGACCCGATGTGTTTGAAGAAGAAGTGGGCTGACTCAACAAATCCTAAATTGAATGATATAAATTAAGAGTCTAGATATAATTTAATTGGCACATAGGACAATGAGTCGTGTCAGTTCAAGCTTGAACTTGAGCTCCTATATTTTACAAGTTGTACGAATTTGGGATCAAGCTTGCAATTCGATAAACTTAGACTTGTGAACTCATCAACTAGTTAGATTGAGCTAGCTTGCGGACGACCTCTTTGCTTAGTTACACCTCTAACTAAGGCTTCATTTGAGAAAGTTTTCTTACTGCTTTTTAAAGTAATTTTTTTTATACAAAAATTTTTAGTTCAACAGATTTTTTTTTAAAAAAATATTTTAAAAAATAATTAAAAAAATTGTCCCAAGCAAAACTTAAATTATCAGATTGCTACTTTGACTCGAGATCTTTGACTCGATCATAAGCCTCAATGCAACGTCAACAATGTCGCACTTACTGCTTGCTGCTGTTTGTTTTTCATGCCACAGGTCCAGCTACAAAGATAAAAAATCGCTTAAAAATCAAGCCAATTTTTGGACCTTGAATGAAGCTCATGGTGAAGCCTTTCTATAAGCTGATTAAAGAACCATGCTGGGCTAACGTTGAATTTATGTTGAGCCCAACCTTTATTTTACTATATATGATATTTGAGAGAACACCTGCAAAAGGAATTAGAAGAGATGCAGAAATAAAGGAAACATTAATGAATTCAAGCGAATGCTATCACATTAATTTCACTGTGAGCTTCATTACAGCATATATGGAGAGTAAGGGAGCAATTACTGTCCCAGCCGCATATGGCTGTTATGCCAGACTGCCAAAGGCAGAGAACGTGAGGTGCTACTCAAGTAAGCTATAATAGGAGAACCATGATAAGCAAACAGTACTTGAGGTATACTCTAACAGTCCCCCGCAAACTCAGCAGTCGTAGAACGAATGGTGAGTTTGTCACGTAACTGGGAAAAGCGAAGAGGAGACAGTGGCTTAGTTAGTATATCAGCAATTTGATCCTGGGTAGTAATATGTGAGATAGAGATAGATTGTTGAGCAATATGTTGGCTGATAAAATGGTAGTCTATCTCAATATGTTTGGTGCGAGCATGAAAAACTGGGTTGTGTGCCAACGCAATAGCTGAAGTATTATCGCAATAGACTAATGTAGGCTTCGATTGAGGTAATGAAAAATCAGCCAATAAGCGACGGAGCCAAATAATATCAGAAGTGGCTGAAGAAAGAGCTCTATACTCGGCTTCAGTGGAGGACTTAGCCACGGTGACTTGCTTTTTAACACACCAGGAAATAAGAGTTGGACCCAGAAAGGAACAGTAGGCAGTGACTGACTTCCGATCAGCGGAACTTGAAGCCCAATCCGCATCTACAAAGGTAGATAATTGCATAGTACCAGGTGTCAATGGAAGTCCATATGAAATCGTCCCTTGTATATAGCGTAGCAACCGCTTAATTGCTTGAAAATCACCATTGGTCGGATGATGCATATTTTGACAGATAGAATTTACTGCAAACGCTATATCAGGACGGGTTATAGTGAGGTAATTGAGAGATCCAGCAAGCCGACGATAAAATGACGGATCAGGAAATGGCTGATCAGATTCAGCAGCAGTGGAAGACTTTAGGGTGATGGGTGTAGGAACCGGTGTGCAATTTGTAAAGCCAGCCGAATGCAGTAAGTCTGTAGCATATTTCGTTTGATGGAGAAGAATGGCATTTGGCTTTTTCAATACCTGAATACCGAGAAAAGTATCCACAGCTCCTAGTTGTTTCAGAGAATAGGTAGACTGAAGCATAAGAAGGAGCCGATCAATAGTAGGAGAATGATTTCCCGTTAGTAACAAATCATCTACATAAATAAGTAGATAAAGACGAATGGAGTCCATGCGGTAGACAAGGAGCGAAGGGTCGGCTTTGCTGAATTGAAAACCGAATTGAATTAAGGACTGAGTGAGCTTAGTATACCATTGTCGCGGCGCTTGTTTAAGCCCATAGATAGCTTTATGTAGGCGGCATACATAATTAGGATGCTGAGTATCCACAAAGGCCGGTGGTTGTTTCATATAGACTTCCTCTTGAAGTTCGCCATGTAGAAAGGCATTGGAAATATCAAATTGGAGCGTGGGCCATTGTTTATTCAGCGCTAGTAGCAACAAAATACGTATCGTAGGTAGCTTAGCTACCGGACTAAAAGTCTCAGTGAAGTTTACTCCATGTTCTTGATCAAAACCCTGTGCAACTAGTCTCGCTTTATAACGATCAATGTTGCCATCTGGTGTTGTTTTTAATTTGAAAATCCATTTGCAGCCCAAGATTGGTTTGTTTGAAGGCGGTGGTTGCAAACTCCATGTGCCTTGTTTCTGAAGAGCCATAAATTCATCGGACATAGCTTTTCGCCAGCACTCATGCTTGAGTGCTTGATGAACTGTATTCGGAGTAATCGTGGACTGAGAGACGGTGTGCAAATCATAAATGATTTTAGGCTTTAAATGCCCTGTTTTCTGTCTCGTTTGCATGTGATGAATAGGAACGGCTGGAAGAGGAATCTCTGGCACAGAGATAGGAAGTGACAAGTCACTATGAGTTGTAGAATTCGTTAATGTTTGAGGAGTAGGAGGAGTCAATGTTTGAGGTATTTGTGGTGACTTAGGCTGTAGAGAGTTAGAAATAGAGGAAATGTTTATTGGTGGTACGGGAATGGAAGTTGGAGTGAGGAGAAACGGATTTGAAGGTGGACTTGAGATAGTAGGAGAAGGTGTAGATTGAGTAGATGCAAAGGGAAAGATATGTTCATAAAAAACAACGTGACGAGAGACAAGAATTTTATTTGTGGTTAAATTGAGACAACGATATCCCTTGTGAATTGATGAGTATCCTAGGAAAACACATTGATGGGAGCGAGGTGATAGTTTATTTTTAGTCAGAGGTTGAAGCCATGGAAAGCACAAACACCCAAAGGTTTTGAGATGTGTGTAAGAGGGAAGTGTATGATGTAGAAGTTGATAGGGAATATTAAGATTACGAGATTTTGTGGGTAAAATATTGATGAGGTAATTTGAGGTAAGGAGAGCCTCAGCCCAAAATTTATGAGGTAATGAGGAGGCATGGAGGAGTGCTCGGCTTGTTTCAAGAAGATGACGATGCTTGCGCTCGGCAAGACCATTTTGTTCCGGAGTATAGGGACAACTGAATTGATGAGTAATACCATTTTTTAACAAGAAGGTTCGAAAGGAATGACTGGTATACTCACCTCCTCCATCAGTCCGAATGGTTTGAATAGAAGTATTAAAGGAATTTTTAACCATTTGAAGAAAATGTTGAAATTTAAAGAACACCTCATCCTTTGATTGCAATAGATAGAGCCAAGTATAACGAGTATTATCATCAATAAAAACAACATAGTATCGAAAACCAGTAATTGAAGACACAGGTGCTGGTCCCCAAACATCTGAATGTATTAATTGAAAAGGTTTGAGTACATTGCTTGTAGATAAAGAGAAGGGTAGTTTGTGGCTCTTGGCCACATTACATGAGGTGCACAAAAAGGTACTAGAAGGTATACATATAGAAGGGACTAAAGATGCTAAAATTTTTAAAGTACTAATGTTTGGATGACCCAAACGAGCATGCCATGCTTCAGACGAGCGGACAGTTGAATGAAGAGCTTGCCGAGTGGAGGTAGACTTGGAAAGAAGTGGATAGAGTCCTTCATGAGAATGACCACGAAGGAGGACACTATTGTCCGAAAGATCCTTGATGAGAAACCCATGAGCATCAAACAAAATAGAACAGTTATTATCAGATGTTAATTTATGAATGGAAAGGAGATTGTGTGAAAGCAAGGGAACATGAAGCAAATTTTTGAGGCGAAGCTTACGATTACTATCAGGAAGTGGAAGGATTCCCTGTCCAGAATGCTGTATAGGAAGCGTTCCACCATTTGCAACGGAGACAGAATCAGTTCCCATATATGGATTTGCTTGGTGCAGTAGACTAGCATCTGAAGTAAGATGGGAAGTAGCACCCGAATCCAAAACCCATTCGGTAATTGGAGAAGCCACAGAGCTGTTCGAGTTCGTGAGAAGAGCACGAGGTGTCGAATTGGTCGGAGAAGGAGCATACTGCAGATTGCAGCGATGCCAACAGTTCAAAGCAATGTGGCCAACTTTACCACAAATCTGACAAGTCGGACGAGGATTGGGTTGATTCTGAGTGCGATTTTGAGACGATGAAGCAGCGTGAGGCGAATTGAAATGAGTCCCTGAATAAGTTGTCCTGAAGGAAGCTCCCCTGCCTCGACCGCGCGTTCCAGCTCGACCACGGCCAGTATTAGTCCGATTCGTCCAAAGAGCAGAGTGATCGGAAGGAAGTTGGGTTGCCTTCTGTAATTCATTTTGCAGGTTGATTTCTTCACTGCACAAAAATGAATATAAGGTATCCAAACTAACTGGTTGCTGGGTTGTGCGAATGGACGATTTGAAGGGATTGTAAATGGGAGGAAGACCATTTAAGGTATGCATAATAACATCTTCAACATCTATTTGACCTCCAGCCGCAGCTATATTGTCCACTATCGCTTTTATTTGAGCTAAATATTGAGTCATTGTAAGCTCATTCATTTGAATGTGATGTAATTCACTCTTGAGCTGAATCACACGCGACCGATTCGTCGGTTGAAGACGTTTTTCCAAGGTTATCCAGATTTCATGCGCAGTAGATAACGAAAGAATGTAGGGCAGCACAGAAACACTGATGGTGGACATCAAAGCCGACACCAGATTTTGATCAACAAGGTTCCAAAGCCGCAGATCAGAATCAGACTTAGAGGCATCAGGTGGGCGAGTACTTCCAGTCAAGTATCCTTCAAACCCATTTGCAGAAAACAGTTTAAAAACTTGAAGACGCCAAACTGGGTAATTTTCGTTTGTCAGAGAGGTTGATACAATGTTCTTCAAGTTACTCATAAGAAACTTCAAGGAAGATGGAACAGTAAACTCGGCCATGGTTGCAGAGAGAGAGGAAGCGGACGTAGCTTCGGAAGCAGAGGCTTGAGTCGCCATTCAGCACCGAACGTATACTCAGAGAAGAAGAAAAAGAAGCTCTGATACCATGAGAGAACACCTGCAAAAGGAATTAGAAGAGATGCAGAAATAAAGGAAACATTAATGAATTCAAGCGAATGCTATCACATTAATTTCACTGTGAGCTTCATTACAGCATATATGGAGAGTAAGGGAGCAATTACTGTCCCAGCCGCATATGGCTGTTATGCCAGACTGCCAAAGGCAGAGAACGTGAGGTGCTACTCAAGTAAGCTATAATAGGAGAACCATGATAAGCAAACAGTACTTGAGGTATACTCTAACAATATTTAATAAACTACTAATTTAATTCTTAACATTTTTTCACCCTTAATATATATATATATATATTAAATTAATACAGTTCTGATGTAAAAGTTAAAATAATTAAAAAAAATTCTTAGATTTTTCTTCTACTTCTAATCAAATAAACAGCATTCTAAAATAAGAGCAGTGAGCTCTCAAAAGAGATTATGATTTTCTTTGAGAGCATTTTTTTTAATTGCTTTTTAATACAAAAATTTAGTTTAAAAATTAAAATTTTGTTTTAAGAAACAATAAAAAAGTCATCTCAAATAAAACCTATATGAGAAGTGATTAAAAGTTGTTTTGCTTAATATTTATATATTATTTGGCTGATTTTATTTGAAATTAAGTAGGTAAACAGTAAGAATGGCCATGCTTGAAGTAAAATTCATATTATTTTGTAGAATAATAAATTTGTTTTGTCTAATATTTGAATATACTGTTAATTTTTATTACTATAACAACAACAAGCCTTTGCATTCAGTTAACATAATTTTTTTCTATTGTCTTATTATGAATTAATTTTTTATTTAAATTTAATAAAAATATCATTTTTGATACGTTTTAGTAAGGCTTTTTTAGGTCCATTTCTAACTTTAATCCTTTTTAGAAATATAGATTAATTTGTTTCATGCTTGAGCACAAACTCGAGCCTTCGCATGAATTCTTATTCTTCTTCACATGCAACAATGTGATTGATGCTTTCTTTAATGAGCTCTATTGTGAATAGTCTCTTTCTCACTCACGAGTCCTTCTTACCTTTGATGCTTGCACAAAGATATTGATTCCTCTCGTTCTCACCTACTGTTGATTTGAATCAAATTTGAATAAATGTTTGAATCACTTTCAAATGAATTAGGGTTCTAATAATTAGTTTATGAATATAAGACATTAATTCTCATCGGGGTTGATTTTATAAAGAAAGTTTTAAGTATATCTCTTTGAGTAGAGATATTCAGCCAATTACATATATTATAAGGTATATATATTTTATTCTAATTTTTTCTAAATATTATTTTCATTTATTTTACAATAAACCAAATCCTTAATATTTAAAATTCTTACATTTATTTTACTTTATTTTTTTAATACATCCAAATAAAAAGCCACTAAAAATAATGAAATATGTTGAATATTAATATTTATTAAAAGGAATTAAAGTGAAACGCAAATTAATAATAAGAAAATAAAAAAGGTTATAACAAAATTGAAGAAAACACTGATAAAGAATGCAAATTTTATTATTATATGAATTTTTTCTAAATAATTATAATAATAATAAAATTTAGCATTCTTTGTCGTTGTCAGACTTTGTTGGGTCGACACGGAATTAATAATATTATCGTTAAGCTGTTATTTGCATTATTTTTGTATAATTAATTATTTGCTTGCATCAATTATCGTACTACGGTGATCTTACGGTGAGCATTTAGTTTCTATTTATAAATTTTGAACGACGATTTCGTTTGAGGAAATCAAATCTCCTCGAAATTTTCCTTCCGCGTTGCAAAATCAAGTTCGTTCGTATAAGGTAGGCCAGAAACTTGACGGCGTCTTCCCGCCGGGGAGTTCGAAACCCTCGATATAGAGCAGGAACTCAGGAAGGGTGGGGAGACGAACTCAGCTCAACGCCAGAGAGAGGGAGATATTGAGGAATGGCCTCCTTGGTGTTTTCGGGCTCCTCATCTACCTCGATCTCTCGTCCTTCTCCATTTTCTGCATCTACCGCACAAAGCCATCCTTTGCGATGCCGGGTTTCTTTTGCGACTTTCTTATCCGCGGTTGATTTCCTATCCTCTTCTTTCTCTGATTGTTTTTTTGGCCAAATTTCATTGATTGTCTTCTGACTTTATTTGTGGTCTTCCCGTGATGCAGCGATGCCAAATGGTGGAGCCGTTGAGGCATGCGAACGGAGCCCTTCCGCGCATTCCTATCATTAACGATCAATCGTTGCCTAGTTTCTTAACAGCGCCGCGTGGCCTCGAAGGGGGAAGTAAGAACGACACAAGGCTGCGAATTTTCTCCGGAACTGCTAATCCTGCTCTATCTCAGGTAATTTGATTTTTCGTTAGAGAAAGGTAACATTTTAAATGATTGAAAGTATGATTTATTTGTTTTCTGGCTTTCCCTGAATTGTTGGGATAAGGTTAAACATAGTGATGAGGATGATGATAAAATTATGATTTTGTGGCTATGAAGCTCTAATTTGGGAATTTTATTTCTTTTTCTTTTTTTAGAAACCTTTTATGTTCATGTGCAAACTTTAGAAATTAGTTATTTTATTCTTTAGCATCTAAGTGTCGGAACTATTGCAAGTTTGCTTATTTTCTCAAACATAAATACTTCTATTCTTTATGATTGATTTGTATATTAGTTTGAGCGTTTGACCATTCCTGCTGACATTATTAGTTTGTGTTTTGTTAATGTTTATGTACCAAAATCTTAATTTCAGCATCGTGTGAATTGTAGTTTCTCTATAACAACATAAAGCCTTCATCCCACTGCATGGGGTCGGCTACATGAATATTTTTTTTTCCATTACGTCCTGTTAAGACTCAAATATTCATTTAAATCTAATAAAAAATATCATTTCTAATATTTTTTAGCCAAGTTATTTTAGGTCTACATCTACCTCTCTTAGCATTGGCTAAATCTATTACATCTACTCTCCGAACCGAGTCATCAGAAGGCTGACGTTTTATGTGACCAAACCATATAAGGCGACTCTCTCAAATCTTATCTAGCGTTGGAGTTACTCCAATCTTTTCACATGTATGCTCGTTTCACATTTGATTTCTTAGAGTAAATCCACTCATCCACCTGAGCATTCTCATCTCTGCAACACTTAACTTAATTGAATGCTTCTCTTTTAATGTCCAACATTTTACATCGTAAAGCATTGAAAATCTCACCACCATCTTATAGAATTTTCCCTTAAGTTTGAGGGATATTTTTCTATCACACAATAGGCACGATGCATTCCTCCACTTCAACCATCCAAATTTAATTCTACTAATAATATCCCCATGTATTTCACCATCACTCTGGACAATAGACCCGAAATATCTAAAATGTGTACTCTTATTAATGACTTGATCGCCCAAAGTTACAATCCCCTTATTAGATCTATTACTACTAAAATTACACTCAATGTAATCAATTTCAGATCTACTCAAATAAAAACCTTTTGCTCTAAGGTTAACCTCTATAATTCAAGTTTACCTTCAACTCCCTCTCTAGTTTTATCAATAAGAATAATATCATCAGCAAAAAACATACACCATGGTACATCCTCTTGCAAATGTCTAGTAAGAACATCCATGATTAAAACAAAAAGATATGAGCTTAAAGTTGATCCTTGATGTAATCCAACTAAAATAGAAAAATGCTTGGTCCAACCTTATTGTGTTTGAACACAAGTAATATCTCCTACATATATATCCTTAATGACTTGAGTATAAGCATTATTTACCCCTTTCTTTTCTAAAGCTCTCCATATCACTTGCTTGGAACTTTATCATAAGCTTTCTTGAATCAATAAAATATCATGTGTAGATCATCTTTATTCTCCCTATACTTCTCCATCAAACCTCTCAATAAATGTATAGCTTCCATAGTAGACTTACCCGGCATGAATCCAAATTGATTTTGAGAAACATTAGTATTATTATGACACATTAACTTAATTCCTCTATAATTCACACACTTTTGTGCATCACATTTATTCTTAAAAATATGAATCAACATACTCCTTTACTCATCTGACATCATTTTAATCTTCAAAATAATATTGAAAGTTTCGTAAAGCCAAAGATTTCCTTCATCTTCTAAGCATTTTTACACCTCTATTAGAATATTATTAGGTCTAATAGTTTTGTTGCACTTCATTTTCCTTAAAGCCTCTATTTATTTATTTGTTTGTTTATTGTTTATCTATCTTCTTCTTTGATTGTAGTAAAATTTTCCTCGTAATATTTAAGATACTGAACCATTCGAGTATGGTGCCATTTTTTCTTCCTTCATTGAATAACATTTATAGGGTTCATATGATGATATCGTACACTTGTGCTTTGTGATGCTTTATAAAATATGTTAAGACTTAAGGGGACTAAGCTTAACCTAATGAGTTATGTCTGCCTTTATCATTTTACCTATAGTATAGTTTGTGTTTCGTTTTTATTTTATGTGCCGAAATCTTAATTTATGTCAGCATCATGCGAGTTGTAGTTTATCTCTTGTTTATTTCTTTATTTGTTTGTTCATTTCTTATCTATCTTCAACTTTAATAGTTGTAAAATTTATCCTTGTACCATATTAAGATATTGAAAAGGTTAATATGATATCGGTTCTTCTTCATTCATTAAAGAATGTTTATAGGGTTCATTTGTTGATGTTGTGCATTTGTGCTTTGTGATGCTTTATGAAATATGTTAGGGGGACTAAGTTGAGTCAAATATACTAGTGGGTGGATTGCTATTAGTCTAAAAACTTAACCTAATGAGTTAGGATTTCCTTTATTATTTTTAATAACTTAATTACTACACTTCAAATATGGGATTATTCTCAATTTTACTGTGCATCACAACTTCAATCATCCCTAATTATCTTCCCCTCATGGATCCAGAGTAAGAGCATAAGGGCCAAGTTTCTTCATTAGCTCGGGCCATCCACAAAATTATTTGATTGTTTAACCCATTTGCTTATCTTAGCCCTTTATATTTTATAACTTAGGATGAAGAAGTTTGAAAACAGTAGTTACAATACATATTAGAAAAGACAAAATGTACAAAGACAGATTGTGTATGTGGTGTGTCATCCTTAGAGTGACCTTTAGATAAAGCCTCACTAACTTGTCATTGGCATTGTGTTGGCTGATGACGAGGCTATCATGTCTCCTCTCCCCTTATCAATTTTTTTCCCATCACAATCAATCCTTTCTTACTCAAAACCCTAATAAGGGAGGCCTCTACTGGCATGAGTTCCTTGTTGGTATTTTACCATTGACTTACTGATTTTTTATGTCTACTATTTGAAATCAACTATAAAGGAAAACCTTAAACCTTAAGTTATTATTTTGTTTAAATTTATAATGTATAACCATTTACCCTAATGTGTATAATTTTATATGATCCCTTTCTAGCTTTTTTTATTCTTTAAGGCTTATGTAAGAAATATTTTAGATTTATACGTCTCATAACTTTATCATCTGATTTAAATTTACGTATTTTATGTTCACATCAACAGTAGATTTATAATTGTCATAATAAATGGCCAATGTTTTTAAATATTGTCCTGAAAATTAGGTGAATCATAGAAAGGACTGGTATGATATGAGCGATGTAATGAAAATATTAAAATATTAATTGCATCATAATGAATATTAGTAAGGACACTATAACTAATTCATAAATGGTGAGATGATACGGAATTCTGAAGTGGGAAAACAACAAAATATGATATTCTGATATGGATTGGCAACTTTTATTAAAAATATTAGCCAAATTGCTTAAAAAACTAATCGAAATAAATTTAAGAATTTTCAATTTAACCAGATTAATGAAGTTTAAAATCTTTGGTCTCTTTAAATACGTTCGTTGATAATAAATTCTTCAAAATGTTGACATAAATGAAATATTTTTATAGGTTTTTTTTTGGGATTTAAATGAAATCAAAACCTTGAAATAAAGTGGATATCAGATTGCTCATTCGTTAGATGAATAATATCAGCGAAACTTTTTATGAACTATTCTATCAGTTTGCTCAATTGATTCATCACCTATTATAAAAATGGTTTGTTCAACTTCGCATTAATGAATAATATTTAATATTGTTTTCTTGTAATCCTTATTTATAATCACAAATTCTCTGATTAAGAGTAAGTTGGTTGTCTAACGCATTGAAATTCTATAGCCAAAATCCTTGCACTCAATCGCGGTTCAATTTATAGCATCAATCATAAACCATGCTAGGAACTGAAATTCTAATCACTTTTATGCCCGTAGAGGTGAAAGTCAGGGGAATCTACTAAGAACAGTAGAATATATTGGTGGAAAACTTCCTACAACAGCTTTGTTTGCAACGTATATCTAGCAAACAATAGAAGGTTCAATCCTAAACAGATAAAGAACAAATCACGGTAATAGAGGGAACCGCAAATCAGATTTTGCTGGTAATAGAGGGAACCACAATTCATCATTTTTGTTACGTGAACTGAATTAACCAGCCATCACTAGCAGGGAAGGGATGTAACTGAGTCAAGATGACTCGTGAGCAAACTCATGTTAGGCGCAATATATCTAATGAATTGAGCTCAATAACTTAATGAGCCAAGCTTCAATCAACCCAAACCTATTAGCTTGTGAGTTGACTCATTTAAAACTTGCTAATATTAAATACACTAAGGGGGCCATTTAGGATCACTTTTTTTTTGTTTATATTTTGATATAGAATAAAAACAGGTTTGATTCTTAAATATTTTTTATTTTTAATTTTATTAATATCACCTAAGTTGATTTATACGACAGTGGTGGGAAGGTGGACGACAATGGTTGTGTTGGATGACGTCGACGTTCAATAGTGGTGGTGGTTGTGAGCAAGGCCTCACATTAGTTTGCATAAGATGGTCCAAAGTTCATTTTTTTTAAAAATGATGGAAATTCTTTAAAAAATATTTTGAGTGTTTTTTAAAAAACTTAGTTTTTTTCAAAAATTAAAAAACTTACAAAATGGTAATCCAAACATTTTAAAAAAAGTGACATCAAATAATATCTTAAAATATATAGAACATAAGAGTGTAAATAAAAAAGTTACTAAAATTTTAAAATTTTCTCTTTCTTATTTTAATGATTTCTTATTATTTATTATTTAACTTCTCATTCATATTATCATTTTAATGAAGCAACTTCTGGATTCATAACAGATGAACTGGCTTGAACTCATAAAATTTGGCTTGTCTTAAATTCGATTAACATAAAAGCTCAATCTCAAGCTAGTGGTGGCTCGAGCTTGACTTATTTACACCCTTAGGCCACGGAGCAAACATCATCAAGTCCCATGTTGGTGCTGAAAAGTGATATAGTAGAAATGCCAACTTGATACCCAAATAGAAAACCAACGGCGGAACAATAACGAACCAACAATGAACCAGTAGTGAAACTAACCTGACCCAAAAAAACAATCACAAAGAACCAGTAGCTGGACCATAGAACCACACAAGTGAAGTGAATATAACATGCATAGTCATGCTTTCAATGAAAAAAATCAGAAAAATAAGAAATAAAATCAGGTAGGGTAAAATCAAAGCTCAAAATGTCAATTCGTAATAAAATATATAGCTCAATAGCAATGCACCTATGACCTTTTAAAACAATGATTTTCTCTTTGTTGTTAGTGTTAAATCTCAACAGGCCCTTAATCACACATCCAACATGGGGATCCGTGGGAGGCTCACTTGTTAAATCCTAGCTGTTCCTTACCTCTTGATCCTATTGCCAGCACAGGGATCCATGGGAGGCTCATCTGGATCACGCTGATCTCCATCCATATTTGGGTGGCTGATTTATGCATGTTGTTGATTTTCTTTGTTGTTTGATAATTCAAGCGCTTATCGTGCAACGTGGCTTAAACGGAAGTGACCGCTCTTACGTTTTATTTGATCGTTTTAATTTGCTAATAGTCCTAATCATATTTGTTTTATTCAAGAAATCGTGCAAGTTCTTTTCATATCACTTTAAGCATTGTAGTCCTACATCACAAATAATTACGGAATCATGCATAGTTGCTTTCAACAAAAATTCCTAATCTAACAATAAGATTAGAAACAAATGAAGTGCACTCAATCCCTACGTTTGCTATGCTCGGCAGGGTTCGATGAACAAGATCTTAATGAATCTATCAAATCACAAGAGCAAGTTAGACAATGAAAATACGCGAAAAGGAAGATTAGCAAACCCTTATCACGGTTAAGATGTGATCCTCCACTGAACGGTGCCGAGTTGTTCTTCAATAGCCTCGACCAGGGTATCCAGGATGCGCTCTATGTATTCTTATACGGTGTTGTCGATGCGCAGGTTGACGTCGAAAAAAGTCGAGTGAAGAATGCAAACAAGTCCTTGTTTGTCTTAGGAGAGACCATAATCAAGATCCGGATTGGCCATGCATGTCCTTTGAGTTTGAGATGTTGACGACGATCATTGAGGCTTCCCTTAAAGACCCCTCTTGAGATGGAGGAGGTAATCTTGAGAAATCAAGAGGTGAAAGGGAAAAGAGGTGGTCGTCCAAGGGTGAGAGCAAGGTTAAGGATTTTGGTTCAGATTTTGGGAAAGGAGATGGAGGGAATTTTAATTCAATACTTCCTAAGTATTCTCTTAATTGAGAATAATTAAAGGAAGAGAGAAAAGGCTAAAGGGGGGCGGCAGCAGGGGAGTGGGAGAGGATTAATTTAATTCCATAAGGAGAGACTCTCTTTTGGAAAGAAATTAAATCAATGGGAGCATGGGGATTTTGGCCAAGAGAGGTAGTAGGGAATTTGGAATTATTTCCAAGAGAGAGTGGAAGGATTAGGAAATAAATCGCTAGGGATTTAATTATGGGGCCGGTGGCATCAAGGGCTAGGGAGGATTAATGAGGGAGATTTGGGATTGCTATTTTGGGATTTGGTGATTAGGAAAGTGTTAAAAGAATTCCAATTAATTTGAAATTCAAATTGAGTTTATTTTAGGAAACTTTCCTAAAATAGATTTAGTTATTTAGGAAAGATTTTAAATTTCAAATTGGATGAATTTGAATTCAAAATATGCCCAAATTATATCAATCTAAAATAGACAATGGAACTCAAAGGGGAAAAGGGATCTAGGGCCAGCGGCTTACTTGGGTTCGGGTATGGGGGCCGGCGGTTAGGTGGGGGTGTAGGTGGAGCTCGGCGGGTAAGGGGATAGGGGCTTGGTGAAGGTGGAGGATTTGGCGTAAGCGTGTTCGGTTGAGGTGAAGAGGGCCGGTGGTGGTGGTGGGAGGATGAAGTGAAAGAGATAGATAATAAAACCACGAACCCGACTCGTCTAGGTTGGTGGGTGATGCACAATTCTCCCTCTCCTAGGGATCTCATTCCAATCTATCAAGCTCTCATGAGAACTCGAAAAAAGAGAATAAATTTTTCTAATCAAGCATTCATTAACTTGAAAATAAGAACAATAGGACAATAAATAGCCTCGTACAACGTCTCAATAAAATAAAAAGGATGATAATGCCCCTAGGGCTTACATATGACCTCCCTTAATAAAAGGGTAAAACGGGAAAGCAAGAAACACATAAATAATAAAAGCTACATAACATAATAAAGAAAAACAAATACATGAAATGACTCAAAAATACATAGAATCGATCGTGGCCGTAGATCGCGGTCATGCCTCTGATATACTTTCCATGCTCTGATGTCCCCATCAATTTATTTTTTTATTAAGATATCTTGTTTAGATTTATAAATATGAATTATTTTATGTAATAAAATTAAGCCTTTTCCCTCTCCAATTCTCTGAATTTAACCTCTGAATTTAACCTTTAGTTTTTTTGTCTACAACATACTATTTACTATTTACTTGTGTTTGCCGTTTAACCCCCAATAACCTTGAACTTCGCCAATTTTCTGTACTTTTGTAAACCACATTCCTTCTTGGATGTTTAATTCTGTTGTTCTGCTCCAAAAAAAAATGTTTATTTTCATTGCTCATTGCTATATGTTCAACCTGTCTTTGTAACTTAATTTTTTTCTGTTTTCTGTCTGCAGGAAATTGCAAATTACTTGGGTTTAGGACTTGGAAAAATTAAGATTAAGAGGTTTGCAGATGGAGAGATTTATGTTCAGTTGCAGGAGAGTGTAAGAGGATGTGATGTGTTTCTAGTTCAGCCAACGTGCCCCCCAGCAAATGAGAATCTTATGGAGCTTTTGATTATGATTGATGCATGCCGCAGAGCATCTGCTAAGAATATCACTGCAGTTATACCATATTTTGGCTATGCTAGGGCAGATAGAAAGGTTTAATCTTGAAAACTTTTTTAAAGAATTTATTAATCTTCAAGTGCCATTCTATTATATTATCATGCTCCTGTGTCTATAAACATAAATACATAATGTCACGAATTGTTATTTCATTAATGCAATGATTAAATAAAAGGAGATTTTGAAGTTGCCTGGTCTGCCAATGCCTTTAACTGGTTATTTACATTTTTACATGGAAGCCAATATACTGAAAGCCCGTCCTTGTTAGTTGCTCCCTTTTGCATTAATTCTTTCTCCTCCTCTTAGACCAACTTGCTTTTGGGAACCTTCAATTTAAGTATGTACAGAGTGTTTGCTATACTTGCAGGTTTATTGTTGCCCAGAACTTCTACAATACTTATGCCACACTACGTTTTCTTTTGATTAATTAAGGCTTCGTTTGGGACAGCTTTCTTGTTAAAATTTTTCTACTAAAAAGTTGCTTTAAGAAGCAACAAGAAAGTCGTCCCAAACAAAGCCTAACACTTGCATCATGAAACTTCTTCCTGCTGCCATACTGTTGCCTTCTCCTACATTTGAACTGCCTGGACATACGTGGTGATGATTTTAATATTTTTGTGTCCAGCATTATTCTTTATTCTTCTGAGGCTGTCCATTTGTTTTTTTCAGACTCAAGGGCGCGAGTCCATTGCTGCAAAACTTGTTGCAAATTTGATAACTGAAGCTGGTGCAAACCGTGTGCTTGCATGTGATCTTCATTCTGGACAGTCAATGGGTTACTTTGATATTCCAGTTGATCACGTTTATGGCCAAGTAACATGCTTTAGCAATACCATCCATGAACAGTTCATTGATATGATCAATCAAAAGTCTAGATATAGTTTTCTGGAATTTATTTAATGGGATGATTATCTTTTTCTTTTATGTCTTCCTTGGATGCAAATCAGCCCGTTATCCTTGATTATCTGGCGAGCAAGACCTTTTGCTCAAATGATCTAGTCGTGGTCTCTCCTGATGTTGGTGGTGTTGCACGGGCACGGGCTTTTGCAAAGAAGCTATCAGATGCACCTTTAGCCATTGTTGATAAAAGACGTCAAGGTCACAATGTTGCAGAGGTAATATTAGTCGTTTCCTTTTGAATTTTGAAAGGCCTTTTGTTTTTCTCAATATGTGCCTGTTATGCTTGAAATTATTATACTTTAGAGACACCATATAGATGGAATCTAGTGTGCCATAAAAGCTTAACTTGATTACTTGTATTATTATTATATGTTGAAATAAAAGCTTATCCAACTGCATTTTTCCTAATAAAAGCCTGCTTTCCCTTCTTTATTACTTTTTTTTTTCCTGCCATATATTGAGACTATTCAGGAAAGGTGTTAAATTGTTAATGATGTACAGGTGATGAATCTAATTGGAGATGTAAGGGGTAAAGTTGCTGTTATGGTGGATGATATGATTGATACAGCTGGTATGTAACTTTTTGCGTTGTGTTACAAATAAGTTATGCTTTCATACCTATGCGTTTAGTGCTTTACTTCCTGAGAAACATTTTTAGTTTTTAGTTTTTTTTTTCTCTTTTTTCAAAGATGTCTTCTGGCATCCTATCTAGTCATGGCCCTTATCACTTGTAAATCAATTTATATATCTGGTTTTGACCTCTGAATACAGAAATGTTCAAGATTTTGTTTTCTGCATGTCCAAATTAGTTACCCCGCTTAAAGCTTTTCCAGTCATTGTGGGCTCCAAAAATTCGGCCCCGGCCTCCGCTCGCTTTTCTTATTCGGCGAGGGAGTTTTAACGAACTAAGTTTCGAGGTAAATTTTGGAAGACAGATGGGTTTGTAGATAAGACACGACCCAGAGATTTCGCCCTCATTTTGTGAGGACTTTATGATCTGAGTTTTGGTTTCCTATAGGCGCAAGCCCCTATAGTTAATTACCTCTCTCGATCACGAGAGAGAACTTTCGATTAAGGCTAGTCGTCGATCAGATACTTAGATGATACGTGTTATATGGCATATAGTAGCAGCAATAGGTTTGGATTTGAAAACTAGATTTGGATTTGAGAATTTGGAGAGTTTGAATGTTCATATTTTTGGAATTTGGGTTGGGAGATTTGAGAAATTTGATATTTAAAACTGAAATTTTCACCATCTGGAACTTAAAGCGGATGATGGGGGAATGGATGATAGACCCGATCAAGATACCATGGTTCCGTCGTCCCGGGCCATCGTGGTCCCTGGTCTACTTAGTCAGAGGAGGTAGTCGACCCAACCTGATAGAAGGATCCTTGTCGGCAGCCATGGGTTGCTTCGTTCAAGGGGACCTTGTAGACCGGGGTTGAATGTTTGTCTAAGGGGACAAATTTAAATCCACCTTAGCTGACAGAGGGCTTTGTGCCCTATCGATCATATCCTATTGATTCATATCTCAAGGATTTAACGCCATTAAGGAGCGTATTGGCTCTGGCCATAACCGCTATCTGTGGTGCCATTTGGCGGCAAAACCACTCGGTTCAGAGGGCCCCGGGTCATAACCGTTTACCTGCAGTGCCAGTTGGTGGCGAAACTGCCAGTTAGAGGACACGTACCACGTCCTTACTGGCAAGAGATTGTTTGAGAATGTATCCTAGTGATATTTTCGACTAGGCATTTCGCTCTTTGTGAGCTGAAGTTGATTTTAATTTGTCCACCTCGACAAACTGTTGCGGAGGGTGGATGAATTTTGCTTTAAGTGATTAATGGATTGAATTTCAAATTTAAATATTTTTTGAATTTTTGAGAATTTTCTGGATTTTTGGGTTTTTTTATATTTGGAACGGCATTTAAAAAATATTTGGGAATCATTTGAAATGTTTGTGAACCCCTCCGGTTGAAATAAACATTCAACACGGCCATCATCGGGGTGTTTGGGGTTATTTCTCTTTTGTTGATTGAACCTTGTCATCTCTATCGGGCTGTCGACAGAGGATCGGGTTTCGTAGGTTTTATGCCCTTTGATAGTGAATTCTCATTGTTATAGGCCATGAAGGCCTAATATGAATGTTTTGAGACAAATATAACGGTCGCCACAACCGTATATTTGTTTGTTGGTTCGAACCTTGTCGACTTCTATTGACTCGTATAGAAGGATCGGATTCGAATTTGAATTCATTTGTTGACCCGCGCAGCATCCCTAGATGTCACGTGTGTACCAATGACACGCTCGCCGGGGCCCATGCGGGTTTTATAATTATTTTTACCCCTTTTAGTGTACCTATGTGTATACAATTTATAGTGCACGTGCATGGGTACTTTTAAATAATTGTAGACGTCTTTTGTCTGCTTGCATAGAAGTTGCGGATCCGGTGGCGTGGCATAGCAGCTTCTGAATAGAATTGTTCGCTGCTTCGTACATGTAGACTGTCGTGCACTATTCGTTGATTTTTTTAGGCGGGTCATAGTGCACTAACTAATCTCCTGCCTTGGTTATTTGTTCACTCTATTACAATGATATTTATTGAAGAGAACTTTGGACCAACGCTAGCAATCAAAGTGTATTCTTCCGTCATTTCCTTCTTTCATTATTTGTAGGTAGGACATGCTTGGGACATGTTCATCACAAACCTCTTACTTATGTCTATTGATCTCTCATTAGACTCAAAGGGTTCAATAGTTTATACAATCTTGATGTAACTATGTATAAATTATCTTAATTTCACCATTCATGGATGTGATGTTAGAGATTTCCCGCACCACGAGTCTTCATTTGCTTGCATCCTATTCGGATGTTGTAAGTTGATTGATCTCCACTTTTGTTTACAATCATTTATAAGTGTTGCTATGTTCATTATATATTGTTGAAGATCAATGTATTTTCTTTGTGAATTTGATCTTTACTGTTTATAGAATATGGTGTGCTTGATTGTATGACGTTGTTGTAATTGTCATGCCTCTTTTGCATTCTGCTTATGGTTCATGTGCATCATACTCACCTTGTCCCCACAAATGAGTTTTTGTGTCTTCATGAAAATCTTGTGTTCATGCTCATCAACAATCACATCCAACAATAGTTCTCCCTTTTAATGCTTTCAAGCTCTTCTAACATAGACTTGTGAGTTGATCGATATGAATACCACTAGTTTCATATTATTTCTATGTGGACTAGAGCTTCTGCAACATTTCTTACAATCAAGTTGTATGTTCATATTGCTCGTGATCACACCTTCTTGGAATTGAATTGTTGTTGATAAGAGACATGGCATTGCATCCTTTCATTCAATTGAGATGATCGTTGTAGGCTAATTATGATTGCTCAAATAAGCTTTTTATCAAAGCTTGTAGCGACTTTGTGTGTGAGCCTTTGTTTGAAAACAAATTGTATCACAAGTTCATTTGTTTATCTATGTTGGTTTGAGTGCACAAATCTTGCCCAAGTCCAAGTCCATATCCGACGAAGCTTCAATATGAATCTTCTATTCATTTTGAGTTCAAGTACAACCTTTGTATTTATTCACTTGGGTCCAATACTTATTGTTTGATTCAAGTTTGATTTTAAGATCATTGATCACTTGATTTAGAAATGAGTTACATGTTGTCTCATAAAGTTCGAGCCTTGTCTCCTATGGTCCAACTCAAGTCCTCTTGAGTTCAAATGGCTCTTTTGAATCACATGAGATTCAAAGACAAGTCTTATCAAAGTTCTCTTGGGTCCATGTCTTGTTCAAGTTCGAGTTCAAAATAAGTCCTTTGCATGAGTTCAAGTGGTCCTTGTAGTTGTTCCAAACTACAATCTTAAGTACAAATTATTGGCATTCGTTCTCTTGAGTTCAATCAAGTTCTCATTCCATACAACATCACTTGATTAAGTTTTAATTTAAGCTTGGTTTTATCTCAAATTAAGCTCAAGTTAAGTTCATTCGAGTCCCAAATAAAGTCCACTGTTTGTTCTAAGTCCTTGGATATTCGATCCAAAATTCGGCAGCCTCCCGGCGTCTCCCCTGTTCAGGGGAAAAAACCAAGAGGCAATCATTCACCTCGACGCTACGTGAGCGCTTCAGGTAGGTGTCAAAAAATGACACCGCGGTCGCGAATTAAATTTTTTATCCCCACCTGCTACGTGAGCATTTAAGGGTTTTTATGTTTGTTGATTATAAGAAGAAAACAGGATGTTATAAAGAATACAGGTTTTCCCCCTCTGCACCACGTGGGCGTTCGGGGGTACTTATATAAAAAAAATAAAATAAAACAAATGCACACATTTTTTTATCCCCTTCGCCGCAAGCGTCGCACCGGTTTCCCACCCTAAACGCTACTTGAGCGCCTCGGGGGTTTGCCGGCTCGTTGCAAGCTTTGAAGAGGGATTCTTAAATCGTCGCGAGCATCGCACCGGTTTCCCACCCTAAACGCTACGTGAGCGCCTCGGGGGTTTACCGGTCCGTTGCAAGTATCAATAAAAGAACCTATATTTTTAGTTTAACATATATATTAATATATATGAAATAAATATATCTTTATACATATATATTAATATATATACATATAACAGATATATTATTATAGCATATATTAGTATATATATATATATATATATATATATATATATATATATATATATATATATATATATATATATATATATATATATATATATATATATATATATATATATAATAAGCATAATGATATTTAAGCCAAGGGAGAGAGAGGTCGGGTTGTAGACTTGCTAGAAAGTCTGGATCGGAAGACAGGGAGGGCGGTCGGCTTTAGTGGAGATCGGGAGTTTGGTTGAGGTAAGGTTCGGGCAAGGCCAGAGATTGGGCAAGGCTCTAGCGACGAGCTTGGAGTCGGGAGAGCTAGGTGGAGGTAAGGTTCGGCACCATCTCTCTCTCTCTCTCTCTCTCTCTCTCTCTCTCTCTCTCTCTCTCTCTCTCTCTCTCTCTCGGCCGGAGAAAACGAGAGGGGTGCGGCTGTGTGGAGTCGGATAGAGGAGAGGGTTTCAGCACAGTGGAGTTCGGCTTGAGGAGGGCGACGGGATTTGGGAATGAGGAAGAAGCAGAGAGGCGTCGGGTTTGGAGCGTGGAGAACGAGAGCTTGGTCGGGTGTTCGGTCGTGTGGAAGCAGCAGCCGAAGCCTTCATCTCCTTCGGTATTTAACGTCGCGAAAGGCGTCTAGTTGGCACGCGATTTGGGCAGAGTTTCCGGAGAAGCGACGCACGGCGCCGAGCTACAGGATTTTACGGGATTTTTGGACAGAACCTCGGCGAGATTTCGGCAGGTTTTGCGGCTGGATTCGAGGATCCAACGGACAAGGTATGATTTTTAGTCTCTTTTTTTTGTTTTTCCTTTGGATATAGTATACAGGTCAACAGTCATTTGCAACCTTTTGCTGTTCACTTTTGTTTACTTTATATGATTTATTGGTTGTCTCAGGCACAATTGCTAAAGGTGCAGCTTTATTGCATGAAGAGGGTGCAAGAGAGGTCTATGCTTGCAGTACGCATGCTGTTTTTAGGTATCTTTCTCATTTCGCTTTTATACATGTAAAATTGATTCAAATTAAAATAAAGCTAAATTATGTGATACTCCTATGATTTGAAATTACCTCTGTTTGACTATATTTGCTCAATGATTGATTGGAAGAGAGCGTTAAGAGTTCCCAAGTGAATAGGAGACAATAGAAATTTTGGGAGAACTCTTTTTGAAGTGATGTTTTGTCAACGAAATGAATTTTTAATAGCAAAATTCACAAAATCAGAGGAGGGAATGGGAGAACAAGGATAACTACCCAATAATATACATGCTAGAGGAAGAGAGGAGGTTATAGAAAAAGTTTCTATAATTGATTGTCAAGGATAACTACCCAATAACATACATGCTAGAGGAAGAGTGGAGGTTCTAGGAAAAGTTTCTATAATAGATTTCACTAGTTTGTACTAGAAAAGGACACTATAAATTGTTCATTTATTAGATTGTGCTTCATTTGACTTACCTTGTATCAACGTTTGTAGAGTTCTCTGTTTTTTTATCAAATCAGCTGATGGTAATATCTTGTTTTTCTTCTGTTTTTTTTTTTTATATTGCTGGACAGCCCTCCGGCAATTGAGAGGTTGTCAAGTGGTCTATTTCAGGAAGTGATTATCACAAACACTATTCCAGTTTTGGAGAAAAAAGGTTTTCCTCAGCTTACGGTACTTTCAGTTGCAAACCTTCTTGGAGAAACCATATGGCGTGTTCATGACGATTGCTCTGTGAGTAGCATCTTTCAATGATGGGATTCCATAGATGAGCAGCTTTTTCTTGTGAACTAACATGAGTTAGCCACTCTTTTTTTTGTTCATCTCTCATCTCCCTTTGAATTTCACCCTCCATTCATTTCCGGTATACCATACTCACCATAGCCTTTCAGACAAAAAAAAAACTCACTGGTATTATCATGCCAAATCATAGGATCATCAATTTCTTTCTTGCTTAGACTTGAAACTACCTACTATAATTGGGTTACTTTCATCTTGCTTATAATTTACCCATTGTTTCAAATTTGAAAAAACTCTGATTATAGTTCCCTTTGAATCTTTTTCCCTGACTTCCAGGTCGCATATGAACCCTATTCCAGCTTAGACATTGATTGATCTCTTTCTTGGTGAAATATGGTGGCTTCCTTACCAGTTTTCTTCCCCTATGGTTCTGATAGTTGCTTGGCATAACATTTGTTATAATAGTGTTTATTTTGCAAATGGACCAGGGGCTTCAAGCCTTATGAACAGTGCTAATCATTTCTCTGCATCTAGTTCCATGAAATAGAACTAATCATGTTATAGAAAACCATGCACTTGATATTTATAATGGGTGATGCAATTCAATTGTGCTGCTTTGACTTATGTTAATGTACTGAAATTTTACATGCATGAATAAATAGTCGCGCTTTGTAAAAAGAATGTTATACTGTTCCTGCAGTGCATGTTTTTCCATCTATTCTTTTAGTTGTATTTTGTTAAATGTTTGGTTTCAGTTTTGATCGTTTGTAAGTTTAATATGGGTTTGAGTGATTGTATTTTGATCAGAATGCTTGGTTCACGTTTCTAAAATTTGTGATTTGTTTGCTGAAACTATTACACGCTTGAGTATCTTCGGTGAATGGTTCCTAGCCATTGCTCCTACATATTTCACTTTAGTAAATATAAGATTAGAGAGAGTGGCCTTAGATGATTTGGTCTTCCAATGACTCGGTTAGGAAAGTAGATGTATTAGATTTGACTTGTGTTAAAGGTAGAGGTAGACCTGAAAAAAACCTGTTTAGAAAATATTAGAAATGACCATTTTTTATCAAATTTAAATGAGAATTTGACTCTTCACAGACCAGGATAGAGCAAAAGGATTCATGTAGCCAACCTCACATAGTGCAATAAAAATTTATTGTTGTTGTTGTTGGACTGTTATAACTAAGCGGCACTACACTACCCTTGCTCACACGGATAGCTTCAGATTTTACCCCAAAAAAAAAAATTTATAGTTCTTTTTTCGTTTTCATGTAGATATGGATAATTAGAACCGAGAAAATTTGGGCCGCAATGTTTGGTTCTATTGTAAGTTATTGTAATTCAAGAATTGAATCTTGAGTTGGCGATAAAGTCTCTTTGTTTAGATTGTAGAAAAATCATGTATTATTATCCCTTTGTGTTTTGGCCGGCTCAAGCTTCGATGCTTGGATTTACAGCCAGTTGACTATTCGATGCTTGGATATATATATATATATATATATGCATTATTATTATTTAATGCTAATGTCCACTGGCAAATGAATAAAATTGTTCCCTGTGAATAACAACAGTCAACATGCGATGAATATGACAAGTCCTTCGGTATGCAAATAGATACATCAACTTGCCAATCAATATGCGTGGAAAAATTAGTAGCAAATGCATCTCACATGGTAGTCAACATTAGTGTGCAGATGAATATGCCAATTCATTTATGGATAATGAAACTCCTTGAAAACATTGACGAAGGGACGAGTACAATGAGTGCAATCCACTTGTAGTCAATTTTAACATGCAGTTGAAATGCAAGCATTAACATTTTACACGAGCAAATCCAGCATTGCAATGTATGGTGAATGCAACTCACCCTACAATTGATGGCAACGTACAAATGAATATGTTAAGCTCCCGCAAGTAGCAACAACAAATATGTCGTAAGGATGAGTGGTCCTTTGTAAACAAATATAAGTCGATATATGAGCGAATGCATCCCACCTAGCAATTAGCATCAGTTTGTAAATGAACACGTTAATCTACCTGCAATCGATGATAGTGAATATGTTGCATGTATAATGGATCTCCTATGAACATGGACATGCAACGTATCATTTACAAGCAAAGATCAAAGAGCACAGCAAATGCGAGACAATGATAAATGCAAACACGTACGAGTCATTATAGGAACTCACCATGCACACAACGTTTTATTTACAATAAAATATAGGAAACGATACAATTTACCTGTAAGCAAAAGCAGAGAATTAGCAGTAAAAAAATGCCGGCCGCCGATAAATTGAGGCAGCAGATTTGTGGTGCCAGATTATCACAACAGATAAATCAGCTCACCTGCAAGTGACGGATGGAAGATTCTTGATGCATTGTACAATGTATTCGATGATAGAAATGCATTATTGCAAGATGAATATTGAGGAAAATGATAGCTTGAGCAAAACTATTATCGTTGCACGGCAATTGAAGCTCAACATCTTATTAAACAACGTCATTGGATCTGCAACACTCGTACAAGCATATAGAAGGCTTTTGAAATTTTAAACATTGAATCTTGTGCACGTTTTCAATAATAGTCATTTGCGTAGTTGATTATAAGCAAATATTTCAAAATGCCCACTCATGCATTGAAATATGAATATCGCATGGACTCAACATGCGTGTTTTTGGCACACACACGTGAGCTTGAGGATGCTGCGCTGATTAAGAACCGAATTTAGGTTTGAACCCAATCATATGTCAACAAGTAGACAGAGTTGATAAGGTTCGACCAACAACTGAATTTGCCTATAAATATCATGATGATGGTCCTGTTGACAAAAAATCTTAACTAGAGGGGACATCAAATATTTAAAAATGTCTCACAAAATTCTTAAATGCCCATAAAAATCCAAAAATCCATAAATCACCCTAAAATCAAGATTTTTAAAATGAAATAAATCATCAAATGCTTAAAGTAAAAAAGTAAATGTCTGGTCGAAAATATCATTAGGATTCATTCTCAATCATCTCTTATCAGTAAGGATATGTTATGTGTCCTCTAATTGGTTGTTTCGCCGCCAAATGATACCACATATAAAAGATTATGACTTGGACCCTCAGATCGGGTGATTTTGCTGCCCAATGACATCATTATATTATAGTTATGGTCAGATCCCGTATGTTCCACAACGGCGTCAAATCTTTGAGTAATGACTCAATAGGATATAATTGATAAAGCATAAAGTCCTCTGTTAGCTAAGGTGGATTCAAATTTATTCCCTCAAATAAATATTCACCCCAGGTCCCAGGTCTACAAGGTACTCTTAGACGAAGCAACCCATGGCTACCAACAATGATCTTTTTGTGAGATTGGGTCGACTACCTCCTATGACTAAGTAGACTATGAATGACCCGGGATGATGGAATCATGGGTTTTTGATCGGGTCTATCATCATTCCCCCACCATTCGTTTTAACTGCAAGGTGGTGAATTTCTAATTTTAAGTGTTAAATTTTCAAATACATAAATTATGTTGCTACTATATGATGGATACTATGTATTCGTTTGATGACTAGCCTTAATCGTAAGTTTTCTCTCATTATCGGGAGGGGTAATTAACTGTAGGGGCTTGTGTCTATAGGAAACTTGAACTCAGATTATAAAGTCCTTGCAAAATGAGGTGAAATCTCTGGGTAATGTCTTATTCAAAATTCAATTTGCCTTCAAAAAATTCGCCTATGAACTTACTCGTTAAAACTCTTCGAAAACCCGAAGAAAAAAGAGGCTGCTAAGAGGTCGGGGCACAAATTTTTGGAACTCATTATATATATATATAGACACACACCCACCCACCCACCTAAACACCTACCTTACTTTTGGGGCAATATATGCTTGTGTGCCTAGATTTGGCATATTTAGGCTACTATTGTTGAGCTGGATGTTTAAAATGGAGAAATTCATAAATAGCATTGCGCAATAAGAAGTGATAATAAAGATTCAAAGAAATAATTTATTGAACTCTAATTAGGCCAATAATATTATTGCATATGAGTGTTTGACAATTAAGAAGTTACATATAGTTATGTTGATGATGGTGAAATTGAGAATAGTAAGATGAATATATATTAAAAATTAGAAAAAATAAAAAAGAATGAAATTAAGGAATTATATCCATGGAAGATATAATAGTTGAAAATAAATTTAAATATATATAAAATGAAATCTAAAAAACACATCTATTAGATGAATAGATTAAATTAGTGTTATAGAATTAGGAAGGAAAATTTTTTTGGCTAACAATATCATAAATTGATGTTATTCAAAATGATTTGAGAATAATATGTTTAACACCTCAATACTCAACACAAGTAAAGTAATTAGGAGGATTTTTTACGCTAATCTCATAATTTGGAAGACTAATGATGAAAACAACTAATATGCATTGGTTTGAGGAAGTTGATAGTGAAGCGTTCAGCAATGACATTCATAGTATTGTTTAGCTTTATTTCTCAACAAACCCTTTTTATTTTAAGCAACCTTAGTTGTCATCTACGCTCTTCCATGACATGCATCACCTTTAGTTCAATAAAGTGCTTTTTTAATTTGAGCAATCAAACATTTCATACCCTAAGCATGGGCAGATATATCCTGATCTTCAATAGTTTTTATTTTTTGGGGACATTTAGGCTAATTAAAGCCTTGTTTGGGACGGCTTTTTAATTGCTTCTTAAAACATTTTTTTTGTGCAAAAATTAAAAATTTTATATTAAAAAGCTGCTTTAAGAAGCAGTGAGAAAGCCGTCCCAAATGAAGCCGAAGTCAAATTCTCACACATATCATATGTAGGCTCGAATCTAATACCTTTTCGTTAGTAATTAAATATCCGAACCAACAGATTAAGACGAGCTACGTGATCTTTAACAGATGATTTGTGCCTATTTTGAGACAAGATTTTTTATTTTTAAATCAAGTTCATGACTTTTTTTAAACCAAACTTTTATTCAATAAAAATAAGTTACAACAAACAAGACTAACAACCATAAATACAAGACATTAAGTTCAAAAAACAAACAGATATAGTAGGGTACAAAGCGAAAAGGGACTCATAATGAAGGTCCCCGTACACCAAACTTGTAGGCAAACATGGACCATACTAAGGTGCCAGTAAGGGATCAGGGACGAGAGGCCACCAAGCAAACGAATGAGGCACTCAGGTTGCCAACGAGCCCAGCTAGCAAGGGAACAGGGGACCTCCTCATCATCGTCCAACACCATTCAAAATCCACGAATGAAATAACAAACACAAAAAAACCAGCTATTTCTTTTTGCCTATATTTTTATACTTTTTACCACCCACATTTAGAGAATCACGTTTGATAAAACGATCCACTAGTTCCTCAAAATCTTGATTTGATTTCTTAAAAAAAAAAGTAATCCTCCAAAACCAACCAGTCTGTTTGAAACAATACATGATTTTTCCAAGACTTAGGCATATGAGATTTCATATCAACATTAGACATAATTGAAATAGGAACATTTATGAAGTTATCATTGCCCTTAAAGCCAACATTAGGAATAGAGTCTGAAAGATCCTAAACCTGCCTAATTTCCAACAACATGCCTGATATTATGACAAGAAGCACAAAAATGTGGGAATTCATCCATAACAACTTGCTAGATATAGCTGAGCTTCTCCGAACCTAACCAAACCTTATCAGGGTAGGATTTAGTGATATCCAGCTTCATTAAAACACGAGCTAAATACGACCTAGAGTCTAAAGAAGTGGTAACATCAATTTTTAATGGTTTGCCAAAGAGAGAGGCCAAACCATGAAGAATGCGGGGAGAGAAGAGATGAAGGCGCATTTGTGAGAAAGAGACCCAAATCGGGATGACCGACGACCCCACACCGACATCAACAAGGGGAGACCATTTGGTAAGCTTCATGTAACAATTATAAACCAAATACGATCTATTGCAGAAAACCAGACAATAATTAAGGTCATTTGCAAGCTTGATGAGGACGTGTGACGGATCTAACAAGGTGACCGAAACCTCCCCATTTAACTTGAGGTTGAAAAAAAATCTATGAATGATATCAAGAGACGGCCATTTGATAGGAAAAAGACCAACCAAAGAGAACTGAAAAGGAACAGCCAAAGCCTGAATTTGTTGATCAGAGATCCAAAGGAAAGGCAAACCACGAAAAGAAGATGCCCTAAGCTCAGGAAATTCATTAACAGTGAAGAACCCGAAAGAACATCCAAAAACGAACGTGAAGAAGACGAACCCCCTAAAAAGCCAAGGTCGCAAAGCTTCGGCGTCATCCCAGCACGCGCCGGAAGGAAAAGAAACCACCAACAAACCAAAAATGCACCAGCAAAGAAGAGAAAACTTCCCTGGAATAGCGAAGAAAATCAGCACCGCCGGAGGGCAGCCCGGCTACCGCAAAGTAAAAGCTAGGGCAACGCCCTAGCGGAGTTGCCGAAACGAAGGAGCATTTTTTTCCACTATATATATATATATATATATATAAGAAAAGGTCTAATTTGTGTACCTAACATTCTCTTTGATATTTGAGTCATGCATATACTGATATACTGGAAGATTGATATAAGAACATATAATAAATCATCAAATAAACAATTAAGTCATCATTAAATCAATATTTTATCGAGTTCTTAGTGAGCTATTTGTCAAAAAATAAAAGAGCATGCTCATAAATGTAAATGATTGAATCATTATTCAAACTTATTCATTTATACAATAAATTTATTCAATTATGTGAATAAATAAATACAAATGAGCCTCATATGAATGAGCATCAAATTATCATCAAATGCACTTATTTAAGATTTTGTTTGCGACGGTTTTTTATTATTTTATTTTTCAAATCACACGTAAAATTTTTATATGGTCAATATTTTTTTCTATTTTCAAAAAATTTATATTAAAAAGTTGTTTTTTACAATAATTTTTTTAAAAAAAATTTTTTACAGCAGCTTTACAAAATAATAAAAAATTATTCAAAATGAAACATAATAAGTCGATTATTCGATCAACATTTGTAAAAGTGTAGAGGGGCGGATTTTGAAGATCATGTCAAACCAAACTAAACACTAGGAATCAAATTAATAGAAAATACACCCCGTTCTTAGAAGGCATTCATCATCATCATCAAAGGTGTTTTTTTTTTTCAAATTACCTAAAATTAAAAAACCTGCAAACTAAAATTTTGCTTCAACATTTGGCAAGATGTCTGCATATTTGGAATGTTTACTTAGGCTATCTCCAACCGTCAAACTCATTTTTCACTCTAAAATGTTGTAATTAGTCTCTAGCTGAATTTCATTCACTATCATCAAAAAAGAATATCATGTGATTGTTATTTCTATTAGTGGTGTCAATATTAGACACAACCCAAAAGTCCGACACGAACCCAATCCAAAAATTCCGGGTTAGGGTTAACCTGGACCCAAAACTGATCGGGTTCGGGTTCGACAAATCGTCTCGTTTCAAAAATTGTGTCAGGTGTGGGTTGACCCTGAAACCCGAAATTAACTCATATTGACTCGAAAACCCATTTTTGACCCGGAAACACGAGATTGGCTCATTTTACAACCAAAAATTTGAGATTGTCTGTTTTCTGATCTGAAAATTAGCAATTTTTTTTTTGGCCCCGGACATTCAGGTTGACCAAAGCCCAAAACGGTCGAGTTCGAGTTGACCCAAATAGTATCGAGTTCAATCTGAATCCTGCCTGTGACCCGAAATTGACACCCTATTTTCTATATTTTCTAATACTCACCCGAAATTACGCGCGAGATAATAATGTTGGGTTGAACCTTTTGATGTACAACATTCAAATGTTTGGAATTCCGTTGCAGATGATCTTAGGTCACAGAAACATATTAGGAACTTCTACAGCATCGTTTTTTTATACTATTCAATGGTGGCCTTTTCTCAGTCGAAAAGACGGCCTCTCGTGGAACAAATATTTAAGTTGGTGAGGACTAACACAGCTCACCTTAGCTTGTTGGTTGAGAGCTTTGGCTTTCAACTAATAGGTCTTCGGTTCGAGTCTTTGTGTTTTGTGTATGCGCTATGTGTGTGAGTTTGTCATAAATGGCCTAAATGTCCAAAAAAAAAAAAAAGAGTTGGTGAGGATTGGGCAGCCTGTTTCTACATAAAAAAATGGGAATGAATTTCAAAATAATTGTTCTGTTGAGAGTGGGATTTGAACCCACGCCCTTTCGGACCAGAACCTTAATCTGGCGCCTTAGACCAACTCGGCCATCTCAACTATGTTGCTAAGTGAATGAAGTTACTTATTTTAATTTTCGATTCTTATCATATTAAATGATTTAGGTTTTATTTGGGACTATTTTTTATTATTATTATTTTTTAAGTCAATTTTACAAAACAGTAAAAAATTGACATAAGTGGATTATGCATTTTATGTATAATCACCTTATTTTATATAAAATTAGTAATTATTATTTTATGTTAAACCTTAAATTATTAAAATTATTTTGAGATAATTGTAATATAATTTTTAAATTTTGATGTATTATTTTGAGCATTACACTTTTATCATAACTTTTACCTTCATATATATATATATATATATATATATATATATATATATATATATATATATATATATATATATATATATATATATATATATATATATATATATATATATATATATATTCATTAAAATATTAGCGGATGATTGATCCGATATGCCGCTTGTTGCTGTAAAGAAGTATGAGCTGCTTCGCTGCCAGTATGGCCATTAGAGACCACTTATTTTTTTAATGGTGTTGATTATTTCGGCTTCGAGTGTTTCCAAAGATCGGTTGTCGCTTTCTTTGTTCTTAAGTTGGAAAATTTAAAGATTTTAAATGTGATTTGTTACCTTTTTATTATCCTAATCTCTTAATTAGCAAACGCTAATTTTTTTAACTGAGCTATTATGAGAATGGCTTAAGCATTGGATCTTGTGTTCTTTCTTAGTGCGACCTTGGATTAGTCAACAATGGCCCAAAATTTGATGAGGGAGATGGATGAGTGTAATCTATCCACGACGTTCTTTGAGGTCGGCATGCTTAGTTTAATCTTTTGGAGCTCGTAGGCCTCTAAACGGGATCCTCTAATCACTTAATATGAAAAAGATATTGTTAAAATATCTTAAGTTGATTTATGTTGAGATTAGCAACGTCATTTATATCTTAAATTGTATTAATCTTAGTGTTAATCAGATGATCTCATGATGCGTTTTAAATCAAAATGTCTTGATCAATTTTATTTTCTAATATTAAACCTGATTATTTAGGCTTCGTTTGGAACGTCTTTCTAACTATTTTTTAAAGCAGCTTTCTCGTATAAAACACTAAAAAAATTTATACTAGAAAGGTGAATTAAAAAAGTCTCAAAAGAATCTTTAATCTTTTATCCACAAATAATTAGATTTTATTTAATCTCTCAAACTTCTTTGATCGATCAACTAAAGCTAAACATTGTATGCATAATTGGGATTGGTCAATCAAAATTATAAATAGAGCTTTATAGAGGTTCGGTTAAATCTCCAATTGTCCAGTAAAGCAAGGAACTAGACCTGATTTTGTAAACGAGTTAGAAATTTAGACCCAAACTTAACTCACCAAGTTGACCCGACAAAATCGTAACTGACCAAACACGACTGAGGTGTGGGTGGGCTAGTACAAGCGAGACTGCGACATTGAGTGCACAAATTTAGGCAAGGTCCGTGGTTGCGGAGTGCATTAGACTAGTCTAGGCAATGTGTGGCGCATGCTGGTGCGTAACTGTGGATTGCACTAAGCATGCGAGCGAGGGCTAGGCCAGTCATCGCGAGTGTGCAACTTCACACAAAGTGAGCGAGGGAGGGACCACATGGTGCAGGTGGGAAAGTCCAAGGCAAGGGTTGGGTAATGTGTAAGTGACTTGAGTTTAGGGATGACTCGAATTCGGGTTAGGGGGTTGACCTAGACCCAACCCAATTTTTTAACTAAATCATAAATTAGAATTCTATGTGCACCACTAAATCAACTAAATATAGACTTACTGAGATTAGGGTTAGAAAAAACGATCTGCACCACTTTACATATAAAAATCATGCAAATGTAATGATATTTGATACTTGATAATTGCTCATAAAGTTGTTATAAGAAATTCCTTCTCAAATTTATGTCCCAGCAACCAATGTAGTTCTGTACATCCAAACCCCTTCACCCATTGCCGCTGGCGCCGCTGGCATTCAACTTCATCACATCGGTGATCAAAAATCAAGAAAACTAACAGCTCTCACAAACTCATAATCCTGCTTCCATCTCAAACCGCCAAACATAATTTATCCCAACCAACAATTCCACAATCGACGCCTCCACCTTCTCCATATTTGCAAAATAAAGCGTCTGTAAAACCAACACATTTTCTTTAACAACCGCTCCGCCGCTCCGCCGCTCGTAGCTCCTCTCCCCATGCCACCGCAACGTGCCGTGCGCCACCGGGCCCAACCACTCCATAATCTCCCTCATTGCTGCCCTCCACTCCGACGCCAACCCGCCGTCTCTGGGCGGCCCCCTTCCCATTCCTATCAACCTCGACCTCACCATCGCCCGCAACCTCGCCGTCATCATTCCATACATCTCGTCTCTAACGTCCGCGCGAGCCCGCGGCGCCTGCATCATTCGTTCCACTACCACGATGAGCTTCGCGTAGTGTGGGGCTAAAGAGGCTGCGCCCACTGTCGTTGGTGGAGGCGTTAGAGCGGCTGTGCTGGTGGTGATAATTGATCCTGGAGTGGTGGCGGCCGGCGGAGGAGTTTCTGGGTGGACGGTGGCGGAGATGAAAGAGGAGTTGTATGGAATGATTTGAGGGATGCCGAAGACTTGTTTTATTCTTGCCAGGATAGTGAAGGAAGAGCGGACGAGTATGGAGATGGCGCTGTCGAAGCTGGAGGACCAGAGTGAGCTCTGCTTCAGGTATTTGACCTCCCGCCGCTTCCAGAAAATCAGCTGTTGCGGGCCCTACATGAAGTTTATGCTATCATAATTTAACATAATATGATTAAAATTTATATATATAATTTTAAAATGTATATTAATCATATTTATTTCCTTCTTTATATTTTTTAAAACATGATTATTATTTATATATTTAAAAGAAATATTTATGATTAAATATAACAATACACTTACCTTTAAATAAACTAAAGATAGAGTGATATGCATGTAATATTAAAGTTTTGGAAGTTAGATATGTAAATAGAATGTTATAAAGTGGTATGTATGTAAAATTCCCTTAAAAAATTTATAAAAAAAACTCATAATTAATAATTTTTTTTAATAAAAAAGTTTCTTATATTTCAAAGATTTAAAATCTAAAATTATTATTCTTTGCAAAAAAAAAAAACGCTAAACTACATCAATTTTATACAGATAAACCGAATTAACTAACTAATATGTAATTACGGCTCATCTTATACCTCGGCTCCCAAAACCTTTCCCAGGCCGCGCTCTGCCTCCGCGAGTTCATCCATCTCTTTGTAAAGCGCGGCCGCAGAAGCCACATAGCCGTCCATCTTCTTCGCCTTCGCATCCATCTCCTTCCACGTCATCACCCAGCGGTGCGGATCGCCGCCGGAATCACCGAACTCCTTAAATAGACAACCAAACTGGCGGAGAGCAGGGTCGGTGCAGCGGCGACAAATAGCAGAGATGGACGCAACGGCGGAGCGAAGTCCATCCGTCAGCTCAGCGCATGCGAGGGCGAGCAAGAAGGCATCGTCGTCTGAGACGAGCTTGCGAACGCCGGCGAGCCTAATGGTCTCGTTCCGGAGGCGGACAAGGCTGGCGTCGGAGAGTGAGCGCCAGAGATGAAGGATCTTCGACATGAGGCCGGCGATCTCGAAGGCGAGGATGGAGACCTTGGCCTTGCGATGTAAGAAGTCGGGTAGGTTTACCACGGCGGCGGATTTGAATTTGGTGAGCCATGATTCGAGAGCCATGATTAAGTAATGATAATTAGGAGATTGGGAAACGAAGAAGAAAGATGATTAGAGGAGGAGGAGGAGGGAGAAGCATTAAAGGAGCAGGGGAGGAAGGGGAATGTCAGGGATATGGAGTGGTGTTAGAAAGCTAACGTGCGTGTGAGAAGCAGCTTTATAAATAATAAAGGATAAGTTAGGAGATGGAGATTTTTGAGGATTAATATATAATATTATTTTGGAAAGAGAGAAGGACAAGGAGAATGTGAGGCGAGGACTGGCGCTGGTGCAAAGGATGTTGGACTGCTTTGAGATCCTCCTTTCAGTCTTTTTCACTCATACTTTGTTTAGGATGGGCTTTGTAAAATTTTAGTATGATTAAGGGTCGTTTGATAGATTAAATGTCATTGGAATATCAATCATAATGCGTCATATCATCTCTTACTTTATAGTTCGGTATTGTTCGGCACTGTGGCTCGGTATTACAGACGTGATGCATTCTGATTGATCTCCGGACGACTTCTGCATCCGATCTCCGCATAGAATAATTAATCCATTTAGTATGATGTCTTTAAAATATTTTAAAAATAGAACATTTGAAAGCTATATAAATATATTTATTTATTTATAATATATGAATTTTTGATTGAATATAAATTAAATAGATTGAAATAATATAGATAAATAGTATTCATTATGAGATATAAATTTCCTACATAAATGCTTCATATTTGATCTTCTAATCAAACTTAAAAAAAAAAAAAAAAAAAAAATCTTATATTTATTTTACTTTATATTTTAAATCATTGCAACCAAACTGCGCCCTTAAATATAAATTTGTAGCAATCGGATGTATTCTTATGAAGCTTTAATATTATATCATTATATGTATAAATATCGAGAAAAAGAAATTCATTTTTAAAGGCTTCATCAAAATGTATGACTTATGCCATACTTTTTTCGGAGTCAAAATTTTATAAAGCGGCTTTATGGGTGATGTGCTTTTTATTTAATTTTTCAAAAAAATAGCTTCTTTGAAAAGAATTAGGGGAAAAGTAGGAAAATAAAGCCATTCATCTTTTTAATTAGAATATCTCCACTTTTCTTACAACTACAAGCTGCTCTCATTAAGGCAAACGTAAATACTTGATTTAATTAATATTATATTAAATAATTAAAAATATATTAGTATAAAAGTATTACGTAATTAGTCATTGTTATACGCTTAAATTTCTTAATTAAAAATGAGTTTAAACTAATATTTAATCAAAATTTATTTTTAAGCTTCATTTAAAACGGCTTTCTTACTGCTTTTAAAAGCTTTGTAGTACAAATATTTTAATTTTTGTACAAAAAAACTGCTTTAAAAAACAATAAGAAATCCATCCCAAACGAAGCTTCAATTGAACACGCACTCTCCAACACTTTGTTTAGCTCGAAAAAAGATTGAAATTAAAGTTGAAAATGAAACAAAGCTTAGTTACATGGTCCATAAAGTTTATGATTTCTCTAATAATGACATCCATGTCAATAGTCAATGATTCAATTAAAATAAAATTGGTGATAGTTTTTAATTAATATAAATTATATAAGAAACGCAACTCTCCTTGGCCTATTGGTTGAGAGCTTAGGCTTTCAACTAAGAGGTCCAAGGTTCGAGTCTTTGTGTATGCTTTGTGTGTGTGAATTTGCCTTAAATGGCCTAAATGTCCCCAAAAAAAAATTATATAAGAATGAGCTTAAGAATTATTAATTTTTTTAATTAATATTATATATCAAGGATTTAAAAACCGGACCGGACCGGCCGGTTCAACCGGTTGAATCGGGAATCGGTCAGGCTACCGGTCCGGGTCTATCATTGGAGTCGGTCTGCATTCAAACCGGCCAAAAACCGGTTCAAATACTGGTTGAACCGCCGAACCGTCGGACCGTAACCGTTTGGAGGAACCGGCCGGTTCAAATCGCGCGATTTTGAGCCGTTGATCGCACATCTAGCGGCTGAAATATATTTCCTATTCGAAATAGATGAGGCGGAGGCGTAAAATTACGCAACTTTCTTTCTCCCTTTCTCGCGATTGCAAACCCTACCGAGACCGAGAGGCGACTGGCGAACGAACGCGTGAGAGCCTCGGCGAAGAACGACTGGGGGAGACGAACGACGGGGATAGACGGACGAACGACGCCTTCTTTCCTGCTATCTCTGTCCATTTTGTTGCCCAGGTATCTTTGTATCGGTTTCTCCCTATTTCGATTTTGTTTTCTACTTTTCTTTGAACAACTCATGCATTTGATTTTATACAACCAGAGGTATGAATGTATGATTGCTGCTAGGAATTTAAATACCCGTTGGTTTTGAATGTTTGATTGCTGCTAGGAATTTCCCTTTTGTTTTATGCTCTATGGATTTATGCATTTGGTATGACTGTATGGGAAATATTTCCAAACCTTCCCAAACACAAACATGAGCGTGTTATTCAGATGAATGTTTTGATGTTTGGTATTCGATTTAGTGGGATTTAAATTTAAATCGTGTATATTCAGATTTATTAAATATGAGCGTGTTAAATTTTGAAAATAATTCTAATATAAATTCATGTACTTCTCCTTTACTCTTTTCATTTATAAAATAGTTTATTACTCTGAACTTGGTTATCCATGCATAGTCAAAGGACAAGGAAAAGCTTACACTCGCCCAAGTAGATGTCTAGGTTGTGAAACCTTTTAAATTTTCAAGATTTATTTTTGTTGACCTAGAGAAGTCCAAATCACAAATCAACTTTGTTAGAACATTTATAATATTGTGTTTTAGATTTCATAATTTTTTCATAATTTTTTTGGCAATGTCAAAATTTCTCAAGAAATCAATATTATCCACTGAAGTTTGTAATATCCACTGATGAATGTATGGGAAATTTCTGCACAATTTTTTTTCATTTTGCTTTCTTATTTTTTTTTTATTATTATTTTAGCTATTGAACACAATACTCTAAAATGGATCCACAAACAACTTCGACTCAAAGTGTGCATGAGAAGCTTGATATAGCTTGGAGTCATTGTACTAAAAGTAAAGGACAAGATGGAAAAAAACAATTTAGATGCCTCCATTGTGGGATTACTTATAAAGGTGGAGGAATTAATAGGATTAAGCAACATTTAGCAGGAATCAGAGGTAACATAGCTTCGTGCAAGAAAGTCCCACATGACATTCGTTACCAGATGCAAGAAAATTTGAAAGAAATAGGCAAGAAAAAACAATAAGCTCAAGAAGAGTTAGAGCATAACACAGCTGTGTTTGTGGATGAATATATGGAAGAAGAAAGAGGCTCTTCATCACTTCCCAAATCACAATCCTCGGATGCACACCATGAAGGCACTGATAAAGGGAAGAGAAAGCTAGATAACATCGAAACTTTTTTTGCACCAAGAACTAGAACAGGTTCTCAGCCATCATTGAAAAGTGTAATGGCATCCAAAGAAGCCATTCACCGTGCTGATTTAGCTGTTGCACGGTGGTTTTATGACAGTTGCATCCCATTGAATGCCATCAACTCTAATTTTGCTCAAAAGGCTATTGATGCTATAGGTGCAATTGGACCTGGATACAAATTGCCTTCATACTACAAATTGAGAGTGAATCTTCTACGAGATTGTAAAGATGAATGCAAGTTGTTGATTGATTCATACAAACGATCTTGGTCAGAAATAGGTTGCACACTCATGGCTGATGGCTGGACAGATAACAGAAATAGAACCTTGATTAATTTTCTTATGTACTGTCCAAGGGGTGTAGCTTTTTTGAAATCTGTGGATGCATCTGATATCACGAAGGATGCCAAGACTTTATGTTCATTATTTTGTGAAGTTATTGAATGGATAGGGCCACATAATGTTGTGCAGCTTGTGACAGATAATGCTGCAAACTATAAGAAAGCGGGAGAACTACTCCATGAAAGATTTGGCAATATCTATTGGTCTCCATGTTCTGCTCATTGTTTAAATCTCATTCTTAAAGATATTGAAAATATGTCTCATATTCAGGATCTAGCACAAAGAGCATCAAAAGTTACTATTTTTGTGTATAACCATGTTTTTGTTTTAGCTTGGCTAAGAAAAAGAGATGATTGGAAAGAAATTATTAGGCCTGGAGCAACTAGATTTGCTACAACATTCATCACTTTGAAAAGCATGGCTGATCACAAGCTTGACTTACAGGCTTTCATAACAAGTAAAGTTTTCTTTGATTCAAAGATATCCAAAACAGTAAAAGGGAAAGAGGTATCAGCTATCATTTTGGATAATAAGTTTTGGAATGACTGTTTGCTAGCTTCCAAACTATCTGGGCCTTTAATTCGATTATTGAAAAGCATGGCTGATCACAAGCTTGACTTACAGGCTTTCTTTATGATGGCATGTACAAGGCAAGGAAAGCTATTAAGTTAATGTTTAGAAATGCAAAAAGGATGTATAAACCTTACACAAGTATTATAAAGAGGAGATGAGACAGGCAATTAAGACAATGCATACATTGTGCAGCTTATTTTCTTAATCCACATTTTCAGTATGATAAAGAAATTTTTTGCCAAAAAGCTGAAGTGATGTAAGGTTTAATTGAGCTGATTGGAAATAAGGATATATGTCCTAAATCAACAGCAACAATGAATGAAGTTAGGCTATTTCGTGACAGTTTGGAAAGCTTTGGCAAACCAATTGCACCAATAATGGCCAAAGAAATGCAGCCTGGTAAGTGAAATAAATATTTTACTATGTATTTCTTGTTTCATGCATATCAGATATTAGCTAACTAATTTTATCTATTTGTAGATGAATGGTGGAAGATGTTCGGATCAAGTGCACCGAACTTACAGAAATTGGCGGTTAGAATTATTAGCCAAACATCTTCATCTTCTGGATGTGAAAGAAATTGGAGTGTATTTGAACAAATTCATACAAAGAGAAGAAATCATTTAGAACATCAAAGACTTAATGATCTTGTATTTGTTCGATACAACCTCAATTTGAGGCATAGGTATGACTATATGCTTGTATGCTTGTGATATCATTTCTTTATGCTTGTATGACTTAATAATCTTTTAATTATATTTAGATTTCAAACCAAAAAGAGAAATTATGATCCTTTGGATTATACTAGCATAGAGGTGCTGGATTTTTGGGTACTTGATGAAGAACCTGTTTCAGAGCTTATTTTGGAGAACTTAGAGACTGAAATTTATACAGAAGATGTCATTCCCGTTGCTGAAGAACTTAATACTAGTTCTACCAAAGAACCTCTAAGTAAGCTTTTAATTGGTCTAAGTTATATCATTTGAAAATTAAAAGAGATGTTAAAATATTTTATATTTCTAATATGCAGATGAAGAAGTCCTAGATGATGTTGGAAATGACAATGAAATAATTGGCAATGAGGATATTGATGCATTTGGAGGGGAATGTTTTGATGAACAGGGATTTAGACATATAACTTTTGATGCTTCAAATCTAGGAGACTATTTTTAGATTTATTTGCATATTATATTTGAAGTTTGTTTTGATATGAAATTATCAACAATTATGAACAATTAATTTGCATATTTATGTTTGTTTTCTATTGGAGATTTAGCTATGCATTTGTTTATGTTTATATATTTTTTAATGATATTATTATTTATTACGTCATCCGGTTCGACCCCGGTTCGACCGGTCGAACCTGTTGAACCGTGAACCTCTCCTTCTACTGGTTCGTTATCCGGTCCGGTTTTCAAAACCTTGATATATATATATATATATATATATATATATATATATATATATATATATATATATATATATATATATATATATATATATTAATTAAATAATGTTTTAGCTAATCTAAATATAATTCATCTCAAAATATTCTAATATAACTTTTTTCTACTTATAAACTTATATGAACTTCTATCATTAAAAAGCAAAATATAAAAATAAATAACTCTTATTCTCTTGATCTATAATTAAGTGAGTTCTTCATACCTAAAGCATTGACATTCCGCGTTATTTAAAATTTTCTTTTCAAAAACAGTGGTGATTAACATGAAAAATAAGCTTTTATGCAATGAGAATAAGATTTATTCATGCACGTGTAAATATTAAATTTAGGCTTCATTTATGATAGCTTTTTTATTACTTTCTAAATCAAATTTTTATTACAAATTTTTAATTAAATTTTTTTTTGTGCTAAAAAGTAGTTTAAAAAAACAGTAAGAAAGTTGTCACAAAGAAAATCTTAGGCTTCGTTTGGGACTGCTTTCTTCATGCTTCTTAAAACGGCTTTTTAGTACAAAAATTAATTTTTTTGCACTAGAAAGCTGCTTTAAGAAGCAGTAAGAAAGCCGTCCCAAACAAAAACTTAGACCTCATTTGGTACGGCTTTCTTTCTACTTCTTAAAATAGCTTTCTAGTATAAAAATTTTAATTTTTCAATTAAAAAACTATTTTAAAAATCAATACACTAATTTAAAATATATTAAGGCCTTGTTTGGGACGGCTTTCTTACTGCAGCTTTTTAGTACAAAAATTAAAATTTTGTACTAAAAAACTGTTTTAAGAAGCAGCAAGAAAGCCGTCCCAAACGAAGCCTAAATCCAAGAGAAGCCATCAAGAGTTCTATATATTCTTAAGCTTTAATTTTGACTTCAAAATTTATTCAACTATTGATGATCATCACACATACATAAATATTGCAACTTTTAAAAAATCACTTCTAATCGTGTCTATATTTATTTTAAATATGCGTTCTAAAATCTGTCGCTCCATCTCCATAAGATTGAATACATATGGCTCAACACCCTCCATAAATAAATAGGATATCATATTTAATTATAAAAGACAAAAAAAAAAAAAAAGTAGCTAAAAAAATAAATTTAAAATTATTTATAAAAGACAAATTATTATTTAGGCTATGAGTAAGTTACTGCTCCATCCTTGACTAGTTGAGGCGTGCTTCAGATCATTAGGTCTTTAGACCGAACTGAAGTGAAGGGGTCAACTAAAGCAAAACTAAAAATGGACCGGGCACGGTTCATTGTCGGGAAGAAGGGCCCACCACTGAACCCGACCGTTGTCGTGGAGTAAACTATAGGTGGATTCACCGGATTCCGATTTTGATCTGTACCTAATCCGCAGGTTAACCTGTCCGGATTTGCAATCACATGGAGGATACAGATCTTTTCTTTCTTTTTTTAAATTTTAGGCCTCTGTTCTCTGCCATCACAGTAGTAGGATTCTTTGAGAAAAATCAACAACATTGATTTAGAGAAATGCCCAATACAGAGTGTGTGATGGGCGTCGATTCAAGATTTTTTATTCGTTTTTTTTTTTTTTGTATTATTTTATAATAGAAAGATTTTTTATGTCTCTAAAATTGAATTTTGATTGATTGTTTTTTATAAATACTTATTCAATAAAGGGTGTCAATTTTGGATCACGGATCAAATTTGAATCGAATTCGGAACTAATCCGGTATTATTTGGGTCAATCTGAAGCCAACCTATTTTTGTAAAAAAGTCAATTTTTGGGACCCAAATCTGACTTGACACTGATTTCGCTTAAAGGGGAGGAGATCAGCTATAGGGAGTCCGTTTAGAAGGGTTCGTGCAGCTTGCAGAAGGGCTACATGAGACAATTTTTAAGATATTTTTTATTATTATTTGAATTTGTAAGTAGTAATTCTAGTTTTATTCAACATTTTTTTTTTAAATTTTCTCTTTGCTTTTTATAAAATTTAATGAAGAAAAGTTAATTTTTAAAATAAGTATTATTAAATTATTTTTCTCACAAGTAACTAAATAAAAAATTATAACTATCTCATAGAGATCCTTAGTCATGATTTTATTGAATTAATAAAAATAGCATTTCTCATGATATTTATAAATTTTCATCTTTATAGATATTTAAATCAATTTTGATGATTTTCAAATATTGTTCAACTTTCGAGATTAATTGAAGGTAAACTTGAATTATGGAGGTTAATCTTAGAGTCTAAAGGTTTTCGCTTGAGTAGATCTAAAACGGAATATATGGAGTGTAATTTTAGTAGTAATAGACCTAGTGAGGGGATTGTGACTTTGGGCGATCAAGTCATTAATAAGAGTACACGTTTTAGATATCTTGGATCTATTGTTCAGAGTGATGGTGAAATAGATGGGGATATTATCAGCAGAATTCAAGTTGGATGGTTGAAGTGGAGGAATATATCGGGCTTGTTATGTGATAGAAATGTACCCCTCAAACTTAAGGGAAAATTCTATAAGATGGTAGTGAGGCCTGCAATGCTTTATGGTGCCGAATGTTAGCCTTTAAAAGAGAAGCATAATACTAAGTTAAGTGTGGCAGAGATGAGGATGCTCAGATGGATGAGCAGGGGCGGAGCCAGGATTTTTTTTACGTGGGGGCACAAATCATTAAAGTAATTAAAAAATTCTCAACATTTTTCACCTGAGCTTGAGACCGGCATTAGCAAAATTTGTTTCTGCATGGTTTTATTTGATTTGTGTATTGTTTCCCTCACATAACATTTTCTAAACATCTACTTCAACTTTTTTTTTAAATTATATATCCATACTAAGTTGAATGAAAATAATACTAACAATTTGATCATAATTTGCAATACTTAGCCATTATAAATTAGTTCAACATAAATAAAAAACTAAAGAAGCATATCAATGCATGATATACATGCAAACTAAATGATTTTTATATAAAAAATGTAAACATCTAAACCTTGAAATAAGTTTATTTATCTTATCATACAATCCCAATTTAAATCCAAAGAGAATAACCAATGGCAATCCAATAATGTAAAAGGTCACCAAATTTTTGTCCAAGCTACTATGCAAACTAAATGATATATATATATATATATATATATATATATATATATATATATATATATATATATATATATATATATATATATATATATATATATATATATATATATATATAATTTTTTAATAACAAATTTTTAAATAATGTGTTTAAGAACATTAAGAAATACCCTAAATAACATTATTTAAAAAATATATTTAGATAATATGTTTAATAACTGTTTTTTTAATTTTTTCCGTGGCCACAGGAAAACAAAAAAGAAAAAATACTGTGGGGTTTAGTCCCACCCCGCATAGAGGAAATGAATTTTCTTATATATAAATAAATGCATACTCAACCCATTTAACCCATAACGCCCAGCTTGTGGTGACGCCCAGCTTGTGGCTGCAGTGTGTTAGGTGAATTTGTGGATGGAATGTGTATTTCTATTTTATTTAATTAAAATACATTTTGTGAATTACTGTCGGCTCGTTTGCTGCATACAAGAAGGATGAAAAAGATAAAAAATTATTTGATTTATCCTATATTTAAAACATCAAAAATAAATAAATAATACTAATTAAATGTTCATTCCAAAGTCAGTGGGGGCCCGTGCCCCCAGGGCCCCCACACTGCATCCGCCAGTGTGGATGAGTGGCTTTACCCTTAGAGATAGGATACGAAATGAGCATATACATGAAAAGGTTTGGTCACATAAAACGGCGATCTTGCGATGACCCGGTTAGGAGAGTAGATGTATTAGATTTGACTTATGTTAAGAAAGGTAGGGGTAGACCTAAAAAGACTTGGTTAGAAAATATTAGGAATGATCTTTCTTTATTAGATTTAAATAAGAATTTCACTTTTAATAAGACACAATGTAGAAAAAGGATTCATGTAGCTAACCCCACGTAGTGGGATAAAGGCTTGATGTTGTTGTTGTCGAGATTAAATTATGAATTTGGTAGTTTCAATGGCTTATATATATATATATATATATATATATATATATTCTTTTCACATCTTATTTTTATTTTAAAAATAATTTTTACAACTTTATTTAATATGGAATATTATCTTTAAATTATTCTGTAATTTAGTACATTATGGAAATTTTATCTCTATTTTGAATAAATTAGCTTTCACCTTCTTTCATCTGAAATTTAATTTCATCACTGGATAAGTACTAAATAAATCAAAATATTTTTCTTTGTCAAATAAATAAAAGAAGCTACAGCCCATCGCCTAGCGAAGAGATTATTTGGTGCTATCATCGCAATAGTTAAATTGCCAACTAGCTTTAGGTTTAGATCTCATTTAAGGATATTTTATTAGATCTTTCAGAGGGGAGAGGCATGTGTGCTGACAACAATCACTAGCTAGGGAGATTTTTTAGGGAGTGGATCATAGTTAATCAGAATAAATTTGTCTCTCATACAATAATTATTGAATGAATTCATTTTTTTATTATAAAATATTAATTTATAGTGGACCATTAGCTTGTAGTTTTACATCAAAATATTATGATACATTTTATTATTTCTTTACTTTCTTTCTTTTATTTTAAATTCAGGCTTTGTTTGGGATGACATTCTTACTATTTTTTAAAACAACTTTTTAGTACAAAAATTAAATTTTTTATATTAAAAAGTTACTTTAAGAAGCAGTAAAAAAGTCATCGCAAATGAAGCCTTAGTCATAGTTTCTATTTCATTGATGTTTTTTTTATTGCTTTCAAGAAATTTATTTGATGATGACCTCTGATGTTAGCATACGTGGCGGGCGGTGGTATTGATTCCAAATAGGCTCTAAAGAAAAATAAGCATGTTTATTTAATAATTTAAACATGATTAGAGTCGGCTTTTTTACTATTTCTTAAAGTAGCTTTTAGTACGTACAAATATTTTTTAAATTAAAATTTTTGTACTAGAAAACAACTATAAAAAGTAATGAAAAATATGTCCCACACAAAGCCTTAATGTGTGATTTTTTAGTACAAAATTATTAGTACAACAGATTATTTTTTTGGGCCGTTCAGAGATCGAATTGAAGCCAGCGGGACTCATTGCCTACGCTCAACCACTGAGCTGCCTCACACTTCCCTACAAGAGACTTTTGATTGCTTATTAGTACAACCCCTAAGCCTTTCTCAGTCAACAGCTAAGGATCTGATTGCAAGTGCTCAAGTTGAACAAGCTTGACACTGACTAAAACAAGATTTTTTTTTTTTTTTCTTAGCCCCAATCATTTATTTATTACAGTAACATTGCACTCAAATTAAAAAAAGTTGACTATTAGAGTAAGTGGAGAGGTCAATGTTGGAAGTTAAAGGTGTAAGGATATTCTCTTAAGAGCAATATTCTGCAGCCTAAGTGGTTGTGTGATGTCAAAAGGCAGAGTTAGAGAGAAACAAAGAATTGTAGATGGAAAATATGTTTATTATTATTTTTTATATTTTTTCAGTTTAATATTAAAATTTTAATTAAAGGCTTCGTTGTGACAGTTTTCTAATTGTTTTAATTTTTAGGCTATCATCATAGTTTTCGGTTGGCTATGAATTTTTCACTGCTTTCAAGAAATCTTTATGTCAAGAAGCTGTGTTTTACATTTGCTTTCAAAAAATTTATTTTCCTCACAAGAACTTTATAATAACCTTTTGGGATAACTTTCTAATCACCAAACAAAACCTAATGGTCTATTTGGGATAACTTTTTTACTGATTCTTAAAACAACTTTTTAATACAAAAATAAAAAGTTGTTTTAATAAACATTAAGAAAATTGTCCCAAATGAGGCCTATAGTTTTTGTATGACTATTATTTTTTTTGCTGCTTCTAAAAATATTTTCTTCTAGAAAATTATTTTTATACTAATTTAAAAAAAAAAAGATATTTTTTCATAATAATTTTATAATCATCTTTATAAAAAAATATAAACATCCAAAACTAACCCTAAGAGAGGAACTTTTATTTGGTCCGGTGAACGGACATAGAGCTACGTTCGGCCGGCACTGAGATTGCGCCACGTACAAGGCACAAAACCGCGGATCCGACCCGGCGAATAGTGGGTATGTCGCATGTGCGTTTTTTTAATCCATGACAACCCGGTATTGCTAGGTATTGCTCGATATTAATTGCTAGGTATTTGTCGATTTTGCTCGGCAATAATGAGAAATACCATAATGTGAAGACAAATACCAAGCAATACCGAGTAATACCGAGCAATACCGAGCAATACCGAGTTTTTCAAGAAAAACTCGGTATTGCTCGGTATTGATCTTCACAGAGCGGTATTTCTCGTTATTGTCAAGCAATGTCTAGCAATAACGAGCAATACCAAGCAAATACCGAGTAATACCTAGCAAAACACGAACATAGCATTCCCGGGTTCCGATCCGGGTCAAGTCGTCAGGCCGCGCGGTAAAGAGTAAGAGCACGTGGCGCGATCTCAGTGGTGACTGTATGTAAAGCTACGTCCGGTCACCGGATCTAATAATTGTTCCTAAGAGAGAGTGAAGGTGTTTAAAATTTTTATAATTTATATGAATATATAAAAAAAATTGTAGAGCAAAATTTTTATTTTGGAAATGACCCTCAGCCCTCAACTTGCACCTTGATTCCACCACTCATTAGTGCGATAAGATTGGCTCTTCCACCACTTAATCAACGAATGGGATTCACCTGTGACACTGACCTTATTGCCTGTTAATAGGATTTCTTTGTGCCTTGATTTGCTGTGAAGTAGTGCGAATGCTGGGAACAAAAACACTGATGGTGATGTCCAGCAATAAAATATTCAGTAGGTATTGAAAGCCTCCACCATTTCTGTAATTAGAACAATATAAAAAAAATGAATGAGATTGGAGAGAAAAAGATATTCCTTTTCTCTTAAATCTTTCGATATCTTCTCCTGTCTACACCCTTCTTTATCTTCACAAACAATAGTGCGTAATAGCCATTGAGTTTTATGAGTGTAGGCGTAATAGCCTTGTGGCTTCTTAAAATAACTTTTTAATAAAAAAATTAAATTTTTATTCTATAAAGTTGCTTTAAGAAACAGTAAGAAAGCAATCCCAAAAGAAGCATAAGAGTCATTGGGTTTGAGTCTTATGTGTGTATATGAATTTGCCTTAATTGATCTAAATGTCTAAAAAAAAGATTTATGTGTCAATGCCACTAACAATTCTTTATAGAAATAGCTAAACAAGCTTCTTAATCATTATTTGTTTTTATATTGAGATTTTTTATTGGTAAATCTCTATCACTCGAGACCTAGCTCTACTGCAATCCTTCGTTAATATTACAACTTTTGTTCTCTAGGCCAATTGTAGAAATACTAATGAAATAATTAACCCTGCCATGATCGTCCAACATATAGTTCTTCCTTCCCGTAAAAACAACTCACTCGACTCCCTCTTCTAAGGTGATTCAAAACCCCAATATAGGTCGCCGATAACCCCAACAAATCCGCCGTCCCGACACTTACCAATGGACTCACTCAAGGATACTCACTTGAACCTTCTCAACAATATCAAACTCACTCAGAGATAAATCATCAAAGCCATATAGCACAATCCCCTTCAACCTCTTATGAGACGACATGTGTTTATGACAATATATATTGAGAGTCATTTAAGTCGATTGTCTTTTTTTTCTTTCACATGTAACATTTTCTATAGTCATAAGATCCATATAAATAAATGGTGAAAAGAAGCCTTTTAAATCTTTTAACAAATTGAGATTGAGAGTCTCTTGAATATCTATTTCAAATTTTATTTAGTAAACTATTTTCTCTTCATTCTGACACATGTTCCAAGCCACCCTTCACAGAGTTCATCTGCTAGTATCGGGTGTCATCCAAAAATAAATTTAAACTCAACAAATATCACTTATTGGAGAGCGTAAATTAAAGAGACAAAAAATAAATTGAATAGAACAGTTATCAAATCTATTTCCAACCAAAAAAAATACAACATAAAAGTGATGGCCAAGTACTCAAATATTTATACCTCAACAAAATTTTACACCCTAATCCACGAACAATTATTAGGTCAAGTGACCTGACGTAGTTCTATGTTCGGACGTCAATAACATGTCGCCACGTGGTCTTACTCAACACCGCGCGGCCCGACGACTTGACCCGGGATTGCTATGTTCACGTATTGCTCGGTATTACTCGGTATTGCTCGGTATTGGTCATCACAGAATGGTATTTCTTGTTATTACCGAGCAAAATCGACCAATACCGAGCAAATACCGAGCAATACCTAGCAACACGCGAACATAACAATCCCGTCTCTGTTCCAGGTCGGGGTTATCGGGCCGCGCGGTAAATAGTGAGAACACGTGGCACTATTTTACTAGCGTCCGAACGTAGAGCTACGTCAAGTGACCGGACCAAATAAAAGTTCCTAATCCACAGTGCCTTAATAGAAATAAATATATGAAACACTACAAAATAATGAACATGCAATAAGAACATTCCTTCTAATGTACTACAGATTTTTTTAACTCAATGTCATACGCAGAAAGTTTAAAGATCACATGCACTTCAATAACAGAAGAAAAAAAAATAAGTGTGAAGAATTTAACAAATTATTTTGCCAGTCTGAAAACTGAAAACTGCACATGACCTGCCTTTTCCTGTTTTCCATATAACTACATTTAACACATGAGAAGGACGATTCAGGCTTGTTGCTCTGCAATCCTGCATGGCTTACTGAGGTTTTGGAATATTTTTAAAAGTGAAATGATTTTCTCACCTTGGAAGTTTCTAATAATTGACATCTAAATAAATATAAGCATTACTGCTTTACAATTCAATCACCTATAAAATACTATCAAATGATTAGTGCGCATCCCGAATCATAAGTAGTTTTTGGCTGATTAAGATTTTATTTAGGACAACTTTTTTACTAATTTATTTTTCAGATCATAATTGTAACAGCTCAAACTCTTACCTATCGAGATATTGTCCGCTTTGACCTAATAGCCTCACGATTTTATCCTTTTGGTGTAACTTCCCAATAGGTCACCCATTCCAGAATTGCTCTGGGATGAACACGCTTAACTACTTAATTTATTATGAAAAATTTCAGCCATTACATCAAAAGGCGTCTTGATGTTTAGTGTTTATCTTTCTTTTACTTAAGACGTTTCACAATAATCATAAATTTTATTTAATCACTATTTTTTTACTATTTAAAAAAAAAAATATTACAAAGCTATTTTTTACAACAGGTTTAAAACGTTATTTTCTCTACAAAAATTTTACAAAGTTATAAGAAAGCTATCCCAAACAAAGCCAAAATATTTGATCACTAAGAACACAGCAGTAGATGCAACTGCCGAGCATTTCCCAGCAGGATTCTGAACAGTTGAGAAAGAAAAATAGGATAACTCAGGCAAGTATTATTATTCCTTCAGAGAAGTGTTTAACTGAAAGGAACCCCTTTGACAAGAAATGGCTTTAGAAAATGAAAGAAGGTGATTTAGGCTTCATTTGGGACAGCTTTTCTAGTGCTTCTTAAATAAATTTTCTAGTACAAATTTTTTAATTTTTATGCTAAAAAATTGCTTTAAGAAACAGTAAGAAAACCGTCCCAAACGAAATCTTAATTTGTTTGCCTAAGCATGTACTACTTATTATTCACCCTTTCCTCTTGAGAACAATTTTCTAAATCCCCGACCATGTTTCTCAGGCAAGGCATTAGAAGGCGACGAAGAAGAAGAGGACCTATAAACCTTCTGTTTTTGATGCCTTGGGGTGATAGGAGACTTACTGAAGGGAGTTTGTTCAGTGTCAGATAAGTTCATGTGAGAGTTGTATCCATTTAATGGGGATTCTCTGCTTGAATACTCTGTTACAGAAGCAATAAGATTTTCTGGAATTCTGTGATCTGGATGCAGAGGGCTAAAGAGCACTGGAGGTTTTAAGCAACCAGCATTTCTTTCATCTTTCAAGACAAAATCTATCAATTGTAAGCTATTGCTTGTGGAGGAGTCCATTTGCTCTGCCGGATTTCGCATTGCATGAAGCTGTCGACCGAGATGAATTATATTCTCCTGACACTCTGCAAGCTTCTCCGCTGCTGCTGCTATCTCTCTTTCCTGTGGACAACAGTTATAGTTGGACAATATTTCTATTAAATATTTAACATTAAAACTAAGGGAATTTTACATAAATACCGCTTTATTTCATGTTATTTATATATCTAACACTCAAAATATTAATATTACATGCCTACCACCCATATAAAATTTCAATATCAAATATATCACTCCAATAATTCATTTCACCATTCATATCATCTTATAAACTTCAATATTTCATTCCATGTACCTAAATTTATTATATGGGTGGTAGGCATGCAATATTAATGTTTTGGATGTTAGATATGTAAATAGAATAAAATAAAGCTGTATGTATGATTCATGATACATTAATCCAAAAACTAGGTGAACAGGGTAATCAATTAAAGGCACGCTTCAAAAAGAAAATAAACAGCAATCAAACAATAAAAATTAGTCAACTTGGTACAGATTGAAATAATACCATATGAACATATTTGATAAGGAATCTAGAAAGGAAAATACACTGCTACTTGAAAAAAGTGAAAATAAAAATTTCCAAAGGAAGTTTTCAGAAAAAAAATAAAATGTAAAGGAAAATTTACATACATACCACTTTATATCATTGTATTTATATATCTAACAATCAAAATATTAATATTACATACATATCACCTTATATTATTTTAATATCAAATATGTCACTCATATTTTCTTTTTACCACTCATATAATTCATTTATACCACTCATTTGATATAAACATGAATTATGGGTGATATGTATGTAACATTAAAGTTTTAGGTGTTAAATATGTAAATATAATAGTATATGGTGGTATATATGTAAATCTCCACCTAGGCTCTTTTTTTTTTATTACTCGATCTCTTTTCTTTTTTTTTTATCTCGTCCTATATTTATATTGGTAACCCTAGGCTCTAAAACGTCTTGCATCAGAAGGCATTATAAGAGTTAAAAAATAAATAAATAAAAAAAGAAGACATTATAAGGGTTCAATAAAATCAAGAATGAAGAAAGTATTGATTCAGTGAAAGGTTAAGCACTCTATAGTTACCCTTTAGACAAGAATTGTAGGACGAACTCTAACAAGCTGTGTGTGTGTGTGTATATATATATATATATATATATATATATATTATTCCCTTCAAAATCTGAAGAGATTTAAAACAAAGGAGAAAAAAAATTATTGCCTTTACCTGCTGGGTCTTTGTATTGACACCACCATAAGGAAAGGAGCTTGTTGAGCATTTCCTATTCCTTCATGCAATAATGAAAAGGAATATCAGTTGAGAAAATAAATGCAGCATTCATAAGCAGAGTACAACAAAAATGTTTCCTCTGTCATCATATGTTGTACAGCACAAAAAAGGAAGACTGTAATCCCATAATAACTCTCAAAACCAAGGCAAATTATTAGGTGTGGACACCGGATAGAGAAAATCCAAATTTCTTTCTGTCTATAGTAAAAATGCAGCTTCTACAGTAACTGCACTGTAACTACGCTTTGATTGTTGGATGATTCTTTCTGTCCGGTGTCTGTAGCTAATAATTTCTCCAAAACCAAATAATTCAGGAAAGCATAATGCAAAGCGTAATGCTAACCTTTCTATTTGCACTTGAAGTTCATTGTATTTGACTATATCGTCCTGATGACTACGCCGTTCCAGCTGAAGCTCACTATCCAAGGTTTCAGCTTTTGCACGCCAATGGCCTACTTCAGCCTCTAGTTCCTCATTCCGGCGCTCCAACATTTTGTAGGATTCAGCCATGCATTTCAGTTGAGTCTCGGCTAAGCTGTTTGATTTCTGACAAGAAGCTAGTTCTGATTTAAACTCTGACAGTTGTTGATCAACTTCTGCCAAGGTAGACTTGGTCTGATTCAGCATTTCATTGCATCTAGCTAAATCCTCTTCAACTTTCTCTTTCTCCAGTTTCAGATTCTCGAAATCTCCAAATGAATATGCTGGCAACGTGGCCTGTATTCTGAAGCCAGCATCAAGAGACCCTTCATTCTCCAACAACGTTTCTTTATCAATAAAATCAGCAGAATTACTCTCTCCTTCGTTGCCTTTCCAAGTTCCCAGTAGAAACCTCAAATTACAGGCTTCGTGCAAAATGCGGGTTAAATCTAAAAGAAAATCATGTAAACTTATTTTGTTGCGAATAACCCTATCTATATAATCAGAAAATTCCTCAATCTTCTTACGTTTCCCAATAATACCAGTAGAACTATTAGCTTGGATTTCTGCAACTCCTTTACATAGTGATACAAGAAATCCATGAACATAGGCAATGGCATTCTTCAAATCTTGGTCTGACACATTATTAAATTTTGTGCATGGGACGCAATTGTTCCTCGAAGAGATACCAACATCAATGATTTCATGGACATCTTGTTGACAAGATGATTGCTTACTTACATCCTCTGTGAATCCATTTCGCTCTATGACAAATGAATGTTGGGGCAACTCTCGAGCGTCCTGAATAATATGATCAAAATCATCAAGAATTTTTTCCACATTGCTTTCATGGACGTGAGAATCAAATGTAGAAAGTATTCTTGATTTAAGTTTCAAGAATGGAATGTCCACTTTTGAAGCAGGATCTGCAGTTGAATTTGACAAAGATTCAGAGTTTGCATTGTTTTCTTCTTTAGCATCTCCTTTCTTTAGACAATGATCCATAGGAAGGGTGTCTTCCTTCACAAGTTTAACACCGTCTGATCTGTTCATATCCTTATCAACTTCCGTCGATAGGCAGGCTAACCGCTCCATCTCCAAGAAGTCATCCATAAGCTCCAAATAATGCGAGTTCTCTTCCTTATCTTTCTTGTAATGTGAGAGCTGTGAGATTACTGCAGTAGCCCGTGAATCTGAATAATTCGTTTCCTCATCAATGCCATCTTCAGATATGGAGGTCAAGCTAGGTGGATTGCTTTCATTTTCAAAGAGGACGTCCGTGCTAAATTTTGAATGGCTCTTCTGTTGGTTAAGAAGTAACAAATGTGCTTCCATGTTTCGAAGTTTGTTTGCATGTTTAGAACATATTTTTCTTGAAGCCTGTAGCTCACTGTTGCGGTCTGATAACGCCTCCTTAAGCATTTTCATTTCTTCCTCCATTGCCAGTATTTGTGCGCTGAGAAACTCATTTTCTTTTTGAACCTGCTGAAAATTTTCAAGCGTAGTGTCAAATGGCTGTGCATTGGAACCCTTAGCAGGAGACCATCGCAGTCTGTTATCCCCATATTCTCTGCCTAAATTTTCAACTTCTAGCTTCATTTGAGCTAATGCCGCAGGCCCGGGTAACTTCTTACGAACAAGACCACGCAACCTTTGGCACTCGGCTTCTAGCTTTGTAATCTTTTTGACATCTTCTAAGTGTTGCCTGTTTGCAACTTCAGCAGACCTCACACTCATGTTTTTTTCTTCATTACGGATCTCAAGCTCCTTGGTGACAACATGAAGTTCATACTTTATAGAACTTATTTCTCTTTCACATGATTCTATATTACTCTTCAACACCTCAATCTGAGCATCAGCTTGAGATTTTTCTTCGCTAAACTTCATCAGCAAATTGGAGCGTTCTTGAAGAGACCTTGAAAGAATGGAATTGTCAGCAGAAGCTTTCAGTAGCTCTTGCTCAAAATCATGGAGCTTTTCTTCTAGATCATCCCTGACGATTTCCCACTGTTTTGTCTTTGTAATGATTACGTCGTGTAACTTTACTTCACTTTCCTCCTTCACGTTCCGTAGCTGCTTCATGCACTCCTTTATAGCACCATCAAGATGTGATGATCTTTCTTCAGCAGCAAGCTTCAGCAATGTTGTATTTTCAAGCTGTTGTTTCAGAGCCAAAGCTTCAGCCTCGGCCTTTTCCCATCCTAAAACAAGAAGAATGGTGGGGCTCCATAAAAAGAGGTGATTTGGACCATCAAATTAAAATTAAACTAAGAGAATCAGAAATTTTCCGAAAAAGAATACATTAAAATTTACTATTTCATGTTTATTTTATGATGAATTCATCAAAGTAAATAAAATATTTTTAAATATCAAAGGTACCTGAGACTGCTTCTTCTGCTACTTTTGCGTGTTGCTTCACAAGATTATCCTTAATTATCATCTCTGATTGGGCTGAGGATAGTTTCTCATTTAGAGTCTTCACGAGATCTTGCAATCCTGAAAGATGAATATATGACTCAACAGAAATTTGCACATATTTCACACTCTTTGCATCATCCTGCAAAAGAAAAAAAGTTATCAAAAGCCATTAAGTTAACTATATAAGTAAAAACAATCTACCCATTTTGTTCAGAAAAGGAGAAAAAAAAATTACAAGTCATAAAAGAGGCAACCTAAACATTGCTCAAAACCTGCCCACCATTATCTTCATATAGCATGACAAAATACTTTCTTATGCTTGAACATAGGAAAAGTAACAATCTTCATTTATTTAAAGATTGAACATTAATAAGTATGAGCCAAAAGGTATATTTATAGAAATGTGTACATGTGGTCAACCAAATAGTCACAATTTCTTTCATACAAAATTCAGACTCAACCTGTTCTGTTTGAGGTCCGGTGGAGGTAGATAATGATGCACTAACAAGATCAGCGGCAGCCAACGCCTTTTCCGATGGCTTCTTCTTCCAAGGCCAACTGCGTCGATCCATCATCGCCTATGACTCTAAATGGCAATTCAATAAGTATTTTTTAGCAGACAAAACAATAGAAGTTCTAATATATGAAAAAGCTTGGAAGAATTTTATAAAAGCATAGAAATTTTTAGTTTAGTTTTTTTTTTTTTTTTCCTCGTAGGGTAGCATTTGTTTAAGTCAACATACGTCCTTGTTTCAACTAAGTAATATACATAATATTTTATGGAGATTGTCTTTCCCAATTGTAATTTCCGTTTCTTACTCTTTGTAGTTTTGTTGAGGGTGCGAAGAAGTTCACATTAAAGTATGATGTCTTTGTGTCTGGGATTTCTAATACAAATTTTAAAGAATAAAAAAAACATGCAAGAAGCACGAAAATAAGTAGCATACAAACTATTAATATAAAACAATTATCATTGTCTTTCCATGAAGAAAAACAAAACAAAACAAAATTAATTGAGATGAAATCCAATTGCTTTCTACAAGAAATTAAAACTAAATTCAAAATCAAGGAGGCCACATAAATGTTTTGAAAGCCCCGTCCTTAGTGAAAATCCTATAGTAATGTGATAGGACTTGATGATCAAAACATCACACAACAATAAAAAAATCATCAACTTACTCCAAATAGATCAAGAAAAAATATGAAGAGGACTGTATTTACTAATCTCCAAGCAAAGAAAGATAAGAAACAAGTTGATTCACTATTTGCGAGGTGAATCGCCTCTCTCACAATTCCTAGCAACCACTGGGAACCCAAATACTTGAGGGTCATGCTCCCTTGGGGGAGGTAGGCCTTGCTGCAGCTGGAACACCTCACTGAATTGTTGTAGGAGTGGTTGGACTATCTATGGAACCTCCTTCTCTTTCTCCATGCTTCTCCCTCCTTCGAGGCTTTGGAGCTCCACCAAGAATATCATCCTTACTCTCTAGATTTCCCTCACCATGGTCTTAAGAGAAACCCTAGTTTTGGATAGATTAGGATCCCCCTTGATCCTCACCTTCCTCCCTCTCACCACAAATTCCATAGTCAATACCTTTCAGTCCACCTTGGTTTCCCCCAAGGTTTGCTACCATTTCATGCCCAAAATTACATCTGTGCTCCCTAACTCTATGAGAAGGAAATCCTCTCTCACCTGGAACTCCTGCAGTGTTATCATCAGGACTAGTCAGATGCCTCTACTCTTCTCCATCTTCCCAGTTCCCATCATCACTCCAAAATAGCCCGTATTGACCAGCTTCAGCATAACCAGTTTACCACATGGTTGGAGATGAAATTGTGTGTCGCCCCACTGTCCACTAGAACTATCACTGATTCTCCTTCTATCTGTCCCCTCACCTTCATGGTGTGATTTGAGATAAAGCCCACCGCTGAGTTCAAGAAGACCTCCACATTTAGGTGCAAATGCTCCCCCTCCTCAACCACCTCCACCTCTTTATTATATACTATAAGTACCTGCAGCAAACGATCCTTGCAGCAGTGGCCCGATGCAAACTTCTCATCACAATGGAAACACAATTCCCTAGCCCGCTTGTCCTAAACCTTTGCCTCTGTTAGCCACTTGAAATTTACCCCAGACTGTGCTCCCAATCCCCGATCCTTTGGGTACTTATCTCTAAATGGGTAGAGGCTATACCTTCAGTGTCAAAAAAGTAGTCGACGTCCAATATGAAGCTCCAAAATTGTTGTCCTTGATGTTTCTCTCAAGTGAGTTTTTATCCTCTATCAACTGGGCTAGCTTCATATGCTCTCAAAACCCTTGTGGCCTCAATAACCGAACAACGGCCCTGATCTCTAGCTTGATCCCATTCATGAAATTCCGCTCCAACACTATATTAGATAGCCTCCCCAATCAGCTAGAAAGGTACTCAAACCTCTCTTGATAATCCATCACTATCCCTTCCTGAACCAGAGCAAATAAATGTTCATACAAGTCTCCTTCATGACTGGTTCAAATTTGATCTCTCATGTCTCACCACTGATACCAAGACAACGCCTTCCCCTCTAAGCATAAATCCACCACCGTGAGTCTTTCTTCCTCCGTCAGCCATTCACCACGAAGTACCTCTATACCCTATAAATCCACCCATGAGCATCTTCCCCCTAAAAAATGTACATTTTCAACTTTCTCACACTCGGATTCCCTTTGCCTCAACTTCCAACTCCGACTCCTCCCATGTAGCGATTGTTTTGATCTCTCCATTGTTCTCTCTCTCCCCCACCCCTCTCTCCTTTCATTGATATCATCTTCCTCAAAATCATCCCTCCTCGTTTCTTCCTCTCAATTTCTCTTCATGACATATCCTTCACGCATTTCCCTCCTGATTACCGGTTCAAGTGATGGCGTATTTTTCCGTCACCTAAGATTTCTACCTCTCGATCTGTAATATCAAGATCTGCTCCAGGATCGTCCAGGACGATCTGGAATCGTCCTGGGACGATCAGGTGAGAAATTGCTCCAGAATTTGCCCAGAAGTGTTCCAGGTGTTTTTCTGGAAGCATCGTCCAGGCCGATAGAGACTTCGGCCAGGCCGATTGGCACTGTAGAAAATATCGGCCGGACAATAGCCCTGGGAGCTGTCCAGGACGATCAAATTGGTCGGATCGTCCCGGGACGATGTGGCGATCGGACGGGCCGATCTGAAGATTACTTAAGGAAATTCTGTCGTTTTGAGGAGAGAGAAAAATCAAATTTTTATAAAATATCTCTGAGGAGAGAGAAAGTCGAGATGAACTTTGGAAAAGTTGATTTTCGGATGACGCGGAGCCGTTTTCGTTCGAAGAGACCGTTGAGGATTTTGTTGTACGCAAGGTAAGGCACATTCCGCCTTTCTCAATTTTCAGAACCGTCGTGTTTGGCGGTATTATCTGTCCGGAATTGATTTTTGTTCGTGATTTTCGTCCGTATCTTTTGATTGGTTCAGTTTTTACCGCGTAAGTTTCTGTATATTGTTGACGTGCCGAGTGAGCACATTTTGGTTATTTTCTGAAGATTTTTGTCCGGGTATTTTTGATTCGACTGTGTTTTGAGTCGACTGGATTTTTCTGTGAACTTGGAAATTCTCTGTGCAGTAGAATAAATGTTCTGAAATGTTGATATCTATATTCTGTGCAAATTTGGTAAATTGTTATTTTCAGGAAAATTGTGTAAATTCTGTATACTGCCGTTGTGCTGCCCCATTTTTGGGTAATTTCTGATTTGTCCGGAATTCTTCTGATTTGATATGCTATTTGTATATGCTATAAAAAGGGAGTTATAAGGGGCCTGGATCCTATGAGATTCAGTTAGTGTTTGGGAAATCTGAAATGAGCTCAATATGAAATATGATATCTGTTCTGTTCCGGATCCGAGGAAATCTGTTTAGGTGCTATAAGCACTATATATGTATTCTGGTGCTATAAGCACATCTGTTCTGGTGCCGTGAGCACAAAGTGAGGCATAAAGGGCCTGGATCCTATGAGATTCAGTCAGTGTCAGGGAATTTAGCTATGAATTACATAATATCTGATATCTGATATATGATTCTGATATGATTCTGATACGATTTTGTTCTGTTCCGATATGATCTGTAAGATTCTGATTCTGTTGATCTGATATGTCTGATCTGTTCTGTTTCTGATTTGATACGACTTCTGTTTCCGTACAGTTCTGTTTGATTTGATATCTGTCTGATTCCGTTTTAATTTCTGTACGGATTGGTCTGATGGGTTGGTTTTGAGATTCTGAGAATTTTGATTGGAGGCTTGTTGCTTTGCTGAGCTGTTGAGCTCACCCTTGCTTTCTGGTGGTTTTCAGGTTCTGGGAAAGGGAAGGAAGTCTAGGATTAGTTCAGAGTCTGATCAGTATAGGTATTGTTTTGTACCTTTTGATTTTTGTACAGTCATGACTTTTCTGTTCTGTCTTTCTTTCTGTCTAAAAGCCATGTACTGTATTTGTAGATGATTGTTTTGAGGAAAAGAAATGATAGATCTTTTGTTCCGCTGCATTTGATGTTTTTAGTAGCTCTATCTGTGTTTGTCTGTTTTGTTTAAAATAATTTGGAAGATTCAGTTCCGAACCAAATTCCAAAGCTAGATTTTGGTTAGCTATTCCGTCGCGGCCCGGTGCGAACGGGATCCGTCTCGTCTCGGGTCGGGTCGTGACACGATCATCCCCCATTATGCCGATCTTAGGGTTTCCCCCATGTCCTTGGCCACCCGTCAGAGCTCTCGCCTCCGGTGTTGTCGGTTGGGTCTAAATATCCAATATTTTTTTATCATGTCCTCTAGATTAGAAAACCTTTCTTCTATAGATGAAATCCGTTCCTCAACTTCAGATTTGAGTTGGTCAACTTCTCCTTCTAGCTTCTCTTCCAAAGCATTCACTTTCTTTGGCGCCATAGGTCTGGAATCGTGCTCTGATACCAATTTGATAAGACTTGACGATCAAAATAACACAACAATAAAGAAAACAACAACTTACTCCAATTAGATCCAAATATAACACCAAGAGGGTTGTATTTACTAATCTCCAAGCAAAGAAATATAAGATATAAGTTGATTCACTATTCAAGAGGTGAATCGTCTCTCCCACAATTCCTAATAGCTACTAGGAACCCAAACACCTAACATAAACTGCAGTAAAAAATAAAACTCAACAAATACCCTAATCCTCCACAATCTCTCCCCTTAAACAGCCCAAATCCCCTAATAAACGATCCTTACATCTTCCTCAAATATTTTTCCCCCAAAGCCTCTTCTCCTATAGGTGATAAAGGAGGTCCTAGGCCCCACCTGGGTAGTAGGGCTGCTGTCCGCCTAGACAACTGGGCTGCTGGCAGCTGCATCATATTTACTTTGACAAAATACAAACAGCTTTCTTAAACTAATAATAAAAAAGTGGATGAAGAAATATTAGTAGGAAACGTCAATTTTCATTAGGCTCACCTAGTATAACATATTTATGTTTTGTTCACCTCCATATTTTGGAATATATATACTTTTGATTTGAAATTTAGCCTCATATTCAAGAGTATTTTAATTTTCAATAGAAATTCATATTCACAATCAAGATTTGGATCATATCATATATATAATTTAGTTCTTTATATGATATTTGGTTCAAAATTAGCTCCAAATTTGGTAACTATTCGAAGATTAGATTCAAAATTAGTCTGGCACTCAAATTTAATTTTAGGCAAAAATTTCAAGTTTTGTTCAGATATATGTTTATTTTCTTTTTCAATAATAGATTCAATTTCTCTCAAAGATTTTAGATATGATTTTAAGTGGAATGACATACTCAAATTGTAATTAAAATGTGACCTCATGCTCAAACTCAATTCTCCCAAATTTTGACTTTTTGTCAAGTATAAGTTCAGGCTTATATCAAGAAGTTTCTAAGAAAAAGTTTAGGTTCACAATCAAGCTAGGATTCAAGTTTTAATTTTAATTTAGGTTCAAACTCTACTTTAAGTTCAATTTGAATTGCAAGTTAGGTTTCTTAGGAATTGATCTCAATTTCAAATTCAAATTTAGGTTATAACTTTTGCTCAAGTATAGGAGTACGTAAATGAATAAATTATAACAGAGGTATAGATTTAGATGCATAATCAAATAAGTACTCTTGTTGTGATTCCAAATCCTCTTCTGCATTTGAAACATCATCGAAAAAGTCCAATTATCATCAAAAGAGTCCAATTGTAAATAACCATAAATATTCATCAAATTCACCATCAAAAGGATATTCATGAACTATAATTTTTTTAATAAGAACCGGATTGGTCATGTATGATTTTTATGTCATTGTATGTCGGATCAATTTAAGAGGAGAAGATAACGATTTTCTTATGAGAATGGTAACTATGGGTTGGTATCTCTAAGAGATCACACATATTATGTCTTAATATTCAAAGATCTGACTAATGTCTCACTTAGAGATTTTTGGTAAACTATAGTTTAATACAACCATAATTTCTTAACTAAGACCTCTTACAAAACACATTATAACAAACAAGTCAGTCTGGAGGCAAATCATGTCTAACTATAAGATTAATAAACCCATCGTAAATGCAGACATATCTTATTTTATTTCAGCCTTAAAATCATTATTCAATCGATCTTAAAATTCTTTGTATAGCATATATTATTCTTTAAGTATACATTTTATGTCAACCTATGTTGATTTTGTTTTACTTAAAATACTAATGAATTTAAGCGTGTCTTTATTAATTTAATTTTTTCATAATCAAGCTAATAGTATTCTTTAAAGAAATATTCAAACTTTTGACCCATGCAAAAATATCTCTAGGTTATACCATCCACTGAATATAGACATGTAGTTTTAACATTCCTACTAGTTATGTTGTGTTTGTCTAGAACCATGGCTCACCTAATTTTGCTTAAAATGCATCTTTTATTTATTTTTTTATTGACCAGAGTATTATTTCCTACCTTAGTTGATATGATGATGCAACCATTGGCTCAAATATCAATTTGATGTAAGACTGTTAATGGTATAGGGCTTATAATGCAACTTAGGATGAGATAGAACATCAACAACATCAACATTTTATCCCACTAAGTGGGGTCGGCTACATCAATCTTTTTATCACCATTCTGTCCTATTAAGAGTCAAATTCTCATTAATCTAATTAAAAAATGATATTTATAATAGTTTCTAATCAAATCTTTTTAGGACTACCTCTACATTTCGTTACATAAGCCAGATCTAATAAATCTACTCTCCTAACTGGATCATCAGAAGGGTGAATCTAGGTGTGTCAATTATTGACACGACCTGACAACCTAACCCAGATAATCCGGGTTAAGGTTGACCTGTTTAATAAACGGGTCAGGTTCGGGTTTCAATTTTCGACCCATTTTAAAAACGGGTTAGGACCGGATCAACCCGGTAACCCAAAATTGACCCGTTTAAGACCCGGATGCGATCAAATCTGACCTAAGATAGCTTCGCTCGTTTTAATTTTTCCCGCGTGGGAGGCGAATCGAGGGATTGGACGTCAAGTGGGAGGGAATCAAGTGATTGGACATTGGTCATGTCGCCTGCCACGTAGCGCCCTGGCCAGCCGTCTGCATCAGGCCAGTCATCTGCCATCCCTGCACGGCTGCACACGGCGCGTCTGCAGGTCTGCTTCTCCGCAGTCTGTCTGGCGCTTGCACGAGCACGATTCACGAATGGTCGAGTCGAGTAATCGACGATTCGATGTCAAACCCGCCGACCATCGCACGCGACTCGCACCCACCCTCACCTGCGACCTCACCGGTCAAACGAGCCCTGTTGCTTGCTCAGCCAGTCTGCCTCACATGCGTTCGCCTAGGCCCAGGTCTAGGCCCTACACATTGCGACTCAACATGCGGATGCTCGGGTTTGGGAAATCCAGATTGGTTCAGGTTCGCGAGTCAGGTCGGGTTAACCCTCCCGGGTCGGGTCAACCCGTGCGGGTTGGGTCTGGGTTGTATATCCTGACCCTTCTAGGTAAACGGGTCAGGTTCGGGTCAACCCATTTATGCTTAGGTTAACGGGTTGGACTCAAACCTGTCCCGTTGACCCGAATTGACACCCCTAACTGGATCTCTCTAATTTTATCTGTCACTAGAGCTACTCCAACCTTTTCACATATATACTCATTTCACATTCTATCTCTAAGTGTAAAGCCATTCATACACTTGAGCATCCTCATCTTTGCAACACTAACTTAATCTTATGCTTATCTTTTAATGACCAACATTCTAAGCCATAAAGCATTATAGGTCTCACCACAACCTTATAAAATTTTCCCTTAAGTTTAAGGGATACTTTTCTATCACACAACAGGCATGATGCATTCCTCTACTTCCATTATCCAACTTGAATTCTACTAATAATATCCTCATATATTTCACTATCATTTTAAACAATAGATCTAAGATATCTAAAACGTGCCGTTTTCTTAAATATCACAATCCCACCACTAGATATATTGCTACTAAAATTACATTCCATGTATTCGGTTTTTGGTCTAGTCAAACAAAAGCCTTTAGACCCTAAGGCTGACCTCCATAATTCAAATTTTCTTTCAACTTCATCTCTAGTCTTATCAATAAGGAGAATATCATCAGCAAAAAGAATACACATGGGTACATCCTATTATTAATGTCTAGTAAGAACATCCATGACTAAAGCAAAAAGATATAGGCTTAAAGTTGAACCTCCATATAATCCTAGTAAAATAAGAAAATGCTTGGTCAAACCATCTTGTGTTTGAACACATCACAACTCATATATACATATCCTTAATGACTTGAATATAAGCATTATTAACTACTTACTTCTCTTGGAACTTTATCATTTGCTTTCTCTAAATCAAAAAATATCATATGTAGATCCTCCTTACTCTCTCATATTTATAAATTTCTTGATCTGCAACATAAAATGAGATGCAAAATTAAAAAAATCCACAATTTTCTAACTTATAATATTAGTAAATACTTGTTGGTTTAATATATGGATAACAACCATACTTTCTTTATTCTAAGAGAAAATTAAAGGATCACGCAAAATCTAAAATTCAACAAACAATCATGCTCATGCTTCAAAAAGAAAATTCAAAATGAACCTTACTCGGCAAAATCATAATCACTCAAGCAATTTCAGTGGCTAAATAATTAAAAAAACACAAGAATAAGAATAAAAATCACCACAAAGATAAGTACTAAACCTTAAGTCATGCAAATCCCTGTAATCCCTTGGCTTCGTCATTCTCTTGCTTGCGATTTCATTCTCACAGCCGCTCGGTTCACCCGTTTCTACCTCTAGTTTCACCTCTCTCTATTAGCATTTGATCTCACCTACTTAAATAAAGAAAAAACAAGAAAAGGCAACACAAGTGGCTATAGGCTAAAGCTACAACCACTTGTGTTGCCTTCTCTTTGTTTCTTGGTTTTGTTTTGTTTTTTAAGCAGGCGGGACCAAATGCTAATAGAGAGAGGCGAACCTGTAGGTTGGATCAGGCTAACTGGGCGACTGTGAGAACGAAGTCACAAGTGAGAGAGAGGCGAAGCTGACTAGGAGGAGGAGAGGTCTAGCATACAATTCATAATGAGATTGTAAGGAAGAATTGCACACAAGCTTCAAGAGTAAGAGAGAAAACATCCTTGAGACTCATTGTTTGGTTGGAGCCTCTTGCACGCCATGAAGAAAAGGTAATCAAAGCTAGGGAAACGATTTGGTTGGTCGTTTCTTGCAAGGAATCAAGGTTTAATCGCGTGATATTTTACCTTTCTAATTTATTGGAGATATTTATGTTTCCTTTAAAGATTAACTAGACTTCTAATTGTTTGTGCAAGTTAATAAAAAGAAAAGACCTCTTTCTCTTCATGGATGTAGGCACATTCGTGTCTAACCACATAAATCCCTTGTGTTATTGTTTTGTTATGGATGATTTCTGAATTTTTGCACTGATCTTGTGCAAGATTGTATAAATTCTTGTTTAGGAATTTACTGGTTTTGATAATAGAAGTTTGCTCTTGTGATTGATAGCAAGAACCCTTTTGTTTAGTTATTCAAATCCTATTTTTATTGTTTTGCAAATGTCAATCAACTAATTTTTTATTGTTGGCAAGTATCTCATAGTCATTTTGAGCATATTTTAGTGAAGAAACGTTTCTAATTAATTGGTAATTAATTAGTTAACTTGTTGATTTTATTATTGTAAATGAAAATTAACTAAAGATTTATTTGCATAAATCTAGATTTCACTAGCTTGTGTGTTGTGCTCTAATTGTAGGCAAACAAATTTTGAATTTAAATCTTTCACATATAAGCAGTTTGTGAGTGCGCATTTACAATCTTGAAATAATCGGTTCTTTTATGTTATCTGAATCCTTAGGTGAAAGTCTTAATTTCAATTATTTTGAAAGATCCTGAGTAAGTTGGATTTTCAATAGTAATAACAAATTGGTATCAGAGACACTGGTTATGATTTAAGCATAATGGGTGTTTTGAGAGTCAAGATTGAGAGGTTCGATGGAAAATCTGATTTCTTGATTAGGCGTAAAGAATGAAAGTCGTTCTGATCCAAATGAAGGATGCTAAGGTGTTGGAAGAAGAAAGAAGCTTGTCGAGTTCTTTAGATGCAAATGAGAAGGCATAAATCATGGAGTTAGCGTAAAGTACGCTTTTGTTTCATTTGAGCGACAAGGTGCTTCGTGAGGTCAATAAGAAAACGACTGTTGTTGGGATATGGTTGAAATTAGAATGAAATTAGAATAAAAATTAATTAGGAAACAAAAACCAAGGATCAATACACATGAACTACATTTCCAATGAACATAGACATTTAGATTTGCATCAATCATCCTTTGAAATTCTGTAATTCTTTTGTTCTGCCATTTTTTATGCTGTTATTGTGTTGGAAACTCCAAGGGTTGTCGTCAGTCCTATTTTGTTGCAACGCTAGAATTGGGTTGGTTTTTTAGAAAGCCACTAAAGTCATGTTGGTTGTTAACAATTCGTTAAAAGCAGGTTATTGTTATCAAGTTGACATTGTAGATTTCATTTTAGTCCCTGGAATGTTTAAAATTAGGATAGTTCCATGACTTAATTTTGAATGGAGTGGAACCAAACTAGGCCAAGTTTGTACCAAATATATCTAATAACCTATGAATAATGAGTCTGCATATAGATGATCTGAGGCTTGTAATTTAATATTTTTTACTAAATTAAATTTATTCTTTCAATTTTATTATTGTATGTGCTAGTTAGCTTGCAAGTATTCTTTAGTTTTTTCACACAACTAGTATTATTATTAAATTGCAATAGCTCATTGATTTTATATACTTTGAATCCCTTATTAATTTCTTCGAATGTATGTTATAATTATATTATCATTTGAGTTTTAATTCTCGTATTTACTGATTTACATTTACATAAAACAAGTTTTTCCTATTTCAGTTGGAATACATTAATGATCAACTTTAAGACCATATATTTTTTCTTTAGTCATGGATGTCCTTACTAGACATTTGCAAGAGGATGTACCCTAGTTTATAGTTTTTATTGATGATATTCATCTTGTTGATAAGACTAGAGAGGGAGTTGTAGGAAAACTTGAACTATAAAGGTTAATCTTAGAGCCTAAAGATTTTCATTTGAGTAGACCTAAAACAATATACATGAAGTATAATTTTAATAGTAATAGATCTAATTGGGATATTGTGACTTTGGGAAATCAAGTCATTAAAATGAGTACACATTTTAGATATCTCGGGTTTATTGTTCAAAATGATGATGAGATAGATGGGGAGGGGATATTATTAGTTCAATTCAAGTTGAATGGTTGAAGTGGAGGAATGCATCGAGTCAGTTGTGTGATAAAAAAGTACCCCTCAAACGTAAGAGAAACTAATCTAAGATGGTGGTGATACCTACAATGCTTTATGGCGCAAAATGTAGGCCATTAAAAAGAAGCAAAAAATTAAGTTGTGTTGCATAAATGAGGATGCTCAGGTGGATGAGTGACTTTACACTTAGAGACAAAATGAAAAATGAGTATACGTGAAAAGGTTAGAGTAGCTCCGTTGGAAGACAAGATTAGATAAAGTGGCCTTAGATAGTTTGGTCACATAAAACGTCGCTTTTTCGATGACTCAGTTAGGAGAGTAGATGATGGGGACATCAGCTCATGGAAGGTTTATCAGAGGCATGGCCGCCGATCTACGGCCACGATCGAGTCTTTATATTTCTGAGTTATTTATATTATTTTCTTATTCATGTATTTTCTATTTTTCAGTGTCGTGTATTTGTTTTTATTATTTTTCAGTTGTACCCTTTTAGTGGGAATCGTCATATGTATGCCCGGATGGCAAGATTGTCTTTTATTTTTCTTGAGTTCTTTGTACTTGGCTATTTATAGCCTCATGTCTTATGTTTGAAGTAATGAATGATTATTTGAGAATTGTGTCTTCTTGTTGAAGTTCTTGAGAGAGCTTGAGAGATCGGAGAGAGATCCCTTGGAGAGGGAAATCAACGAATCACCCACCAACCTTGGAGACGGCCGGGTTCGTGGTTCCTTATTTTATCTTCCTCGCAAATCCCTCTTCCCTCACCTAGCCGCTGGCCAAGGTCCTCCCTAAACCCTTGCCGCCGGCCACTTTATGTCCCTTCACCACATAATCTCCCTTACCTTGGCTACACCCAAAACCTTGCTTCCCTTGCTCACCCGACCCCTTGCCCCCACATCCCCCACCCATGTTTCCCTCCACTCGCCAGCCCTAGCCTCCTTTCCCCTTAGATTTCCATTGCCTAAGTTGGATTAGGATAATTGGGGTAGATTTTGAATTCAAATCTCATCAATTTGAAATTTAAAATCTATCTAAAATTATCAAATCTATTTTAGGAAAGTTTTCAAATTAACCCTATTTGAATTTCAATTTTAAATTGGAGTTAATTTAAATCCTTCCTAATTCATAAAACCAAAATAGGAAGCTCCAATTGCTTGCCACAACTCCCTCCCACCTTCATGATGCCGCCGGTCCCCCTCCAATAAATCCACTTGGATTTATTTCCTAACTCCTCCACCCTTCCCTATTTAATTCCAATTGCTTTTGGGAAGTATTTGAATTTTGAGATTAGATCAAATATTGACTTCAAATCTTTCCTATTTTCAATTAATCCTTTTTGGAAGGTTCCTAATTTAATTCAATCAATCCACTCATGATAGATTGACTAGATTAAATCCCTTATTCCAAAATACATTGCACCTAGACACTTGCTCCCTCCCCTTGCTTGGCCGAAACCCCTCATTCTCCACCTCTTGATTTCTTTCCTAAATTAAAGCCTCTTTCTCTTGGAATTAAAGTGGGATTAATTCCTAAATCCCTCCCATTGAGAATTTGAAATTTATTTCAGATTTTCTACTTGTGTTTCCCCACTTGATCTACGACTCCTCTCCCTCTTCCCTTGGCCAACCACATCTTGCCGTCCCACTACAAGTTGAAGAGAAACTTCTTTCTCTTCAACAAAGTTCGAGATTGCTAATACCCTTTGGAAGAGATCATCCTTGAGCATCCATGAATGGCGGATCAGGAGACATAGACTACGACCTTCTCCTACTTGAATTCTTGAGGGAAACTTCTTTCTCTCAAAAGGATATTTTTTAAGGCGAGCAAAGGATCATTACATTCCATACTTCGACGCTTGGGAGAGACTTCTTCTCCTCCAGTTGAACCTTCACGATGAGCTACGACAAACTTCTTCAACACCTAGCCTACGTGTTTCCGGATTTTGATAAGGGTGAACCTCTTCCCCTTTTTTTTATTTACTTTTCTAATCCCCCTAATCTTGTAGGTGATGGAGATTCATAAGGAACCGATCTTCACCTTTGCCTAAGCTTAGTAAACGTAGGATTTTATCTCACCATTGCCAAAGCTTAGTAAACGTAAGATTGAGTGCACTTTTATTTGCTTATAATCTTATTGTTAGATTAGGGATTTCTGTTGAAGGCTATTTATCTTGCATGTTATTGAATTCTTAACTTGTTTTGATTCTCCAAGAGCTTGGCATGTGGCTTAGCCTAAACGTAGGCACCCCTCTTTTGTTTTCTATTGTCGTTTTGATTACTAATAGTGGTAGTCTTACATGCTTAATTCAAGAACTTGTGCAAATTCTTATTTCATCATTTTAAAGCATATAGTTCTACATTAGTAGATGTATTAGATTTGACCTATGCTAAGAAAGGAAGATGTAGACCTAAAAAGACTTGGTTATAAAGTATTAGAAATGATCGTTTTTTATTAGATGCAAATGAGAATTCGACTCTTAATAGGACGCAATGAAAAAAAAAATTATGTAGTTGACCCCACGTAGTGGGATAAAGACTTGATGTTGTTATTGTTGTTATATTATCTTCAATGATTTTTTTCATGCTTTAGGGTTTTATTTATAGACTTTAATAGACCAAAAACAAAAAACCACATCAAATTTCTCAAAAATAATTTAAAATAGTAAGTTTCAATACATTCATGTTTAATTCTAACAGTAGAAACTCTATTATGAACTCCACTTTCATAATTACTTTAAAACAGTAAATATCCCTAAACTTTGGAGACGATTAAATTACAAGTTTGGAGAGTCAGTCTAACTTCATATAGGTACTCGGGAGCTTGTATTGACCGTGGTCAGATGACGGAGGTCGGGAGTCTGGTAGAAGCGGCTGGGAGAAGATCCACAAATGTTGGCGGCCAGGCAGAGGTCTGGCGTTGGTCCGGCGGAGGTCAACGGTGGTTCAGTCGGTGGTTGACCGATGGGAGTTCGCCTGCGATGATGCTTGTATGAAGCTCTAGATCCTTGAAGCATTAGAGCTCATTCAATTCACAAATCAAAAGTTTTTTTTCTTATAGAGATTGGGGATCTATTTATAGATTTTGAGAGTGGCATGCTCTTTAAATATGAAAAAAATCCAGAGCAAATTCGTAGTGCTCCGTCGGACAACCCATATTGATTACCTAGATCATAGAACATTCATTAAACACTTAATTGTTTTAATGATGTTAGAATGAAGTGATCTTGGGCTTGTTGGATTCGTCTCGTCTAGTCGCTCAATTCGATTATATGCATGTTATATTTGGATATCATTTGGTCATTCAATTAATACTCTAAAGCTTCTTAATATACTTTAAGCATTTGATTTGAGCCCATTTACGTCAGATTGGATTGATTTTAGTGTCGTTAGGTTCGCACTGCCGAGATGTTCAGCGTGACTATAAATTTGCTTAAATCAGAGTTTGCATGATCCTGAATTTAATTTTGGAAGTTCTCAATTCAAATATGCATCAAGATTCGCACCCGAACAAGACAATTTTTTTGTGATGTATCAGTTATATTATCATTTGAGTTCTATTTCTCCTATTTATTGATTTACATTTACATAAAACAGGTTTTTCATATTTAGTTGTATGTGATTTATGAATCATAAGTTCTCTTGCATGAACTATAGGCATCACATCATTGTAGTTGCATAAGGAAACCCTAAATCTAAACCAACTTGCATCAAGGACTACCAAATTTCTCATTGAGAGACAAAATATCAAAACTTTCAAAAAATTAATTGTGTAAATTGTTTATTGTGTTTCCACATGGTTTACATATTCCCTAAAAGTCAAACCATGAAGTTTAATTAAACCTTTTCATCTTCTTTTGCCTTATATATTTTTTTCAGGTTCAAAAGTGTTACGGGCAAGAATATACGCGGCGATAGAGTTGTAATTCTGCGTCTTAGCGTTGCACGGATATCCAGCTCACACACAGAGAACACAAGATTTTTTACGTGGAAAACCCTGGAAATGGGAAAAACCACGGGCCTAACCTAGTTGAAAAGATTTCACTAGAATTTGAGTTGAGTACAGTGGCCTGACTCGTCCTTGAGGGCGATCAGATTACAGATGTCAACCGTATGGTTGAAGTTTAGTGTTAAATCTGGCGTCACTTGAAAGTTAGGGCGTCAGTTAGTAGTCTAGTAGTGACTTGACAGAACTCTGGCATCAGTTGATGGTATGACGGAGTTTAGGGCCTCAAGTGGTGGTCTGGCAGAGTTCGGGCCCTTAGGTGGTGGTCCAGCGAAGGTGAGGGCCTCAAGTGGTGGTCCAGCGAGAGTGAGGGCCTAAGGTGGTGGTCCGACAAAGGTGAGGTCCTCAAGTAGTGGTCTGGCGATAGTGAGAGCCTCAAGTGGTGGTCCGGCGAGGGTGAGGGCCTCGAGTGGTGGTCCGGCTAGGGTGAGGGCCTCGAGTGGTGGTCTGGCAAAGGTGAGGGCCTCGAGTGGTGGTCCGGCGAAGATGAGGGCCTCGTGTCGTGGTTCGACGAGGGTGAGGGCCTCAAGTGGTGGTCGGGAAAAGGTGAGGGCCTCAAGTGGTCGTCTAGCGAAGGTGAGGGTCTAGAGTGGTGGTCATGCGAAGGTGAGGGCCTTAAGTGGTGGTCCGACGAGGGTGAGGGCCTTGAGTGGTGGTTGAGGAGGAGCAAGGAGGCAAGAGCGATATCTGATCTCTCTTTGAATCCTTAAGCTTGGGGTCCCCTTTCAAGAGAAATGAGGGATCTATTTATAGATTTTTGGAGTGGCATGACCCGTAAATAGATGAGAGATTAAGGGTAAATGGGGAGTGGTTGGATGGACGGTCGATGTTGAATCCCTTGATCATGGACCGTTTGATGGACATTTGAATGTCTTAGTGATGTTGGAATTCGGTGATCTTAGGCTCGTTGGATTCGCCTCATCGAGCCGCTCGATTCGACTCATCGAGCCGCTCGATTCGACTATAAGTATGTTATGTTTGGAAACTGTTTGGTAATCCAAATTGTTGTTTGAACCTTCCAACAATGCTTCTAACCCTTGATTTGGACCCGTTTGGGCTCGGATTGGGTTGGATTTGGTGTTGTTGGGTTCGTATTCTCAAGACGCTCAGTTTGACTATAAGTTTGCTTAAATCGGAGTTTGGATGGTCCCAATTATAATTTTGAAAGTTTCCAACTTGATTTTGCATCAAGATTTGTGCTCGATCAAGATAATTTTTTGATGACGTATCAAAAAGGATTATCGTTTAACCAAAAGTCAAAAGAAGTTTTATAGATATCTAGGGAGTCATTTAGTGGATCCTGGCGGTCTAATGACTTCAAAACTCCTATAGATTGGAGCCTTACTCATGGAAGTATTTAACCTGGAAATAATCAAAAACTTATGTTGTTCTTTTCATTTCTCTGTCTCTACTTAATCCATTTCTATTCCTCTCTTCCTCCCCATTCCAGTGTCCATCATGAAAGTACTAGACGGAATATAGTTCTCCTAAAAAGACAACAACATAATATTTTTATTTTTTATAGAAGGAAGGTGAACAGCTCAACAGCCATCCTTAGTAAGAATACAAATCCAAAAGTCTTATTTCCACACAGTAGTTGCTTCAAGCCAAAGAAACTGAAGGTAAGAACAATGAAATTCTGGCCGAGTCGGAGATCAACCAGTGGCGTAGTCCAAATAATTCAAACCATGATGCAGAAGAAGAAAGGACACCTAATACATGTGCAAAGCAATCTTGATAAGGCATGTACAAATTTCACATGACCCAAATCTCATATATGTAGACAGAGAACTCGATGATAAATTAGAAAAATTATTTATGATCTGCTTATTATTTTCTAGGTACTTAATCAAAACTATGTTGCACGTACCTGTGGAGGAAAAAAAAGCAAAAAAAGGGTAAGAGAAAAGAAAATTCTGGAAAAAAATGCCAGTTCAGCGCCTATTGGATTTCTGGCAAATAGAAAAATTGTTTTGCGATAGATGGAATTTATTAAATTCTACTATTTTGTTGGCATTATTCCAAATCAACATGTGCTGTAAAATTCATAAATAACTCAAATGAAATTATTACGTTTTACACATAAAATAAGTAAACGAAATCTCAAGCATATATAGATATTAAGACCTTGATTCAAAGATTGATTTTGAAATTCATAATAAAAATCACTATCAACTTCCAACCAAACATGTTGAATTAGTTATAAAAATAATGCTACACTAACCCAATCATAAATTTAAAAAATATATATATCAGTATTGGCACACTAAGTTAGCATAAAAAAATTGGTTGCAATACACAGTCACATGTGGGCATTAAGCGTTTCGTTTGGGATGATTTTCTTATTGCTTCTTAAAGCAGCTTTCTAGTATAAAAAGTTTAATTTTTTTAACTAAAAAACTGCTTTAAGAAGCAACAAAAAAGCCAATCTAAACGAAGCCTACAAGTGAGGCAACATTGTTTTTTTCTGGTTCTAAAATGCAACATTTAAAAATATATTACTAGTAATCCCTTATCTAATTTGACTTCCATTCAACCAAACTATCCCTTATAATAGAACATAATCAACACATCACACTCGAGAAGCTAAATGTGAGAATTTTGTAACAGCAATCACTGTTTGCAAACAAGAACATTCAAAAGAAGACCAAATCAAAAAAAAAAATAAAAAATTAAAGGATATTTATGTGTGTATCACAATATGATTCTTTGTTTAGAACAAACAAAAATCAAACCCACAATGTTTAAAGTGAAATACTAAAGTCTAAAGCTATATCTTTGCTTGTAACATAACCAAATTATGAAGAACTTGGCATATCATTGAGAGCAAAACTTAACGGTTACGGTGTGTTCTTCAAAGACTTGGATTAACTATCATAAATAGAAGCGAGTGATTGTTTATTTTAAAATCGTGCAAGATTTGAGTGCAAGTAAAAACCAAACTGAAACCATGTTAATTATCCGAAGAGGCAGAAGCCTAAGCGCTAATATCTGATTGATCAGCTCCGCACCAAAGACACTCACAGTTCAACAATTCCTGTTCGTGTGCCCGAATGAAAATTCTCAGCTCAAAACCCAAACAAACGAATAAAAAACTGGGTCCTGCGAGAAAATCTCCAACTTTAAAGAAATTCACAAATCAAACTAAAATGGCAAGTTCGGGACCATAGAAGTAAAACTTCCATGACAAAACATTAAAGAAACGAGGCGACTCAAACAATGTTTCCAACGAGATAAGAAAAGGGAAACAATAAGCAAATACGATCGAAACTCACGAAATCTAGAAAAAATACAAGTAGAATAAAATGCGAAACACAGGAAAACCACTAATGGATGAACTCATAACCTTCCATTGCTCGATCCCTTCCAGAAAGAAATGCAGAAGAATGGCATGGAGGGAGTATCACCTGATAGAATGCAGCTAGTGATAATCGAACACCGTAAGCCGCTTGCCGGAGAGATAGAAGAAAAGGTGATGTCCCTCTTTTCCTTTCCTTCAACTAAGAAATTTTATCCTCTCTGTAGTGATTGATGGCCAGATGAGGCAATCATGCTCTCGGTCTGCTTCCTTGCTACTCTTCTCCCGTACATTTCCACTCGAGAGAATACAGATGCCGCGCGCGGAAAACAGAGAAGGGTGGGTGCACGCAGAGGAGTAAAGGAAGAGGGGTCTATGATACTCGCGTTAGGTGCCACATAAAGGCAAGACGTTGGGAAGGATCCAAAGATAGCCAGCCGCTTTCTTCAGATTTTTTAATTGTGATGTTTTATCGAAGGCCGGAAACATTTAAAGACCACAGATTAATACATGGTGGTAAACAAAACTCGAGAAAAAGAAAGAGGTAAAATTTTAAATTAAGCATAATTAAATTATATTTTAAAAAAAACTTAAAATTAGTCAAGTTGTTTGTTAAAAGAATGACTTATGCTCACTAGGCATTGCTAAATCAGCTAGCCGTTTTTAACGAAAAATTAATTTTTAACATAAGTTGCTAGATAACGAGCGACTTATGTTTATGGTGTAAATTGCTCATTGAACGGGTGACTTACAACAAATAAATTTTCTTAAATAATAAAAAAAATTCCTATTAATATAAGAAATTAATATTATATTAGTGATTGTTATTATGCTATTATAGAGTCATAGTGGATCGTTGGTGATTGTTATTATGCTATTATAAAGTCATAGTGAATTATTACAGTGTTCATTAGTATGTTGGATGGTTAGTGTTATACACGTTAGAATATGTGCAAAAGTCATTATTGATGAATTGGATGCTAAAGTAGTTGTGACAGACATCATTTAAGTCTTATCAATGTCATCTTTATTATTTTTGTCATTATATTCATTACTTTTTGTTCGGTTATTATTATTATTTTTTAAATCCAATTATTTTACTAAATAATTTTTCATTTGATTATGGCCCTTCTTAGGCTTAAGCTTTTTTTTTTTTTTTTTGCAAGAGTTCTACAATTTCTTATACATTACACCGCAATGTATTCACCAGTTATGAATTTGATTCAAACAACCCCCACAAAATAAATGATTCAATAGGGAAGCACTAGATTAAAAGAAAATTTGGCGATATGTGCTGATGACAGTCTTGAAGCAAAGGCCAAATTTAATGAGTTTTTTGATGTTGTATGCATTTCTAGAGCAAATATGAAGATTGCATATTGTGGCACATACATAATGAAGTTATAAAAGTTAAGTTGTACAGGGCGAGCGATGAACTTAACATCTTAGGGTGGAGATATGTATAATAGAGGTTCATGGAACATAGTGAGCATTGGGTTCCACTGGACTTTATCAAGGGTCATATTCATGAGATCAACGCGATAGAGAAGCCTATGATGAGGAGATCATTGAAAGGCCAATGGTCAATGTAAATCACTGTATTCTTTACCACACATGTCGTCGTGGAGAGGATGAAATCCTGTTAGAATCCTATAAGAAGTGTATGCACCCACCAAAGCTAACCCATATATCTGAATGCCCATAAATATCACGACATCCTGTAATGTGTAGGTCATGCATCTCTTCACCTAAGAGGTGAGAAGTGCTGGTCTACAGTGACTATCTCTCTCTATTAAAATAGTCAACAAATGATGGTTCATCTGTATGTACCTCATCTGGCTAACACAATCTATCCCTGCCATTTGTAATGCATCTATAAATCTTGGACAATTTATTGACCATTCGTATATCATAAGAAGGTATGATTCTGCTTCTAGAATTGTTTCCTGCAAAGAAGAAAACAAAGAAGCAACTTACTTTAATCCTTCAATTTACAAAGACAACGAACTAAATATTAACAAAAAAATAAGGTACATATCCCATCCGGATCTACTGCCCTATGCATACCATGCGGAGAAGCAACGCTTGGGTGAAGCTGAGCTATAAGTGCTGCATGGCTAGTCCCCCTCTCTTAATGCCTCGTCCCTTGTGCGACGTTTTTTGCATCAAGGATGTTCAGATGCCATCGAACTTGTTACATTATAGAGTTGTAACATAACTATTAATTAACATATTTATATTTCTATTAGTTTTACAAAATTCAAAACTACAAGACCAACCACTATGAAAAATATCTTTTATATAATTTAGAAATAGCCATTTTTTTTTTCTTAAGATATTATATGGCTAATGTCAATTAAGTGATTAATATATGATATAATTTCAAAATAAACATCATTTCACAAATTGGTAAAATCCTACACATCATGCTCACAACTACAAAAAATTTGATTTAAATTTAAGTTTGTTGCTTCTAAAAATATAAAAAATGACCTGAAAAGCATTTTTAACAAAAATATATTTAATTTTTTGGAAGAAATTCTAGATCACTAAAAAGAGAGAATGAATTTTGCTTCTAATGAAATAAAAAAAGAGATTATTAGAGAGAGTTGAATTTGGGCTACTTCAGGTTTTATCAGCTAAAGATCCAATTCCAAAGGTTGCTTAGGTTGAGGTAAGAGATATTTTTTCTATTTCAGCCTTAAAAATTGCTGAGATTTATAGAATTGTCTGATTTAATTTATATTTTTGTAGTAAAAAAATGAGGATAATTTTACATATGCAAAGCTTTCACAGTATAACTTTTTATATGGTTTAGAGACTATATCTTGAATATTTATGTATTTTTCTAAAAAATTTGTATTGAGGATTTTAGAAATTTTGCTATTTTAATTAATTAGAAAATAATCTTGATTTTGAAAAATAGTAGTGTAGCACAATTAAAGTCTTAAAACAAAGTTCAACACAATCTTTAATAATTTGGTTATATATTCTAAAATAGTGCATTTCTACTATGTATTACATTTAGTTGTCTACCATTATAACATTTTATGAAATTATGGAATGAGTTTATTTAGATTTTAATTATTGTAATGTAATAAATTATGTACTTAAGTGGTTGAAATATGTGATTATGAGAAAATATGGAGTGGGTGGAAGGAGTTATGTTCTGATGCTTATGGGTATTTTATGGTACTATATGAATATTCTGTTATGATGTTAACATTGGTAGGCATAAGGGCTTGAGAAGAATTTGTTGCTTTATGTTATGAGATCAGAAGTGCTCTTTTATTTACTTTCCTACATTGCTATATAATTTTTTTGATACCTGTAAGTATAATTCTGTTTTTTAAAATATAAGTTTTTTAAATCTAGTTGCACATTTCATAATTAAATTATTTAAAAATTTTAGATCAATAAATTTGGCCTGCTGAGCTATGTTACCTTATAGCACTTCGGGAAAACACGCGATTACCGTCGGATTTTCCGGCAGAAAATTATGGACGGTAATAAACGGCGCAGGTACCGGCAGAATTTGTCGACGTAAAGTTTGCGTCAACCTTACCGGCGCAAAATACGTCGTAAATGTACCGACGCCGGTTCCGCCGGAGAATCCGACGGTATAGGGATGCCTGAACCATTTCCGTCGCACGTTACGGCGGAATAATTCCGGCGTACGTTACCGACGGACATTGCGCCGGCATATTTAAACTCAACGAAATGTATCCGACGGATAAGACCTCGGAAATGATACCGACGTCACTAGTGTCAATACCGGTGGAACTTCCGCCGGTAAAAGCCCTATTTCCCGAACCCGAACCCCTCTGGCTGTCATTCGTTTCCTTCAATTCTCTCACTTCGACTGCTTCGCCTGTCGCCCTCTGTCGCCGTTCGTCGCTCGCCGTGGTTAGACATCGCCGACGGTCACCGGACTTCGCCGAGCCTCCTTCCTAGTCGCGTGCCGCTTCTCTCCTTCCTAGTCGCGCGCCGCCGAGGAGATAACCGAAGGTATTTCTTATCAATTTTTTTTTACTATTTTGGTTGGATTACATATAGGATTAGCCTTAAGTCCATATCTTTTTGCTATAGTCATGGTTGTTATCACTAGACATTTGCTAGAGGATGTACTTTGGTGCATGCTTTTTGTTAATGATATTATTCTTGTTGATAAGACTAGATAGGGATTTGAAGGTAAATTTTGATTAAAAGAAATCAACATTAGTCCATATCTTTTTGCTTTAGTCATGGTTGTTAGCACTAGACATTTGCTAGAGGATGTGCCTTGGTGCATGCTTTTTGTTGATGATATTGTTCTTGTTGATAAGACTAGAGAGGGAGTTGAAGGTAAACTTTGATTAAAAAAAAATCAACATTAGTCCATATCTTTTTGCTTTAGTCATGGTTGTTAGCACTAGACATTTGCTAGAGGATGTACTTTGGTGCATGCTTTTTGTTGATGATATTGTTCTTGTTGATAAGACTATAGAGGGAGTTGAAGGTAAAGTTGGATTATGGAGATCAACATTACTCCATATCTTTTTGCTTTAGTCATGGTTGTTAGCACTAGACATTTGCTAGAGGATGTACCTTGGTGCATGCTTTTTGTCTCAGGCAAAGAGGGGATGACATCCTCTACTGCATCCAGCTTCGCATCCAGTTCGCATGATTCCTTACAAGCTCAACAAATAAGTGCCCTTCAAGCTGAGCTAGAACAAGTAAGAAATCACAAGCTGATTGGCAAGCTCAATTGCAAGCACAGGTTCAAGCTCAGTTGCAAGCACAGGTTCAAACAAGTATTCAGCAACACAATCAATTGTTTGATGAAATGCGCAAGATGAGGGAGCAGCTGAGTGGAAAAGACGTAGCTCCACCCGAGGAGGAGTCCACGGAGTCTGAGTAGTTTAATTTAGTTTATATGAACTTGTTTATTTCTGTGAACATGTTTTATTGAACAATTTTTTTTAATGTGATGTTTTTAATTGATTGTCAGTACTAAACTGTTTATTTTAATGTTATAAACTGTTGTGAAACTGTGGTGAAATTGTTGATATGTTGTAATGTTACAATTGAAATGTTGTAGAAATGATATTTGTATAGGTTTGCAGGTGTGGAAATTTGATTGTTGGATGGGAAGGGAATTTTTTTTTTGTCAATGCTCCAGGTTTCCGGCGGATTTTGCACCGGAAGTTCGCCGGAACAGACGATACAACGGATCATATCGTAGGTACCGTCGTCTTTGTTCTGTCGGAACTTACCAGCGCATTTACCGGTGCCATGTCCGCCGCTAATTACCGGCGTATACTTTGCGTCGCAAGCGAGTTCGTGGGGTTTCTACGCACACTTTGCGTCATTTTATCTGCCGATAATGGCCGGCGCATAATGCGACACTAATTACCAGCGGAAATGACGCCGAAATTAGGACTTTTTTCAACGTCGATAACGATCCGTTTTTTCGCCGGTAGTACGTCGGAAACTGCGCCGGAGAAATTTCCGACGCGAGATTGGCGCCGTAAATAATTTATCGACGCGATCAAAACCGGCGTATGGATTCCCGCCGCAACGTGCGCCGGAAACCTATAGTTCCGTCGGAATATCTATGTTTTTCGGCGGATTTCGTCTGCCGGTAATATGGGGTTTTCCTGTAGTTTAGTTATTTCACTTTATGTTTGTAGGGTCTGAGAGAGGGAAAGAGCTAGTTGAGTAGAAGTGACAAGATCGAATTTGAATTTGTAGAGGTATTTATTTATTTTGGTTTTTTTATACAGTCATGACTAATTAATAATATTGCTCAATTATATAAATCAATAGTATTCATGTACAATATTTATAGATTCATTATGATGACATATGAAAAAAATTGTGGATGAGTTTATTTTCAATACATTGGAAGATGTTAGTAGCTCTGTGATTGTGATTTATTTTAAAGCTAAATTTTGTCAAAAAATTTGAATTGTTTCTGATACTTGGATCTGGGATTGGCTTGTTGCAAACCAACATGAGAAGACCTGTCCAATTTTGTAGGTCTTATCGGGTTGGAGTGTGACATATCCATCCACCATTCAAATCCATAAAATCACTCCAACCCCTTCTTAAATCAATATTACATATTCGTAAAATCTTACATCAAATTCACGATAAATTATTATGTGCGGAGTTCGAACGTAGCTTGCGTACGAATTCCAATCAAAATAGGTCACGTTGCATGTATATATCATGTGCACAACCTTATATACACTGTGTACATGCGATTTGATCCTTTTCAATTTGAGTCCGAAAGACATTCAGACTCTGCATGCACGTAATAATTCTCCCAAATTCACAGCTTGATTATAATTTTTTATTTTTTATTTCCTAAAAATAGCCAAACAAAATTAAATTATGTCCAAATCATACTAATTTAAATTCAAACAAATTTATGGATCTATTTGAGACAACCTGAATCAAACTCCATAATGTGTCCATCTGAGCTGAGCACATATATCATTAAATAAAACCAGATTTTACAATTAAAAACAATACAATTAATGAGGAATTCTGTGCAATTGAATTAACAAAAAATTACAATAAAGACGGGCAACTCGCAAGTGTGCGGCATTGTTTCTCGGCTCTGAAAAGCTTCCAACGGCAGATTTGACGGTGGTGGAGCCGATCGTAATGAAGGCGGGGCCCAGGCTGAAGTGCAACAGAGCGGAAACGAAAGCGACGATCCACGTGGCATTGAGGACGGGACGGAGGGCCTAGCTAGCCAGCTAGGTTGGTGAACAGGGCCCAGCTGCCGAGTCGTTCACACGTGGCGAGGTCCACTAATACGAAAGTGCTTCTGTCTTCGTCGGTTGTGCTTAAGAGCACGGGTGGCTGGCCTGTTGATTGATCCTTTGGGTGACGGTGTGCTAAGTAATGACGAATATACCCTCGTTTAAATTTTAGAACTAAATATTTTATTATTGTGTAAAATTGACAAGTAAAAATTTTTTCATCATAGTTTGGGTGAGTACAAATAGGTAGAAATTATTCTCTGCTGACATCGGACGGTTCGAAGGCGAATCCGAAGGGGCCACGTTGTCCTGTACACAGTGGTACCTAGCAAAAAAGTGACGTGGCGCATTCTGATTTGTCTCTGGATGTTGTTTGGGTCTGTGCAGAATAGTTTTTCGTAGATAGGAGACTCACCTAAAAATGCCTATAAAGCCTATAAAAACACCTCTAAGAATTGTTTTATTCGCCATGTGAACTACAAAAAGAAACCTCATAATTATCAGAGAAGAATTTTAAGGATCTTTTTCTTAATAAAGTTCGCTAATTTTGCGTCATATCAATCATTAAAAAAAGAAATTTTCAACAAAAGTCACTCATTTTATTTTATTTTTGTCAATTCCTTTCTTTTAACTCTTTATAATATTTCTACGTATTTCTTATGTAAAATTTGCATTCATATTAATTGTATCTATCAAAATGACTGAAATGTATCCCAATCTATAAATTTGTATTAGTATTATTTCCATTTTTTCATAATGTTCTATTCTTCACCCATTTCTTTCAAATTTAACATTCATACATTAGTCTTCAGGGACTTCTTTATTGTTGAACATTTGTATAGAATGATATATTGTATAATTATATATATATATTATCTATAACATGGCATTACATTTTTAATAGTTTTTCTGAAGAACCTCTTCTATCTTCTTGATTTTAATCAACTCTAAAACTATAGTCCACTCTCTTTAGACTTTAGAATTTTTTGGAAAAAAGAATTAAGATGAACAGTTTTTTAGTAAAAAAAATTTAATTATTAATTTTATACTAAAAAACTGATTTAAAAAATAGTAAGAAAGTTATCCCAAATGAAACTTAACAACAACAACAACATCATCAAGCCTTTATCCCACTATGTGGGGTCGGCTACATGAATCTTTTTTCTCCATTTTGTCCTAGCAAAGGTCAAATTCTCGTTTAAATCTAATAAAGAAAGGTCATTCATAATATTTTCTAACCAAGTCTTTTTAGGTCTGCCTATACCTTTCTTAACATAAGTCAAATGTAATACATCTACTCTCCTAACCGGGTCATTGGAAGGCCGCCGTTTTATGTGACCAAACCATCTAAGGCGACTCTCTCTAATCTTATCTTCTACTGGAGGTACTCCAACCTTTTCACGTATATGCTCATTTCGTATCCTATCTCTAAGGGTAAAACCACTCATCCACTTGAGCATCCTCATCTCTGCCACACTTAACTTAGTATTATGCTTCTCTTTTAATGGCCAACATTCAGCACCATAAAGCATTGCAGGCCTCATTACCATCTTATAGAATTTTCCCTTAAATTTGAGGGGTGCTTTTCTATCACACAACAAGCCTAATGCATTCCTCAACTTCAACCATCCAATTTGAATTCTGCTGATAATATCCCCATCTATTTCACCATCACTCTGAACAAAAGATCCAAAATATCTAAAATGTGTACTCTTATTAATGACTTGATCGCCCAAAGTCACAATCTCCTCACTAGGTCTATTACTACTAAAATTACATTCCATATATTTCTTTTAGATATACTAAAGTGAAAACCTTTAATCTCTAATGTTGGCCTCTATAATTCAAGTTTACATTCAACTCCCTCTCTAGTCTTATCTTGAAACTTAAATCATAATAAAAATTGTTCGGAATGAATTTTAAATATCTTGAATTTATTTTAAATGAGTACAATATATAAATAATCAATCTACTCTCATATTATATTAGTAATATTTTAACTTCTCAAAATAAATATTCTAATTATATTCTGATATGTTTTTTTCTTCTAAAAAAATAGTTGGAACATGAGTCTGCTGGTCTGGAAAATGAGATGAAAATATCAGACTGCCAGCTATTGCTATGGCTGCATCTCCGACACATAATTAGGGGAAGGAAAGGTTAATAAAAACAATAACCGAAGGTAAGGATATGGTGAGGCTGAAGGAATATGAGAATTGGGCAGTGAGCTGTAAGCCATTTCAGGGGATGGCGTTCATTTCATTAATAGATTTATTAATGGATATGTGCATCTTGGTCTAATGAATGCTGTAGTTGTCTTACGTGACAATAAATATTTGGTAGATTTACCCATGTGCCATCGACTTATGTTATATATATAGTTATATATTAAATTAGTACGTGGCAAATTAGTAATTTTAACCGAGCTAATAATACGGTTAAATTATTTATAGTTATAGATGCAGCTCATATTAACCTGTTTGTTAGGAAGTTTAAGCTATCAATTAAAAAATCTTAAATTTGAAGCTTGTATATATAATATGTGTGAGAGTTTATATTTAATTCTCTCAAAAGTCCAAAATAATGATTATTTTCTTATAAATTCAAAGAAGTATTACTCAAAATGTTATTTCTATAATATAAATGTGTGCGTGTAATTTTGTGACTAAATAAGATTTAAAAATTACAATTATATATATATATATATATATATATATATATATATATATATATATATATATATATATATATATATATATATATATATATATATATATATATATATATATATATATATATATATATATATATATATATATATATAGGAGTTTAAATGAATTAAATAGTACATATACAAACTTTGAAATTAAGATCTCTATGGACTGGTAGCCTAAGCTCCCAATGAAAAGAGTAATATGAACTACATTATCTTATAATGATACGCCTACTTAAACGTTGTGTGAATGGAGAAATTATTTTGTGTGGACACCATACAGAAATAGTCATTCGGTCTTGCTTATGTGAACAATAAAAATGCAGTTCATTACACTTTTATTGTTTACAAAGAAAAATCAGACGGTTCTTTCCATCCGGTGTCCGCATAGAATAATTCATGGTGGAAACTACCTTTCATTTGTGCAATATGACTTGCTCATCTCATGAGTGCTTTGATAGGTACGAAAAAAGACCATGATATTATTAGTATATATATATATATTTTTTTTTGCAAAAACTAAAAGGCGAATCCTATCAAACTGACCCACCAAATTTTCAGCTCTGCTAAGTAGGCATGTAAATGCCTTCCCTCGGCTAAGAGAATGCAGGTCTCCTTTATTTCATGTAAAGGACATTAATTTCATGCGCTAAGAACATAATTTTCCCATCTTTCAAATCAGTCACATGTGCCTAGCTTATTGATTATTATTGAATGTTGGTGTACATTTATTTGTTTGTTTTTTTTTTTTTTAAGACGAGGAATCGTCCGCTGTCACACCCAATTTCATCGAGCGCACTTAGCGGTCCGTAAACTCCGGCCGACCTAATGGGCCACCCAGGCCACAAACCCATAGCCGGCGCTTTGGAGCCCCCACTTAAGGGCCAACAGCCACTCGAAGGAATCGAACTCAGGATGAAAGGTTCCCAACCGAACACACCCACCAACCGAACTAAGCATCGGTGAGTACATTGCTTTGTTTAACTATAGCTTTAAATTGAACACTTAAAGAATAAGTTCATACAGATATAATTTCAAGACAAATAGTATTATATTATATGGATGGGAAAATATCAGTACAATGAGTTATTGAAAGAAGAAATAATTAGGGGACAGACCCTCTAATGGTAAATTCATCAATTGTTTGGATCATCTAAAATTGTTGTGAAAAAATTAATTTTTTTATTTAAATGTTTTTTGAAAATAATTAAAAAATAAAAGTCAAATAAATTTATGATTGTAATATGAAAAGAGGTTCAGTAAGAAAACTGTCCCAAATAAAACCTTAGATAATCATCCTCATCAATAGTTAAACTCTTATTCAAGCTTATATTTAAAACCAGTGTTATATATAATAAGCCTAATTTTAAAATTATTTTTCATATTATTTCATTTTAACACCATTTTATGCTAAATTATGATTTAAGAAGCCTCATATGACTCAAAATTTTGCATAGATTTTTGTGGAGATATAAAAAAACAAATCAGGCTTACATGTTAATGTTAAGAGATAACAAATGCACTAGAGAGAATCCTCGTAGTTTGGAGAGATTATTAAGTGCAGAGTTCAGACCTAGAGAACCGTTTAGTTTTGTAAGCACAGTAATAACGCAATTGTGAACAATAAATGTATTTTTACTACGCTTTTATTGTTCACAGTCACAAAACCGAACGGTTATTCAGGTTCAAACTCCACACGTAATAATCTCTATGTAGTTTGATGGTAGTCATGATGAAGTATTGTACAAAGAATAAATTTTTAATAGAAGAATGTTTTAGTTGGGACTACAATGTACTGTAGATGGGATTTGGATCACAACCATTAAATTGAAGTCCCTTAAGTACTTAATAGGAGTCTTCCAATATCAATGCTAAGAAAGAATATAATATGGAGACAATCCTAAACCATAAGTACTTCATTTGATCCTTAAAAAAAAAATAAATAAATTATACTGATCTAATTACTTTGATTAAATAATAATAGATTAAAACATATAATTAAACTATTATAAATCATCTAATTATAATTCATTTCATTCTAATTAATTTTATTAATACACTAATTGATAATTATGATTAATTATTTAGTTTTACTACTTTTAAAAGTAAATTTTAGTATATCTAATTAATTCTCCGCTACACTCCGTTGATCGAAGTTAATTATTATTATCTTTTAGATTAATTATTAATTAACTTCAGTGAATCAAACTAGCATGCAAATCTAAGTCAATACAATATGGCTAATGAAGGAGCAAGCCTGAGGCCTTTGAGGAGGAACTTTTATTACGTTCGGTGCAAGGACGTAGAGGAACGTCCGGTCGGAGACAATTTCCCGTCCAAAAACTAGGTATTTACTCGGTACAACTAGGTATTATTTGATAATAATGAAGAATACAATACCGAGTACAAAAATACCGATACCGAGTTTTTCTGGGAATTAGGGGCTCGGTCACTCGGTATATAAATAAGTTTTTGCTCGGTATCGTTTTTGGGCGGGAAGATAGGACGTAATTTGTTCTTTGAAACACATCTTATATAAGCAATTACAAATATAAAATGTGAACTCTTGTATAATTAGATTAAAATTTTAAATGCATCTCATAATTAGTAAAATTTGCAACATTATTTTAGCCCAATCATTACCATAATTCATTTCTTATTTGCATAATTATGCAATCTAATATATTTTTGTAGAATCTTATATTAAGGAGCATATGTGAATCGATGAATGAAAGTAGTTAGGTAAGATACACAAATAGTCAAATTGAAATGCAAGTCAATGGATAAGGGGCATTCAATTTGAACAAATTATTTTGATATTTGATGTGAGATTAAGGCTTCGTTTGGGACGATTTTTTTATTGCTTTTTAAAACAGAGTTTTAATACAAAAATAAAAAAATTTGTATTAAAACTTTCTAAGGCTTCGTTTGGGACGGCTTTTTTATTGCTTTCTAGAGTTTTAGTACAAAACTTTTTATTTTTGTATTAAAACTCCGTTTTAGAAAGCAGTAAAAAAGCCGTCCCAAACGAAGCTTAAGGCTTCGTTTGGTACAGCTTTCATACTGCTTCTTAAAGTTGTCTTATAGTACAATTTTTTTTTTTTTTTGTACTAAAAAGCTGCTTTAAGAAGCAGTAAGAAAGCCGTCCAAAACAAAACCTAAAAAATTGTTTGTGATAGCTTTCTCATTGCTTTGTTTTATTGAAAATACTAATCTAGGTATCAATTATGATATCACTTGGTGTAAATAAAAAAAAAGGCTAAAGTTAGGATAAATACACTAGCGGTCAAATTTATTTTAAATCCATATGCTAAGCCTATGAGTAAGGGTTAACGTTTAAACCATTCAACGTGGAATTGATCTTACTATTTTTGACGTCTTATATGTTGAAAAATAAATTATTCTTTTGAGCTCATATTTGGTGGTTTACATAGATGTAATTTCCTTGAAGAACAAAGTGATTTCTATCGCTTCTGAATTTTAAAATTATTTAAAGCCACATATTCTGAACTAAAGCTATATTTTGGGCAATAAATTTGAAGAGCATTAGCATTCCATGATCAATGCCATCAACTAAAGGAAATGGAGGATAACATCTGGCTTCCACTCCTGATCACTACCACTCAATTGTCAAAGTTTCTAAAGAGATCAAGGGTGTTAAAAGTTGACACGATCCGAAATCTGACTTGTACCCGACTCAAAAAATTCGAATTTGGATCAACTCGTCTGTAAAACGGATCGAGTCCGGGTTCAAAATTTTGACTAGTCTGAAAAAACGGGTCGGATTTTGGTTGACCTCAAAACTCAAAGTTGACCCGACTAACCCGGCTAACCTATGAGGCAAGTCACTACGAAAAGGGATAAAAGACAACTCATTCGCTCCTTTCTTGAGCCTCAATCTTCACCTACCGTCTTCTCACCATCTTCATTCCTCTCCTCCTCTGCTGCTGCTGCCATGTCCACTTCCTCGACTCCAGTTGTCTCCCTCGATTCCATCAACCAAAAGGTGAGATTTTTTTCACGGTTTAGTTTTGTTTTTTTTTTAGTTAGATTTTCTGAATTTTTTTTTGCTGACTTCATTGTCTCTTTTGGTTGTTTGACATTGAATGCTGTTTTGATTTGAAGATTGGTTTTTACTGACGGAAGTTTGGGTTCATGGGTTGGGTCGGGTCAACTCAGAACCTTGTGCGGTTCGGGTCCTGGTTAAAAATCCTTACTTGTTTAGCTAAAGGGGTTGGGTTCAGGTCAACTCGGGTTGAACCCGAACCTGACCCGTTGACCCGAATTGACACCCCTAAAAGAGAACAACCAAATTTATAGTTATTTAGAAATTAATCATTAGCTACTCTCTTTAACTTTATTCCCCCAAAAGAAACACCAATCTCCCATGTGCAAGCTTGAATTGCACGTCTAAGAGGATGCTATAGATTCAACAATTTTCTTCAACGGTGGACCACAGCCTTTGCTTTTGCTTGCCTTTGCTGTCTGTGTAAGGAAAGCATAACTGTCAACTTACCACTTAAAGAAGAACCAACTCATTGCCAGAGTGAAAAGCACAGGACTTGCATTTCAATCCCAACTTCTGTTGCGCCTTATCTATCACTCCCCTTTGCTTTTACTCCTTCATTTTTGTATTTGCATTTGCGTCGCTATCATGTTGTCTTTTCCCCACTTGGTGGCCTTCGTAGTCGCTCTCACAAGCCACAAATTGGTCCCCTTGCGATGACGCAATGAACTAAGGATTGATGGGTTGGGCCTAAGCTCATCAAATTCCCCCCTTCATTTTGTAAGGATTTTAATTTTGGGTTGACTTTGTGTATTCATTCAAATTTTTACTTGAAGGCTATGAAAACTCTCCCATGAAAAGGCAATGGTTTTAAGCTTTTGGTTCAATTTTTATGTATTCCAAATCATTTCAATTGAGCAAATTTAGAATATATCAGACACGAGCTCACGTGGATTCAATAAATTCCGTAATGCAACTATTCCTGATATCCACCTCAAAGATTGTGATGACTATGCTTTCACCTTCGACCTCCGCCTTCACTCGACATCATCGTGTACTTGCCGCCTTAGCCTCTTCACGTTTCCCGCACCTCGTGTCTCTACATCCTCTCCTTGCATAAAAAAATTATTCTGTAAGGACACCGGACGTCTTTCGAAGATGAATTGGGATGCTCCACGTCACTTTTTTATGTGTACCGGTGTTGTGTACCAAATGACGTGGCACGTTCTGATTTGCCTCCGAACAATCCAATGTCCACAGAGAATAACACATAACGTACTTTCACCTATTCTAAGTTTATTTTAGATACTAAATTCATTGAGTTTGCTTTAGAATGCACATGAATAAAAATAATTATAGCAAAACAGAGACCCCAAGCTAGTAGTATTGATATATATATATATATATATATATACTTTAGATATTATATTTTCTTTCTTATTTTATTCTCATCTCAATTAATATAGATATTCAATTTGGAAATAATTTCCTCTTTTCTAATTATTTTAAAATTTAAACTAATTTTGAACATTTAAAAAAACTGAAAGAGGATATATACCATTTACTAGGGGTGTCAATATTTGACACGACACGAAAACCCGACCCGGATCCTACCCGAAAAATCCGGGTTGGACCCGACCCGATTTCAAAACAGTTCGGGTTCCAGAAATTCACTTTAAAAAACGGGTCGGATCCGGGTTGACCCGGCGGGTTGCCGGGTCAACCCGCCAACCCATTTAGTTTAAAAAATTTAGAAATCCCGCCCTCTGCCCGCTGCCCCCGCCCGCTGCCCGCTGCCAAGCGCTCGAGCTCGCGCTCGCGCTGCACCGCGTGCCGCTCTCGCTGCCGCGTTCTGCCGCGGTGCCGCCGTCGCCTGCTGCCGAGTGCTAATCGCGCTGCCGCGTGCTACCGCGGTGCCGAGTCTGGTCGGGTCAACCCGGCAACCCGATTTTCGACCCGTTTCTCTACCCGGGTCGGGTTAGGGTCGATTTTCCACCCGGGTCAGTTCGGGTTGGACCCGAACCCGACCCGTGACCCGAAATTTACCATTTACAACCTAATACATAAAAGCAAGTTTCTCAAAATGTTTTAGAAAGAAAATATATCAATCAATTTCACTCTTCTAAAATTGATTCTTTGCAATTTAATATTTGATCTTTAAAATTATTAATATTTAAAAAAATTTAATATATAAAATCTGATTATATAATTACTGTAAAAAGAAATTTTATTTTACTCTTTCATTTCATTGTGTGAATGGTATATTTACATATCATTATTGAATTAAATTCAAATTTAACACGTTTTAATTGACACCTCTATTCTGGAGTAAGAATCAAGTTCATTTGGGCCGGGCCTCTGCTTTGGGCTTATTTCATGATGAAATTGAGCGGTGAGCTCTGGGCCTTTAATTTCAGACTGCAGTGGACAGCTTTTACTTAGATTAATATTTAGGCTGGGGATACTTATCTTACTTTCTAAAGCAATATTTTATTATAAATTTTTTTAATTTTTTAAAAAATTAATAATTCTTTAAAAATTTTATATTAAAAAATTACTTTAGAAAGTAGTAAGGAATCTGTCCCAAACGAAGCCTTAATACTTTTTTATGCTTTTAACGAGACAACTTTTGACATAAGAATTCATAAATTAATGATACATTTATTATTATGTATGTTGAATTATGAATATCTCAATTTATGAGCACTTTTACTAGTATTAAATTCTTTGAAATATTTATGATTGCCTATTTCTTGCAAAAGGCTTACTTCATCAGACATTCAACCTTTACTTAATCGTATTACTTCTCTTCTTGCTGGATAGAAAGCTAAGATTTTCTCTTTTGTTGAAAGGGCTCAATTTATAAATTTTAATATTGCTATTTTTGTTTCTTACTGGATTAGGGCGTTTTCTTTGCATAAAGCTTGTTTTAATGTTATTAGGAAAGTTTGTTCTAATTTTTTCTTTTTTGGGGAAACTTATGCTAGGAAGATTCATATTATTACTTAGAAAGATGTTTGTAATCCTAAAAAGGCGGGATCTTGATATTTTTGATCTTAGTGCTCTCAATTTTGCTTTTTTTGTTCTCTAATTTGGATAATTGTTAATGGTTCTTTTTTTTTTTAGCTACTTGAGTTAAATACAAGCATATTTCTCTTTGGAAGCATTATTCTTAAAAAGATTCAAACTTTTGGAAGGAGATCTGTAATATTGATAGAGATATTAAAAGCAAGATTTTATTCAATATTTCTCCAAATTATAATTTTTCTCTATATTGGGATCCTTGATGTGGGAGAAGAGCTCTTTAGAAGCTGATAGATTTCAATCATAAAAATTCTTTTAATAGGCGTATTGTTGGGGACAGGATAAGTGCTGATTGCTTGAATTTCACTTATTATGTCTCTTCTAATGTTATTTATGTTGTTTCTATTATTTCTATTAATAATTAGACGGATTCTAATATCACTTTGGTTGGAGCACCCCTTCCTTCTTTTAAGACTTTTAATAATGCTTTTTATGATAATTTTAACAAAGTGGAATGGTGCTCTTATGATTGGCATAAGAGGTATGCTATGAAATTTTCTTGCTTTGCTTGGATGACTATTTTGAAAGGTTTGAAAACTGCATATATTCTTAAAGGGCGGTGAAGAGTGCAAAGAGGCAACCTGTGAAGTAGTTTTTTTTCGTAAATCTAAATAAATATTTTTAGCCATTTCATCAAGATCATTTGGCCATAAATCAAGATTCAAGACTACTTGGATTGGTCGGTTAAGCAAAATCCTATTCGATTTTTATCGGTTCTAGCTAGTTCTTTGGCTGAACAACTGATTTTTATCGGTTCTAGCTAGTTCAATGCTTCAATTTTCTAGATAAAAATTTTTCTAATGAAAAATTGTTTTATAAAACAGTAAAAACTGTCAGAGTCTTAAATTTACCCCATCTTTATCTTAACATCTCAATTTGGTTATCTTCTATTGAGCGACTATTAAAAAACCTACTCGGCCTATTACACTATTCCTTAAGATAATATTTGTCAAAGCTTCCTACTGTCTTCTAATTTTTTTTTTACTTGAATACAATATTTATTCTGCATATACTAAACATTTTAAGACAATTTTTCACTATGCATTTATTTATTAGTCGAATGCATATTCATTTCTTCCAAATGTTAGTTCCTGTCTTATTAAACCATTTTTTATTCTATTGTGACTTCCCATTAATTTAATATAAATTTTATGAATAAGCCATAAAGTAAATATTTGAGATCCAAGACAATAGTATTACTTAATTGATGGACACAATCAGAATTCACATAAACTAACATGTCTAACTACCATCTTTTTGAAACATTTGTAACTAACCATTTTTTCTACCTAAATTAGTGAAAGGCACAAGTTTTTGCTGTTTATTTATATCTTTATCAAATCAGTACACCTCATAGTTATTCAGATATGAAATTGCATTTCATGCAACTAGATAATCATCTCCATCTTTTTCTCAACTCAGGGTTCCTATAATCTTTATTTCTCTGATATATTTCATGTCTATTAATAAATCAAACTTTCGCAGCACTTTTTTTAACCTACAACAACAGTTAAAAAACTTGTAAAATTATTTGCAGCGGTTTAAAATCTGCTGCACATTCGCATTTGCATCGTCTATTTTGGTATGTTTTTCTTAAAAACTATTCTTCATTAAGAGTAACCCCAACTAATTAGCACAACTTTTATTCTTTCCATTAAGATCAATTCCAACTTAGCATTAAAGAGCAGTTTTTAGGTCAATTCACAAGAGGAAGCAAAAGACCTTTTAAGTCAATATATCTCAAGAGGAATCTACTTCATCGGCATACTTAAATGTCATACTTTAATAAACATAAATTCATAATTAAATGTACAAACATTCATGAAGTTGACAAAATCAAACATAATGACACAATAGTGACAACTTTCAATGTTGTGAAGGGAGATATTGCAATGTTTGTTGTAATGCTAGGGGAGTTCATTTTTGAAGATCAGATTCTATGGGATCAAAACCTTTACAAGCAGACATAAATGAGATTATTAAGCTTTCTCTCTTTATATCTCTCTTTTTTAGCCAATAAATTAAGTATGAGCAATGGTAGGTGACAAAGTTGACATACATCATGCTTGATGTCGATAGTGTGTATCAATCTTATAAGCAATAATGTGCCTCGATGGTGAGCATTGGTCTTATGAGCGTCAGCGTGCATCAGCTTTATAAGTGATGGCGGGGATGAAATTGACAGGCAACAACATAGCTTGGAAACAGTAGTTGAAAAAAATTAATCAAATGATGATGGTCAATACGCCATGATTAGATTAAAATCAAGGGACGGTAATCAATAAATCATAATCAAGCAAATATTGTCAAGAGATCATAGTCGAAAACCGTTCTTAAAAGATAATGATGGTAGCTGGCAGTGATTATTAATTTTCAGTGTTGGGTAGTGCTGTAAGCCCTCTCCAAATTGAGCTCAAGATCCCTCTCATGTGAATAATGGTGATTTCCTTATAGTTTTTTAATAGTGTCTTTTTTTTTTAATGTAGCAATCAATTATCAACCTATTAAAACCATTAAATGATACGGTTTATCATCAAATAGAAATCAATGGCAACTATGAGTTTAGTTAGTAGGGAAAACTACATAAGAGTAACCAAACGAATATGTTTCAAACTAAAATGTAAATTGTCTATCAAAAGATATCTCAATATTGAAGCATAAAAGTCTAAAATCTAACCGGCCAATCCTCGCAGGTGAGTTCAAAAGGCCATAACAATGACAATTGATAATCAAATTGACTATTCAACTTTCAGTTTGCTCCCTTAAACGGCGAATAGTGCTCCAAATAGTCACAGCGCTCGCAGTATTTAAGGTGTAAGCACCCCCTGCTTTCACCTTCCCGCAGTCCTTGCATCCCCAGATCCCCACAGCTTTTCTTTTCACTGCATACTTTCAACAGAATTCACAGAGGTACTTAGCATGTTGTGAAACCTCCATTTTCTTGATTTGCTTCCGCAAACTGGCACCGTACCTTGTGCCATATTTTCCAAAAATTCCAGCCTTCTTGGTTCTCTTTGTCATCTTGCTTAGCCAAGGGGATCCGAGACTTGCAAGTTGAACAAGCAGCAAGGACTCAAACCGTTTGATAGTGTCTTTTTTGCTAATATATCCAAAATCTCAAAACTCTTTATCAATAGCCTATACTGAACCCTTTGATCATAGAATGTTCATGTAACATTTAAGTGCCTTAATGATCTTATATTTGAATAATCTTGAGCTTTTTGGATTCTTCTCATCATGATGCTCAATTTAACTATAAGCATGCAAGATATGGAGATCGTTTAATTAATTTCATAAAATTTTTCAACTTTATTTTAAGTGTTTGATCTTGAATCATTTGGACTTGGATCAGATCATTTTTTATCTCATTTAACTATCTCATCTAGAAGTTTAGTTCAACTTTAAATTGTTTGAAATCAAAGCTCCAATGATTGAGACACAGATTTGAGCAAGTGAATTTTTTTGATAAAATATCAAGATTAAAGTTTCGTTTGGGACGACTTTTTTAATGCTTCTTAAAACTGCATTTTAGTATAAAAAAATCATCTCAAACAAAACCAAAACCACTCTTCTACTGGCTGTTCTCTGATCTGTTGTTAGCTTTAGATGGTACTTTTTCTTCTCTGCACAATCCCTCCTGCAACCTGCTTTTTATTTTCTAGATCACTTCTGGAAGTTCATTTTATTTTGCTTGAAGATCTACAGTATTTGCATTGGTCAACGCTTACAAATTCCTATGGAGTTCTAATAAATCTGGCGTTTGCAATGAACTCATTCTTCTCTTGGCAAGCGAGATCCCCTACTCTTTGGGTTCATAGTCATCCTTTGAAAGTTGATGTTCTCAGCCTTATTTTATATTTTGCTAGCCCTGCGGTCTTCTCTTATTTCCTCTTGGCCATTTAAATTTGAACTTCTCTCTTTTTTTGTTTATACCTGTCAAGATTACCTTCTATTTGAAATATCTTTTGGTCTCCTAGCTTTCAAGGATTTGCTTCTAATCATTATGCCTCTTTAAAACTATTGCATATATGTCGAAGCATTCACAATAGTAGAAAGATGTAATGTTTAACATATTAGTTTTGCATGAAGATCTAATACACATAAATATAGGAGACAGAAACTATAATGGATATCAGATTTATTTACGTAAAAAACTTAGGTAAAGAAAAAAATCATAGGGCCGACTCAACTAAAATGATTCTATTATTATTTGTATTTGATTACGAGTGAAGCCCTTCTCGAGGGAAGGCATGGATAAATTACATATTACATTCTTGAAGTTAGGTGGGCACTTTGGCAAGAATCCATCGTAAATGGGAGTCAAAGTTGATGTTGACAAAGTGCATCAATCATATAAGTGATGGCATGTGTTGACAATATTAGCAATGATAGGTGATGAAACTAATAGTTATTTGAGTAGTCAGGTGAAGATAACCAAAGTATTATAAGTCGGAGGATAACAGTTGGAGAATGACAAGGGTTGGAAAGATCGTAGACAGATGATAGTGATCCTCAGACTATCGTCGATTGAATAAAGTCTTCCTACAATCATCATTATCAAACTATCATCCTTCTACCTTTGTCGCTTGTCGACTACGGTCCTCTAACCTTCGTCATCTACAGACTATGGTCCTCGGACCATAGTTGCTCAGCTACAATCTCTGGACCAATGTCACCTAATTATAGTCGTTCTAATCTTTGTCGCCCATTGACTATGATCATTTGACCTTTATCGCTCACCAACTTCCAGCCTTGGACCACGGTAGCCTGACTAAAGTCCTCCGACCACTATTTTCAGACTACTATCCTTCCAACATCTATCACCAGTCAACTGCAGTTCTAAAACCTCTAACGCCCACCTTCTATAGTGGTCCAACATTTAATCTTTTGATTATTATTGCATAAGCACTCCAACACCTTTTGGCTTCATCACTTATCATCGCCAATAACGCCAGCAAATGCGGTCTACTTATAAGATCGATGCATGTCATCGATCTCAACACCGAATCCTAACTTTAACACTTTGATTATATTAGATTCCTTTCAAATGGCTCTTCTAACTCCTACCAATTTGTATTATTTACAATGTATCAATGCACTTTCAAAGAAGGGTTTCACTTGTAATAAAAAAAAGTATAACCATTTAAACGGGACCTGATTTTCTCTTTTAAGTAGTTTTCACAAAAAAAAAATACAGTCTCTTATAATTCTTGCACTCATATCTTATTTGTTTATGTTCTGAATCTTCATGCAAGAGTATGACGTTAAATCTTATATCTCTCTATTGACATGAATGTTCCAGTACACATGTAAATAAATATTTAAATATTAAATATTAAATATATAAATATTTTATGATATTGTAACAAATTCTCATAAAAGAACAAGAACAATAATAACAACCACAAAAGAAAAAGCCCAAAGATGACACCATATAGCTTAATATGTTTTGTAAACACAACAGCATCCAACACATGAATTAAAAAAAAAAAAAATATGAAATAATTTAATTAGTTAAAATCTTAATAATAATTATTAAATATTGAAATTAAATCCCGTCAACTTAAAATTTACATTTTAATTAACTAGTTAAAACAGATATCTGCAAAGAAGCCACTATTAGCCAAACCAGTAAATTACCATAAGCGCTCGTTTAATGAGCAAGATAAGAGCGCAGACCAAAGCCACGATAACGTATCATAGTGTTCCTCACAAATTCCAAATGGCAAACTGCCCAAAGGGTTAGGGTTAGGGCTGTCAAAAAAGAACGGCTCGTGCGTTAAAATTGACTAAATTTTCGATGACTTTTTATACGTCATTAGACACTGAGCAAGATAAGAGCCCAGACAAAAGCTACGATAAAGTTTTTTTTTTTTTTTTTGAACATTTAGGTTATTTAAGACAAATTCACAGGACTCGAATCAAGACAACACCTCCCATTCACTCGATATTGCAATTATTTGATAATAACTATCGTGAAGACTAATACCAGTTATACCGACTATACTCCGAGCATAAAAAAATTCCAGTTTTTTCTAAAAAACTGGCGGTAAACTGCCGGTATTGGTATTCAAAGGTACTCGGTATTTGGGCTAGGGCTGTCAAAAAAGGGCTAGGGCTGTCAAAAAAGAACAGCTCGTGCGTTAAAATTGAATAAAATTTTCTATGACTTTTGATATCTTATTAGGCACTAAGGTTTTGTTTGGAATATTTTTTTTACTGTTTTGTAAAATTATTTTTTAATATAAAATTATTTTAAAAATGAAGAAAAAATAGTGATTTAAAATTATCACAAACCAAGTCTAACATGGACCAGTAATTATTTATAACTTTTTATATACTTATATATTTTTTAATTTTATGTAACAAAAGATGCAAATTGTATTTTATTCATCTATATTTCCATTAAAGCTGACAAACTAGAAAGTTTATATAGACTAAAATTTATACAATAAAAATAGATGTTTTTTTTTTTTTTTAAACTCTTTAGTAAACCTGAGTTATTTTATGTATGATTTTTTTTTTAAATTATGATTCACTCTAATTGAGCTTAAAAATGATATTTAAAAATTTAAATATAATTAAAACAGATGCTATAAAATATATTATTAATAAATAAACATTAAGATATTTATATATAATTACTAAACTAAACATCTTATAAAAGTTTTAAGAAATTTGATAAGAGGTAAATTTTGAAGTATCCTAACCAACGTTTTTAAAATCGGTATTTTTTTGTACAACTCGGTATAGCTCGGTATAACTCCTTATTGGGTCTTCACATGATGGTATTCCTCGTTATTACTAAATAATACCTAGCAATTCCGAGCAAATACCGAGTTTTTTGACAGGATTTTAGTGCCGAACGGACGTTCCTCTACGTACGTTCACCGGACCAAATAAAAGTTCTTTGATCAGAGGAAGAGCAGCGTACTCGTCGTGATAGCTGTCGTTAACGCCGCCACTTGTAGCCACGTCTAACATCCCTAAGAAAATAGTTTTTCAAATTAGCGATGAGAGAATATGACTTCTTTTTTTTTCAATTTTTTTAGAAAAACGAGGTCAAGTTTTATGATCAAAATTATCATGTGAATGAAAATGTAATATTATATTTGGTACATTATCAAAAATAGATTTGGTCAAGCGCAAATTTAAATTTAAAATTTTTTGAAATTAAGTTTAGAGCAACCTAAACCTGATTTCAATAAATTTATAATTGTTGCGTCTTGCAATATTCGCGGCGGCAGAGAAATATAAAGTTTAATGTCTTAGTTTTGTACGAAGATCCAGCACGCATATAGATAAATAGATGGTGTAGCATTCATAAGAGACATCATAGTTTTTACGTGGAACCCCCTAAAAAAAAGGAAAAAAATCACGGTGCTTGACCCAATTTAAAGGAATCCACTAGTCTTTGCAGTCGATTACAAATGAGACACTTTCTTGGGAGAAGACATTGGCTTGATATACATCATATATAGTACATTACATGGTGGGAATCAATATAGACATGTTTGTTTGGTCGATAGAACAATAGTTGGTAGGCGACAGAGGTTAGAAAGATTATGATTGGGTGGCAATAGTCGACGGGACAGTAGTCTGTGGGCGACAGAGGCCGGAAGGACCGTTATCTGGCGAAATAGGTCGGAAGGTCTGTAGTCCTGGCATTGGAGGTCGGAAGGACCGTAATCAACGGGCGTTGGAGGTCAAAAAGACCGTAGTAGGCGACGGGGGTTGGAAGGACCGTAGTTGGCAGGAGACATGCGCCAGAAAGACTGTTGTATGGCATTAGATGTCGAAAGGATTGTAGTAGGCAACAGAGGTCAGAAGGACTGTAGTAGGCGACAGGGTCAGAAGGATCGTAGTCGGCAGGAGACATGACTCATAAAGACCATTGTCTGGCGGTGGAGGTCAGAAGGACCGTAGTAGGCGACAAATGTTAGAAGGATCGTAGTCGACATGAGATATGGGTCAAAAAGATCATTGTTTGGTGGTGGAGGTCGGATAAACCAGGGTAGGCAACGGAGGTCGGAAGGACCGTAGTCGGCAGGAGATTTGGCACATAAAGACTGATGTCTGACAATGGAGGTCAGAAGGATTGTAGTAGGTGATGGAGGTCAGAAGAATTATTGTTAGCAAGACACAATGGTCAGAAAGACCGTAGTCTTAAGGTGGTGGTCCGACATCACGAGGTGGTCTGGTGGAACTCCATGTGTCAAGTGGTGGTCTGACGAAGCTATGGGCGTCAAGTGGTGGTCCGGTGGAACTCTGGGCATCAAGTGGTGGTCCGGCAAAACTCTGGGAGTTAAGTGGTGGTCCGACGAAACTCCAAGCAGTGGTCGAGGAGGAACTAAGGGGCAAGAGCGATCTCCGATCTCTCCCTTTCTCTCTTACTTGAGCCCCCCTTTCAAGAGAAAAGAGGGGTCTATTTATATATTTCCTAGAGTGGCATGACCCATAAATAGGAGGAAAATTAGGGTAAATGTGGAGTGGTTTGGATGAACGACCGATGTTGAATCCGTTGATCGTGGACCGTTCGCTAGACATTTGGAGGTCTTAATGATGTCAGGATTTTTTGATCTTGGGCTCGTTGGATTTGTCTCATTGAGCTGCTTGATTTAACTATAAGCATGTCACATTTGGTAATCTAAATTGTGGTTTGTATCTTCTAACAATGCTTCGGGTCCTTAATTTAGACTCATTTGGGTTTGGATTGAGTCAAATTTGATGTCGTTGGGTTCATATTCTCGAGACGTTTAGTTCTACTGTAAGTTTATTGAAATCTAAGTTCGGATGGTCCAATTTTAACTTTGGAAGTTTACAACTTGATTTTGCCTCGAGTTCGTGCCCGATCAAGATAATTTTTTGATGATGTACCAATAATCAAATTGAAAATCTTGATAATAAGAACTAAACAACATCAAAAGTGGCTTGGTCCAACTCAATGGGCACAAATATAGAGAAATAGAAAACTCTCGACTCATTGATTAAATGACAAAATAATATCTAAATCTCACATACTTAAAGTCAAATTGAGCATCTCGATGAGGCGAATCCACAAGCTCAAAATCACCTAAATTTGACATCACTAAAGCATTTAAATGTTGAAAAAAGTCCTATAATCAAAGGTATTCAATACGGGTCATCCAAAATACTATTTTAGATTTTAGTTATATTTACAAATGGGCCACTCTCACAAATCTTTGAAAATATCTTCTACTCTTATATGAGAAGGTGCTTGGACCTCGACTTTAGATTAGAAGAGCTTAAAAGTTTGAAGAATTTTGGAGCTCCACCTAAACATTATCATCAATCAATGGGCCACTGCTTGAACTCTTATATCTAACCAGCACCTAATTGCCACCATCAAACCACTGCCACCAAACCATAGTCCTCTAATTACTGTCACCCTATTACATTTCTCAAAGCACCATTGTCCGACTATAATTTTCTGAACATCTTTGCTCGAATAAGATCCTCTGGCCATTATCACTTAACCATGATTTACAACAAATGTCATTCAACTTCAGTCCTCAAATCACAATCGTCTAACTTTAGCTCTCCAACCATTATCACCCAATTGTAATTCTTCGACCTCCAAAGTCTTAATTACAATCTTTCAATCACCATCTCTCGAACTATCATAGAACATTATAATCTTACTACAATCTTTTAACCTCTATATGCCCACTATGGACCTTCGACCACCATCTCTAGACTACAATCTTTCGTTCCCCAACTACGATTCTCTAACCATAATCTCTTGAATGTGATCTTCCAATGACCATCGTTGGACTTCGATGTTGTGACTACCATCCCTAACTTTGGTCCTCAAACCACCATCTCCTTAATACAATCCTCTGGTTATAGTCGCCCAACTATGATCCTCCAACCACAGTCGTCCGACAACAATCCTCGACCCCTGAGTATAGTCCTCTGAATATCGTCCAACCTTAATCCTTTGAGCACGGTTTCTTAATTATGATCATTTAGTCATCACCACTATCATACTTTAGACTTATAAATATTGTCACCCAAATACAATCCTTCGATCATTGTCATCAACTACAATTCTTAGATCACCATGGTTTAACTATAATCCTTTGACCTGTTGAATCTTATTTTGTTCAATGGATGATGTCAGGCCATATAATATGCCGCCGATAGGAGGAGAGCAAGAGAGGAGAATGTAGTGAAGTATGAATGTGAATAAAGAAAGAGAAGATAAGAGATTGTATGAATCTAAACAAAATTTTTATTTTCCAGGCCTTATTTACAAGCAAGTGGAAAGCAAGAGCTTTAGCTTATGGAGAAATAAATAACATCTCTCCTTTTTCCTTCTAGTGGTTCCTCATTGTGGATTCGCTCGTGTGACGATACTCTATTCGAGAATGCTAAAAGTCCTCTTTTGTTCTTCTCTATCATCCCCCTTTCATAGAATATGAAAAGTTGCATGAGGTACGTCTTCAAAATACTGATTGTCTATGTTATAAGCCAGACGTTAGTGCTGATTGGAATGGAGATTGAGATGGGGATTATGGAGACTTGTTGTCGTTGGTGAAGACTTGTTTTAGATTTTTTTATAAATAACAATTCGAATAAGTCGTTCTATATTTTTTGTATCATTAACATAATAGTAATTAGTGTGTTAGCTTGTACATAGTGTATATATCTGGTACACGGTATGTAAAGGCTTATAATAGTGTGTACAACCTATGTTGAATATGTACAAGCATATTGGCAATATGTAAAAGATTTGGATTTTTTTATAAATAACAATTCGAATAAGTCTTTCTATATTTATTGATATTGTTAGCGTAATAATAAATAGTGTATACCAGCCTATACGTAGTGTGTATATTCTTGTATACATTGTTTATAGGCTTGTACACACTATGTACAAGTTGTGCACAGTGTACAAGTTTAATGTCTGTATAATTATGTACACAGTGTGTATAAGCCTATATAACTCTAAATATGCTTGTTTGGAGTGTGTATAATCTATATAGGGATTTACATTTCTAAACCGACTGTTTACAGGAATGTACAAAGTCTGTACATGAATGTACATATTATTTACAGGCTTGTACACAATGGTTATAAGCCTATAAAGGCCGTAAAAGCTTAAAAATGTACAAAGTGCTCAATCTTTATTGAATTAATAGTCTCAAAAGAAGACGATTATATATGTTGAATAATAAAATATCTTTAAGCAATTAACAATCAAATATAATTACAGAATTTACTACATCTTATCTATCTTGAACCTTGATTTATTTATATGATTAATTGAATATTTATTGAAAAAAATTTATTTCATAATATTACGATATAAATTGTATCAGTATACACTTCATACTTATTAGATTTGCATTAAGATTAGTGCAGTACATAATTCTTATATATAATACTAATATAATATTTATTTACACATGAGTGCTTGCATGGTGGAGAGTAGGGGTGTCAATGTTTGACACGACACGAAAATCTGACCCGAAAAATTCCGGTTGGACTCGATCCGATTTCAAAACAGGTCGGGTTCGGGTTTCCGAATTCGACCCATTTGAAAAACGGGTCGTGTTCGGGTTGACCCGACGGATTTGCGGGTCAACCCGGAAACCCGCTTAAAATGAGCTGCCCGAGGCTGCCTCGGCTACCCGCGCTTGCCTGCTTGGCCGCCAATGTTGCCCGCGCCCTCCCTGACGCTGCCCGCTCGCGAGTCGCGCCCGCTCTGCCTGCTCGAGAGTCACGCGTCAGCGCTGCCCGCGGCTCTGCACGTGCTCGCCCTATCCACACACGCGCGCCCTGCCCTCGTGCTCGCAGCGTGCCAGTTGCGCGCCCGCGTCCACCGCAAACCCACTGCGCAGTGACGCGCACCCGCCCTTCCCGCGTGATCGCACGCATTCGCGCACCCGCCGCGCACCCGAGTCCGTCGTGCGCCCCGCGTCCGCCCGCCTGCACGCCCGAGCTCGCGTCCCGTGTAAGGTCGGGTCAACCCGGCAACCTAGCGGGTCGAGTCAGGGTCTGAGTTTTCGACCCGTTTGCCTACTCGAGTCGTGTTAGAGTCGACCCAATTGAACCCGGGTCAGTTCCGGGTTCGACCCAATTGAACCCGGGTCAGTTCCGGGTTCGACCTGAGCCTGACCCATTATCCGAAATTGACACCCCTAGTGGAGAGGTTATTCTATGCGGTGTCCGAACGCATCCGGCAGCTAATCCGGACGCGTGCATTGGGTGACGTAGTGCGTCCAGATTTACCTTCGGACACTGCACGTAATATATTTTCTTGAATATGAGGGATTGAATTGAAAAAAAAAAAAATCTTCAAAAGATATTTAATAATGTGAGTGAAACTTTTCAAAAGATATTCACTCTATTTATATTTATATACGCCAAATATTCCTCCCAAAAAAATTATAAGAAATTCCTCATAAGAATTTTGTAAGCAAGCATGGAATCCAGACAAGGAGCTAACAAGAATCAACAGTTAAAGGTATTTTCTTTTCTTTTGAATCATTTTCGTCTGAAAAAAAATATCGTTGATTCTTAGGCAAATAGTAATAAGACTATAAGACAATTCCATGGAAATTAATAATAAGACATTTATTGTTTTATCAATTAAGTTATTTAATGTTTTAGTATAGTTTTGTTAAATGATTTGGTCCAAAAAAATTTAAAAAATAATCCACTTACGATCAAATTAATAATTTAAATTCTAATAGTAAATATTTTAATTTTTTTATCATTTTAAATTTGAATATTTGACTTTATATTCCTATTATTAGTGAAAATTAAAAAAAGTTTGACCCTATTTATTTTGGTGAAATATATCAAAATTTTATTTCGGATCAAAATATAACCAATTTTTTACCATTGAGTACGCATTTAAAATCTACTATGATTGATATAAGTTTGAATAAGGTTCAACCCACATTACAATAAGGTTGGGTTCATATTTGTACTTTGTTAAAAAATAAATTGTGCATGTTCGAACATTGAATACGATTCAAATAGAGTTCGAACAATTTTACAATCTTATATGAATCAAATAAGATTCAAACAAGATTTGAACATGATTGCAACATAGTTAGAACATTGTTCGAACAAATTTTGGAGATTGTAAATGGGCATCGCATAGTGCAATTCAAGAGATAAAACATATCAATAACCCAATAGAGTGTGATTTAAGGAACTTATTTCAAAGAGAAAGGGTCAAGTAGCTTCTAGCTCAAAAGTTAAGAATGAATGTATCCGCGCAAGGGTCTTCTTAAATCCTTTTGTGGATATAAGAATATCACGAGCATATTGAGCCAAACAAACTTTAAGGCATTATTATATGTTAGAAAATTTATAGCGATAGTGTTTAATATCTCAGTATTCTACAAAGATCCATCATACACAAATAAAATTCATAAGAGAGGATAAATTTTTTTGTGAAAAAAAAAAAAAAAAGTTAAAATGACCTAACCCAATTGCAATAGTCCACTATTTTAGTATAGATATTAGAATACACTCTTCCTCACAATGAAAAAGACGATATTACACAATTGAGAATAATTATCTAATTCTTATTACAAGAATTATAGAAGTTCGGTATTCAGAGACAGACGGTTGAAGCTCAATAATGAAGTTGGATATTAATTATCAAGCAAAAATAGTTGGATGATGGAAGTCAAGCAGTAGTAGTTTCTATTACTGATGCTCATCGTTGGTAGCGATTATTGAGAAATACAACAAAATTCTTTAGCTCTCAAACCTCCAACTATAAAAATGAAACATTATTTATAACTTTTTGTAGAAATATATTTTAGTAAATTTGGTCATAATCCAAAACAATATATTAAATGAACTATATTGATCCCCTCAATTATAAATTATTTATTTTGCATTTAAGTTTCTGAATGACATCAAAATTAAACAACCATGTACTTGTTGGATTTGTCTTCTCGAGCCGCTTAATTTGATTATAAGCACGTCATATTTGTAGATAGTTTAGTCATTCAATTAATTGAATGAAACTTATAAATATGCTACAAGTGTTTGAGTCTGACTTATTTGGATTTAGATTGAATTACTTGTGGTAACAAAAGATTAGCAAGGCTTTGAAAATCGGACCGGTCAATGAACCGGAAGAATGAGAGGTTAGCAGTTTAATGGTTCGACCGGGGTCGAACAAGATGACATAATAAATATTTATTATATTTAATATTATAATAAAGTCATATACACAAATTAAAACCCAAGGTAAAAAATTACAACATAGAAAATGCAAGGTAGAAAACCATGCCAGATAGAAAACTACATGATAGAAAACTACGGGGAGGCGTTGTTAGCTTTGCACGATGACGGGGAAGAAGAGATTGAAGGCTTCGATTGCGGTTTTTTTTTTTTTCCTCTATTGAAGCTCGAAGCCGAAGAGTCGAGCAGACGTCGATGTAAATGAGGGTTTTTTTTTTTCTCTCAGCGTTTAAGCTTTCCGGCCGGTTATTAAATCCGGAACCGGTTCGACAGTCGAACCGCCGGTTCGAGCGGTTTTATCCCGGTTTTCTGCAAAACAGATTTTCATTTGAACCGTAACCGGCCGGCCGGCCGGTTCACTGTTCAACCGGTTGAACCGGCCGGTCCGGTCCGATTTTAAAAGCATTGAAGATTAGTCTTGACAAATTGTCAATTCGGCTATAAACTTATTAAAATCAAAGTTTGGATCATCAGCTAAAAACTTATTTAATTCGAAAAAATATTAATTTAAATAATATCTCAAATAAAAAAATCAAATATATTTCGCTTAGAACAATTTTTTTTTATTATTATTATTATTATAAGATATATAAAGTCACATATCCTATTTTCTTAATAATTCCCGTTAAATTTTAGGAAGATTATTATTATTATTATTATTTAGACTAAATCTAAACATGAGGTCGCATAACCTTTCCCCCTTATTTTTTTTCTTTATTTCAACTTGTATAAATGCCCATCCCTGCCCTTCCTATGCCTCAATTATTTCTACCCAAATTAAACAGCGAAGCGAGGGAGATAGGTGAGAAAGAGAACGAGCGATGGGAGAGGTAAAGAGCTGGGGAAGCAGCATCGAGGGCGTAGTGCGGCTCCGCCAGTTGGTGCGGCGGTGGAGGAAGGCAGCGCCGGAGGGCGTGCCGGCGGGACATTTGGCGGTGTGCGTGGGCCGGAGCTCAAAGCGTTTCGTTGTGCGCGTGGTGCATCTCAACCACCCAATCTTCCGGGAGCTGCTCGAACGGGCCGAGATTGAGTACGGCTTCTCAGCCCGCTCTGGCCCGCTCTCCCTCCCCTGCGACGAGTACTTCTTTGAGGATGCCCTCCGCTGCATCTCCAAGTCCTCATCACAACCTACCAAGACCAAACTCTCATCATCATCGTGTTTAACGAATCGTCAAGACCACCGAAATCTAGGGCTTCGATGTTGCCGCGTCGCCTACGGAGAAGACGACGACGTTTCCCGGTTCTGCCGCATCGCTGAGAAATCGTGACTTGCCATTTTTTCACCGGAGAAATTTTTTATCAGTCAATTTTATTATTGTATTGTTGGTATTGCCTGTTCGAGTATCGTGCAGGTAGAGAGAGAATTGCCATTCTAAATTCGAATTCAGACAATTAGAGAAAGTAAATGCAGTGCGCCTGTAATTGGGTTTTTAACTTGGAAGATCCCAGAAAAGAAATTCATAATATTGGTTCAATTGAAATAATTTTTGTTAATTGGATTAGAGGATTTTTTTTTTAATTTTTTTTTTTAAGATTGGTAGAAGATCTCTATATAGTAAAAGTTATTTAAATTATGATAAATATTAGATATGGGTGATGATGGGAATATAGTGATGTAGATGATTTTTTATTATGACATGATTTTTAACCATGAAAAAAGAGATGAGATTATGGCAAAAAGATTGATTGGGATTGCCAAAAAAAAGGCTAAGATGAGCTATTAATTTTATATCATAAAAGGTTAAGATGAGTTATACACAGGGGCGGATCCAGATTTTTTTTTTCAGGGTGGGCAAAATGCCCAAAATACCTAAAATATTTCAAAATATACCCTCTATTTTTTTTTTTAGGGTGGGCATTTGCCCCCCTCACTACTATGGGGATCCGCCCATGGTTATACAACCAAATAACCCCTTGTAATATGCATCAAGAGCTCACTCATTTAAGTGGATTCATTATGAGAGTCACTCGCTCTTCAATCTTACTTAATTATGATAAAAAAGATCAAATTTAGGCTTTGTTTGAGACGGCTTTCTTTCTACTTCTTAAAATAATTTTGTAGTATAAAAATTCAAATTTTGTAATAAAAAATAACTTTAAGAAGTAGAAAGAAAGCCGTCCCAACAAAACCTTCACATAAATCATTTAATCCTAGTCAAATTATCAGCTTCAATATCACTTATTTGGAAGCAACTAAAAGATAATCAGAATATTATGCTTATAAATAAGGATCGCTCACTCAATATTTACAAATCAATATATATATATATATATATATATATATATATATATATATATATATATATATATATATATATATATATATATATATATATATATATATATATATATATGAAATATAAAATTAATTTTAATACTTCCATATGACTTATATTTTAACGAATATCGATCAAATGTACTATCAACAATCATATTAATATTTTGAAAATTACAATTACATATAAAATCAAACTTTAATGGTTTGACAACTCGTAATTCTTTTAATAGATTTATCTGTAAATGATGACCACAAACACATAAGAACTCCAATATTGACAAAGAAATAGTTAAACTTCTGTGACGAGAGCCTACAAATTTTCGGTAGCGGCAAGAAAATTTCTCCTAAAGGCTAGAAATAAATAATTATTTAGACAGCTCATCTTAATTTATTTGTTAAGAATTTTGACTATTAATCAATTGATTTTGGTTCGAAGTTTATATATATAATGTGTGTATAAATTGACCTTAATTGACTCAAAAATTTCAAAAAATAATGATTTAGGCTTCGCTTGGGACGGCTTTCTTACTGCTTCTTAAAGCAGCTTTTTAATACAAAATTTTTAATTTTTGTACTAAAAAGCTATTCTAATAAGCAATAAAAAAGTCATCCCAAATAAAGCCTCTTATTATTTTCTAAAATAATTTTATAGTAAATTTTTTTCTAAAAAAATTGTCCAAAATAAAATCTTAGAGATACGTGACAATAGGTACAACATAATTAAAAGAATAAACACTAGGCATCCATTTGACCCAAAAAAAATAAAAAAGGGAGCCAGCTACCGAGGTGTACCGAGTTTGTAGGCAAAAATCCCGCGGTATCGAGGTGTACCGAGCTTTTCAAAAAACTCGGTACACCTCGGTACCGCAGGATTTTTGTCTGCGACCGAATGTTTCTCTCATTCGGTCGACCGAACCAAATAAAACTTCGCTAGCGAGCCGGCCAAATAATCCAAGGAGAGGTACGGCAGACAAAAATTCTTTGAAGTTTTCTCCTTGCTTATTTTAAGTTTTATGTTTATAAATTTCTAATATTAATATAATTTGTATCAAACGAGACAATAAAAACAAAAAGTGTCTATTATGAAGAATTTTTATAAATTTCTATAAAAAAAAATCCTTTACCGAATTTTGTCATCTCTATTGTGGCATCTTTTTATTCATAGTAGTCTATTGATCACCCTGAAAATTCTCTTCTTTCGCTCTGTTAAAGTCAATGGTGGGAATGGTAGTTAATAGATGCAATTTTTTACCCTCTTATATTCGAAAAAAAGAATTTATTGTTATGTATAAATACTTTAATAGTATTTTTATATATTGTGATATAATGTTCTTAAAGATAAAGAGAGTTATTTAATCTGATATATATATCTTAGCATTAAATAAAAATTTAATACACAAATATTTAAGATAAGAGTAACACATGCCACAAGATATTTTTTTGCATGAAAAACCGCATGGCCTACTAAAGTTAAAATAATCTTTAATTATTGTTACGGGCTAGAATATAAGAGGCGATAGGGGTAGAAAATTTTCATCTCAGCGTTGTATGAATATCCAGTACACAAATAGAAGAAAAATGTAATACCATAATTTTTACGTGGAAACCTTGGAAAAGGAAAAAAAACTACGGGATCACGCCCAGTTGAAAGGATTTCACTAGTGTTTGCATGTATTACAAGTGACCCACTCATCTTATAAATTGATGACGATCATATTACAATAATCTAATCCCGGGTTGAAATTTAGTTACAAACAGATATTAGAAATCTGGCGATGTTTGATTATCGGGCGGAAATCCAACTTCAATTGACGATCGAGCAGAACTCCGACGTCTGTCGGCTGCAAGGTGGAAATCTGACGGTGGTCGGGGAGGAGTCTGATGGCAAGAGAGCTCTCTTCCTTCTCTTTTTGCTTCCTTTCTTCCTTCTCTTCTTGCTTTATTGCTTCCTTCTTTTCTCTTCTTGCTTGGGTCTGCCCTCATGAGAAATGAGAAGACTATTTATAGTTTTTTTTAGAGTGACATGACCAATAAATATGAGGAAGATCAAAAGTAAATTGGGAGTAATTTGAATTGACACCCGATGTTGAATCTCTTGATCGTAGACCGTTTATTGGGTATTTGAATATCTTAACGATATTAGAATTTGACAATCTTGGGCTCGTTGGATTCGTCTCATCGAGCGCTGGATTCAACTATAAGCATGTCACATTTGAAAAATATTTGGTAATCCAAATTATGGATTGAACCTTCCGAACGCACTTTAGGTTTTTGATTTGGATTTATTTGAGATCGGATTGGATTGAATTTGGTATCGTTGGGTTCGTATTTTTGAGACCTTAAGTTCAACTATAATTTTGCATAAATCAGAGTTCATATGGTTTACGATTAATTTTTTGAAGTTTCCAACTTGATTTTGCTTTGAGATTCGTGCCTGATCAAGAAAATTCTTTGATGATATATCAATTGTAAAAATGACTTGTATGTTGTTAGTTTTTTGTGGAGTCTGATTGTGTTGATCAATCAAGTTGTACTATTGATTTTTATCATTTTTTTGTACAACATAAAGGTGTTGTAGGCCTGCTGAGAGATTGAGAACCAAGTGCCAAGGTACTGTGGACCTGTCGAGTCAATTTTTTTTTCACATTGTGTGAGTTAAAACTGCATGGCAGTTATGCTCTGGCATACGAAAGAGCATAAATGTTGAGAAAGAGAGCAAGTGGAAGACCTGTATAATTTATCACAATTTGTCAATGAATTTTTTAGTCTTTTATGGCTTCATGATTTTATTTTATTTTCTGATTTTTCAAATGAAGTATGAAGTTCTTTCTCTAGTGTTTTTATCTTACTTATTTTGATTTGTTTGCTCCTAACATATATAACAAAGGATAAACTTTATCATAATTGACTTATCATAGACTCTTTGAATTCATCTTGCCAAAACATTTATTTTGGCAATAAGCATGAAAAATTCAAAGGCGTTTTTTTTCTCTCTCAAATGATATTATGAAGTTTCATATTGTACTCCTAAATACTAGATTTAGGTCTGTTTCAACACAATTCACGGTGATGACCCTATAATACTAGATTTATATCCCAATAATCACACAACAGCATCTATAATAATAGCAAAAACAACTCGATATTAATGCGCTGATCGTAGTCCAGCTTACTTCATTAACTATTATGTCAAATAAGAGTAAGCTTAAATTCATGAAAAAAGGTAAAAAAATATTATTAATATGTAGATGATGACCCTACTAGCCTACTAGGCTTAGTTGATGGTGGGCGAGCATGATTGGAAACCCCCCAATTCATATTTGATTCCTCTCATGCGGCGTGACTCCTTAAGTGTGAAGAAAATAACACCTATTGGGTTGGTTGCTGGTAGGCCTACCAAAGGTTTAGTTACACCATCATGTGCCTCCTTTAGGAGGAACTTTTATTTGGTCCGGTCACAGGACGTAGCTCTACGTTCGACCGCTAGTAGAATCGCGCCACGCGTTCTCACTATTTTCCGCGCGCCCCGACAACCCGACCCGGAACGGACCCAGGAATGCTCAGTATTTCTTGATTTTGCCTAGGTATTGCTCGGTATTGCTAGGTATTGGTCGATTTTGCTCGGCAATAACTCGGTACAACTCGGTATTGCTTGGTATTGGTCTTCACAGAGCGGTATTCCTTGTTATTGCCAAGCAATACCGAGCAATACCGAGTAATACCTCGCAATACGCGAACATAGCATTCCCGGGTTCCGGTCTGGGTCAAGTCGTAGAGCCGCGTGGTAAAGAGTAAGAGCACGTGGCGACATGTTATTGGCGGCCGAATGTAGCTCTACGTCTGGTCAGAGGGCGTAATCATTCTTCCCTTTAGGAGTGGTAATGGTTAGATACCCCAGTTAAAAAAAAAAATTAGCTCATGTATAATCCACTTAAATGTGGGCCTAACACGAACAAAAATTTTAGTCAATAATTATGAAATAAATGCCGATTCTAATTGTCATTAATTTAATAAATAAATGTGATTAATTAATAGGAGTTATTATCATTGAATCATTCTTTGAATGAATGTTAGGAAGGATACTTATTACTTAGTTGATGAATTAATCTTCTAAGGCTTTATTTTTTATAGTTTTTTTTTTTAATTATTTTTAGTACAATCTTTTTTTTAGACAAAAGAATTATTTTAAAAAGTATTAAGAAAGCTGTCTCAAATGAATCATAAGTCTAAATACTCTTATTGGCAAGTAAGAGGCACGATAAAATAATAAGGCTTTCCCTTTTGTATATATATTTAAATTTTAATAATAATAGATCATTTTCTTTGATCACAACTAAAAAATCAGGCTTTTGCAGCATTTTTTCTAACATACAGCAGCGGTTTAAACACCTATGAAATTTTTTTAGCGGTTCAGAAACTGTTGCACATATGTTGTATTTGCGTTCGCACATATGTTGTATTTGCGTTCGCTGGAAAGGCTATAGCGGTGGTTTAATAATTGCTCTGTATGGCACCTTTAGCAACAGTTTAGGGTAGGACTAATTAAAAAAATAATAAAATGAAATAAAATTATTTTTTCTGATTAAAGTTTTAGCATCGCTTTTAGCAGGAGTTAAACTCACTACTAAAGGGTAAGATTAATTAAATAAAATAAATTTTCCTGATTAAATAAATACATGACACACTGCCTAGCTACGCATAAAAGAAGCAGATGCTTTAAATTTCTGCTCGGGTCAAAAATAGATCGAGACCACTTCTGTTATGTTACATGAGCCCTGAGTTTTTAAACAGGCAAAACAAACGCCTAGCCAAGATTAAAACATTATTAGAAAACGAACCAAGAAAAAAAAAATTTGTCTGAAATTATTTGTGTGGCAAACCACATATTTTTAATAGTATGATATACATGTTATAGGAAAGTAATTAAATTAATAACAAGACTAATAGAACTTGTGTGTTTGAACTCGAATTTCCACTTTCTAAAACTCAAGCTTCGTTTAGGACAGCTTTTTTACTGCTTCTTAAATCAATTTTAATTTTTATACTAAAAAATATATATTTTAAAAAGGATTAAGAAAGCTGTCTCGAATGAAACCTCAAACTAATATCTTTTTCTAAACAGCTTTTGTAAAATATTTGTCATTTGCTTCAAAAAATCAATCACTGAGTTAGTGTTTAAAAACTAGAGCTATTACCATTTGAGGGCAAATTACAACCCAATCTTCTGCTTGGACAGCCAATAAGAATTCTCCTGCCTTTTGATAAAAAAATTGCATTATACTGCCAAACTTACAAGAAAAAATGTTGATTAACACAAATATCAATATAATATTTTCACCTAATGCCACACCTTTTGTACCCGAGGTTTTGCTGGATGGGTGTGTTCGACAGGATGTGATTTTGGATTCTTTGGTAATTGCTCTGGTGCCGGAGGTAGATTCTGTTGCTGTGAATGTTGAGATTTCTGCTGGTTTGCCTATTCAGGGTGTTGTGAATACTAATGGGGTTGTAAAGGTGCTAGAGAATGCGGAAGGTGGTGCTGATGGTTATGTGTCTGTTGCTGTGGATCCGGGTGGGATTGAGGCTGTGTGTTCGTCTCTGGGTAGAGAGGATGGTATTCCGATTTCCAATAGTTTTGTTGAGGTTCCAGTAAAATAGGTTGATTCACAAGTGATGGCTGACTGTGTGGGTAAGTCTTCGGGCATGGAGATTAGGAATCAGAATAATTGGTTTATTGATTCGTCGGATGAGGAAGCTGATTCTGAATTTTATGAGTATGATAATGATTTTTCCCTTGAACGTTCTTCCAAGTTCCAATGCCACTCGGGGGAAATTTTGGCGGAGAGGTCGTCGTAGAAGATGATTTGGCGTGCCGTTTTGTTGTTCGTCATGCTGATTATCCTTTGGAATTTTTTGGCTTTAATGTTCGATTTGCTGCTACGCGGGGCTAAGGGCAATGATGTGGTCGGGGCTCGCGTCCCGGTCGTTTTTTGCTGGTGGCAACCGTGGGTGTGTCTATGCTTACTGGATGGTCCGTGCGGAACGTCTTGGACGCTGGAAGCTTTGACTGTTTACTGAGCCCGCTTTTAGCTTGTAGTACTCCCTGTTTTTTGGTCTTTTTTCTTCTGCTCGATGTGGTTTGTCTACTGTAATTTTTTTTTGTTATTAATATATTTTTCTTTAAAAAAAAACAAATATCAATATAATATTTGAATTTAATTTGTTTAGAATTGGATTCATGGACTATCGGAATTCCAATTTTAATAAGCTTAGTCAGATCGAACATCTTGAAAAAAAGAGCCCAATGACAAGTTATGTGATTCGAACTCAAATCAATTAAGAATTTTAGGCATTAATTGAATTACTAAATGGCCTTTGAATATGGGATGCTATAGTCAAATGAAACATCTTCATGAAATAAATTCAACAAATTTATGATCACTCAATCATTAGAAAATTAAATCACTTAAATGTTGAATAAATGAGCTATGATTAAGGGGATCGAAATGAACTGTTTAATAGTGTTTTTAATTATGAGCAAATTCATCACAATATCTCTTTTAAAAAGTTATAAATAGAATTTCATTTGTACATAAGAGGGGCCTTGGAGTTGGCTTATCTAAAGAACTCCAGCCACAATCAAGTCTCTTGTTGCCTAATTGCTAATATCTAACCACATTTTAAGACTTTCGTTATCTAACTTTTTGCATCTAACCTCTATTATATGATCATCAATCGACTAATATTATTTGATTGCCTTCATCTTCTATTGCTTCTTCTATAATCATTTCAATAGGTATCCTGCAATTATACTCAACTATGTAATCATGTATTCTTCATCTGAGGTGAAGAGCAGATTCTTGTGCCTTCAATTATACTGTAGATCATTTCAGTAGGGTCAAATCCAGTGGTTTTTCCTCTTAAGTGTTCTTCGCATAAACAATTATAATACCTATTGCAACTTCTATTAATGTTTGTGCTTAATCTTTATACAAAATTAAGATATAAACACTTGTTCTCTATTGCCTTAAATTCTCTAGCACCTAACAAAGATTAATTGTTGAGAATGATTCAACCTGTGTCTTTAATGATACTTCACTTAATGGTGATTCTACTTGGGAAGAATTGAGCCATAGACTCATAGAGCTTTCTCATTATTTAATCTACTTGCTAAGCTTACTTAATGAAAATCATTAGTGTTGTTGTTAGATATCTTCTTTCCCTTCCCTAGGAGCTTGTTGATATGTCTAAGGGTGCGTTTGGGACGATGTTGTTATTGCTTTGCTTTAAAAAAGTTATTAAATGATCGTTTGGGGGCATTGCGGCAGAACCGGGTTAGAAAAATTTCGTGGCACATAGCTGCGTCGCACGACCTTTCACTCTCTCATGCGGTCCGTGGCTTTCCGTTGTTTCGAAGGGGGAAATGACATAAATCCCCGCTGCAAATATTCGCGACCTTCGTCCCATCGCCCCTTCTGCACATTTTCCGACTACAATTACCAAACCCTAAAGACCAACGCCATCCTCCTCAAACTCATCCATCTCGGGTGCACTGAATTCTTCAAGGTTTTTTTCTTTGGCTTTGCTATTCGGTTTCTTTTTGGTTTTCTCTTTTTCAACTTCATGGAAAAGGAAGGGCCGGTAAGCACATAGCCCGTCAATGGAGACAACGGCAAGGCAGTGAGCTTAGTGCCTTTCAAGGCACAGCTGGTGCTGCCAGCATCGAAGGCGAATGAAGCGGTGAAGTTCTATAAGGCGGCTTTTGGCGCCGAGGAACATATTTGCTTGAATCATCCCAAGCGCAAGGCCAAGCAAAACGAACCGCTTATCATCTGCGCTGAGCTCAAGATCAACAACACCTCCTTTCTAGTCTGCGACCAGACCGATGAACGGTCCTGGTCTTCTTATGTTCACTTGTAGGCTCAAGCAAACCACTGCAGCTATTTTCTTTTCTCTATCCTAACCAAAAAAATTCATTTTTTTTGTCTGTTGTTGGTTTATATTGATGATTTCTCCTTAAAAAAAAAAACTCATCCATCTCGGTGGAATGAAGTTTTCAAAGCTTGCCTTACTTTTTTTTTTCTTTGCATGCTTTGGGTCTATTCTTGGGTTAAACTATCTTGGCTTACAGAACTGCTCTGCTTTCCTTCTTCTTCTTCATCCTCATTTGTGTTACTCCTTATGTTCTTCCTTAATTCTTCTTTACTGGAGGAAGCCAACTGATTTTCGACATCGGTTCAAACGATTTTCACCAGAATTTTAGCATTTTGATCTTATTTCGACAAGATGTTTTGATATTGTGTTGATTATATGTAAAAGCTCCATTTTTTTTTTCCTTACAGGTGAATTTGGCTGCTTACCTGGAGGGATCCTATGCCTGTATATTTTTTTTTAAAACCAAAACACAAATATATTAAGATAAAACAAACGGTTACAACAGTAGGGGAACAAAAATAAAAAGAAAAAAATACATAATACAACCAAAAGGAGGGCTCAGTAATCGGCCGAGGCTCCCAGCGTCCTCGAAGCCTCGCACGGACCATCCAATAAGGTGAAGACAGCTCCCGAATACCCAACCCAAACAACACCAAAGGTTGCCACCAACAAGACGACAAAGACGCGAGCTTCAGCCACATCATCGCCCATAATCCAGCGACCGAATAGAAAAACAATCCCGAATAGTGAGAAGCGAAAAAATACAAATACAGATACATTATTTTCTTCTCCGTCCCCTCCCACGAAACCTTCCTCGAGAGGCAACCGAAATAACAGGTCTATCACGAACCAGAGTGAAATCGTTTCCAGGGTCAGAACCACCGCAAAAGTCCGGAGAACCCAAACCACAATCCGAAAATTCGGATTCAGATTCACATTCCGAAGACCCATGCAACCAGTCTACATGGTTCCTAATATCAAATCCAGAATTAACCGTAGTATACGTTTCGGCCAATTTAACCGGAACATCAACAAAAGTATTCGAGCACACCAAATTTTCATTCAACGTATCCACCCACACACCCTCAACATTAACGTCCACAGCCACAGTAGGAGTACACGATGCCTCGCCACCCAACAAAGAAAAACCATCTCCAGTCGTATCCACAACACCCAAAACAGGCGATTAAACAGCCAACTCCTCATTCACAGCCACAACATGGCAGCTATCCAAAACATCACTTATATTAACACTAACATGATTAATTACGGGACCCGAATCAACCCCAACCTCATTACCAGATAAAAGAGCATCCCCCAATTCATTTAAAGAAGACTGAATCGGGGACCCCATAGCAACAGGAGAGCGAATCGGAGATAAACCATCACAAACAGGTAAAACCACAGGATCAGGAGCAAAAACACTACCGACTACATTTAAGCCATCAACAACAGGAACAGTCTGAGCACCCGAACTACCTCCCCCCAGCGATGAAGAAGGGAGAAGATTAGGGTGAAGAATTGTGCAACTGTATTTGTATATGTTTATGCTGCGTATTTTAGCAATATTAGCCCTTATTTATGCTGTTTTTTTTTTTTTTTTGGCTGTGTATCTCTCTATCATTCCAATTCATGTATCAGACCTGGCAACTTATGGTGTTAAAATGTAATTCTGTAAAGAATTTTTGTTTGTATGATTTTGAGTGTTCTAATATGAAACAATACAGTGATGAAAACTCAAATTCTGAAATTATGTAATATACATAATTGTTTTTTGAGATGAAGGATTTTAAATTTGGTTTTGAATTTGATTTCAATGTCATACAAAGTTTTGATGGTTTTGACTGTTTTGATTTTCTTATTCTGTTTTTTTAAGTAAATTTTTTTAAAAAGTATCAGAATAATGTATTAAAAATCAAATTTTGCAAAAAAAAATATTAGAAGAAATATCAATTTATTAAACAACCTTTTTAGACCTATACTATGCTGCTCGTGTGTCCAAATATTTGTTCCAAAGGTGACATTAAATACGGCTCTATATTTTGATTTGAGCTTTTAGCAATACATTTGAATGGTTGAAATTAAATTTATAATCAATAAATTTGTTTATGTTTTAAATTTTAAACATGAAGCATATAATTTGTTGTCATATTGCAGCAGCACAGCAACTCGGCAATTATACTATCCAAACAAAATCTATTGATTTATGTACAACAACTGTAAAAAGTAGCTTTCTGGACAACAACTTCACAACCAGCTTTACCGACAGCTGCAGCCGCCCCAAACGAAGCCTAAGTCAAATGATTTAAAAAATATTCTTCTCATATCTAATTTGGAGACCTTTCTTTTTGGAAGACAGCTATATTTCATGGTCAATCTGTTTTGAACTGAACTGGTCTTATTTGCCCAAAAGATTCTCTTTTAGTATTCAGTTTATTCATTAAACACTTGCTCTGTGAATTGGAAGAGGAAACAAATAATGATCTATTTGTCAACTCTGTTTTTTTAAGATAGCAACTTTATCTTCCGAGAAGAGCTCATATCCTGATTCAAAGTATAATTCAAATTTTGGAGTTTGCGCGCAATCTATGATGCATTTCTTCTGAAAATGTGTGTTTTTTTAACTGTTACTATCTTGTTTGCCCACATTTGGAAATGGTGAAATTGTTGGCTTCATATTAGGCTTTACTGTATATACACTTGATATACTTCGTAATTGACAAAATTCTTCTACAAGCTAAAGGGAAGTTGTGCTAAAGGAAAGATGCAGATACATATATAATAGGATGACACTAAGGGGCTGTTTGGTTGTAGGATTTAAGCCTTATTTGAGGCGAATTTGAGTGAAATCCAGCCAAACGACCTAAAATGCAAAACCAAATCTCATGGTAAATGAAAGCCGCGGTAGACGGAAAATTATCCCTTTTCTTGATAAATCCTGGATTTCTGAAATCCTTTGATTTGGTGGATTTAACACTCTATTGGCGCGAGAGGGAAGAAGAGCCCATTCATTTTAGGATTCAACGCTCTATAGCCAAACAGTCACATACGATTTAATAGAATTTATCATGAATGTTATCAAACAGTTTTCAAGATTTAACCCCCCCCCCCCCCCCCCTCGATTTCGTAAATCCGAATTTAGAGGATTTACAAAATCCTACTAAAATGAAATCATGGGTGCTAACAAACAGCCCCTAAGAATATTTTCATATTTCTTAGCAACTGCTTCCTTAGGGTCATGAGCTGTTGTTTGTCTATTCTGGTGTTCTGACTTGTGGTTTTTCCTTGGAACTCTTTCACGTAAATTGAATTGTACTAGTCAATTTTATGGCTTTTTGTGGTGCACGTCTCTTTTTGGATACTGAAACTATTTCCCTTCGATCGGTTTCTTAGAGCCCAGTTTCATTTTGGCTCATCTATGTTCATGTTCCTAGATGTTGGCTCATCCATGTTCATTAGGTTCTTGGTGGACTGCATGCAATATATAGCTCATCCCAGCTGGGTTTTGATCATGCTACCTATCTTATCAAATCTAAAGTACCATCTCAAAAAATGATAATGCTCTCATTAGACTCTCTAAGACTCTCGATCGCCTCCTTCAGTGTATATATATAAAAATTTATGATATTAATATGAAAATGAACATACAAAGCTAGGCCAAAAGGAGACTTAATCAAGAAAAAACACAGCATATAGCACTACAAAAAGAGAAAAAAAAAAAACACAGCATATAGCACTACAAAGTTAGGCCCCGAAGGCTACCGAGCTCTGAACCACCACCCAGTTGCCAGGTCAGGATCATCCTTGGAGGAAGAGAAAGCAATAGCTAGAAGGCCCAAATAAGCTACCAAAACCTAGCAAAAGGCTACCAAAAAATTGAGCATCGAATCATCCACCAAGGTTGCCAAACAAGCCAAGCCATCTAAGGGGCATGCAAGAACCTGTCTCATTATGGTCTGATCCCAAATTTCTGACGAGCCAAATAGATACCATAGCAGATAGCATCTAGTAAACGCACATAAAAATAGCCACCATAACAGACAAACAACCCAGAGAGTCCACCCCAACAAAAACCGAGTAACCAATGAAAGAAGGAGATGAGCAAATTATCAATTAATTTTAATTAATTAAAAAAAGGATGAACAAATCAAGAGAAACCTTCTTTTTTTATTTACGTCTGTCATGTTTGTTACTAACTATGTTAAAACCATCCAAATCATATAGGTCCTGAGAATCATCAACAAGATCATCAATTAATTTTGTCTTGTAATAATTTCTGTGTTTCCTACTTGTTTCTATATTCAACTCTTTACTGCTACATTGCGGGATAATAAGAAATTCCATTGGCTTCTTCTTCTTTCGACTCTCATGTTTCCCGGGTTATTTAGTTAATAGAATTAAGATAGTTATTTTATAATTAGTAGAATTGACCTACAAATTGATGCCCAATTTTAAAATAAAATAAACGGATTATTTTTTATGTTTAGTTAAACACAATATCTCAAAAAGCCCAATAAAATTAATCCACAATTATAACCTGATTTTAATAATCCAAAATGCTAGATAACCCAAAATATCTAATTAATATTTGGAGGATTTACATAAATATCATAGAATTCTTATATATTTATATATCTAACATCTAAATTTTGATATTTATGCATATAACATTTAACTTGTTGCGTCCTGAAGTATTCGTGGCGATAGAGAAATATAAAGTTTAACGTCTCAGCCTTGTACGAAGATCCAACACGCAGACAGATGAAAGAGAGAGGGTGCAGTATTTAACGAGACACCACATTTTTTATGTGAAAACCCCTAAAAAAGGGGGGAAACCATGGGGCCTAGCCCAATTTGAATGAACCCACTAGTATTTGTAGTTGATTACAAATGAGGCCTTCCATGAGGGAAGGCCTTAGCTTTATGTACATCATATAGAGTACATTACATAGTAGGAATACAAAGAATCACTATTATTATGTTTATTTGGTCAGAAGGACCATAGTTAGTGAGCGACGTAAGTCGGAAGGATCATAGTCGGTGGGTGACGAAGGTCATAAAGACCATTGTCTGATGATGGAGGTCGGAAGGATGGCGTCAGGTAGAAGTCCATCGTTAGATAGAAGTCCGAAGAATGTCCGGCGACGAGCAGAAGTCTAACATCGGGTAGAAACCCGACGGAATTCCTGTGACTGGCGGAAGTCTGGCGTCAGGCAGGAATCCGGTGATGGGAACAAGTCCGGCATTGGGTAGAAGTATGTTGATGGATAGAAGTCCGGTGTTGGATTGGAATTCGGCGACGGGTGAAATTATGCCGTTGGGTAGAAGTTTGTCGATGGATAGAAGTCTGTCGATGGAATTCTTGAAGTTTCCAACTTTGATTTTACTTCGAGATTCGTGCCGATCAAGATAATTTTTTGATGATATATCACAACTCATCAGTAAGTTTTCTTCATTAAAATAAAATATGCATTTTCATCTATGTGATTAATGTCAAGTTTGAAAACCATATGGTAATCCAAATTATGGTTAGAACCTTCCAAAGATGCTTTGAGTTTTTGATTTGGACTCATTTGGACCCGGATTGAGTCGAATTTGACGTCGTTGGGTTTGAATTTCTGAGACGCTCAGTTGGACTATAAATTTGTTGAAATCGAAGTTGAGATGGTCTACGAATTAATTTTTAAAGTTTCTAACTTTGATTTTACTTCGAGATTCATGCCGATCAAGATAATTTTTTGATTATATATCACAACTCATCAGTAAGTTTTCTTCACTAAAATAAAATATGCATTTTCATCTATGTGATTAAGAAAATAAAGTATTATATAAATAAATGTCTGAGTTAATTTACATATTAGATATGTAAATATAAAAAATTTTGTATATAATTTTGTATATATATATATATATATATATATATATATATATATATATATATATATATATGGATATGGCACATTAAAAATGTTTTAATTATGTTTAATTAGCTATAAAAACACACATTAATAAAAATAAAATAAAAAATTTAATTAATTTTAAAAATTAAAATATATTAGAACACACACAAAGCTCCCTCCTCAATTTACAGGATGACAAGCTTTAGTCGTTAATCAATTTAACTTGATATTAATGTTTAATTAATTGGATGATATTAAGAGTTGACAAAGACATTCACCCACACCCGCTATTATAATGACTCCCTCTCGATTTTATTCTTCAGATAAATGTTTAAATATTTGTTATAATTAGGGCTCAAATATTAGTGCATTTTCATTATTAATTGGAAAATAAAATTAAACAAATGTTAAAGCATTCTTTCAATTCTCATCTTGCTTAGCTTCATGCGGTTTCTCGATCAAGTGCCTGCCAGATTATGCAGCTCACTTTAATCCGTAGGTTGGGAGCTTTGATTATCTATCAATAGATGGGTTCGAAGCTTACGTATGTGATATGCCATGTGTGCATTAGTTAGCCTTAATTGACCTAAATGTCGAAAAAAATGTTTTTTTTTTGTTAAAACCAGCAAAGAGGTCTACGTGTTAATTTCAAAATTGCGGTTACACAGTCTTTAAAAGGATCCACTAGCTCACTAATGCTCAAACGAGCTACAATCAAAAAGGGGAAAAAAAGACCTATGAGCCTGTGGTTCCTTATCCTAAGAGTACAGTAATTCAGTAATTGCAGAAAAAACTACTAGGGCTGTGAGCGAACAGCGCCCAAAAAAGGAAGATCATCAAATAGACGTTCAACACCATCTTCCTGCAAAATTGTAGAAGGAAAAAAAGGAGTACCTTGTTCCCAAAAAAGATCTTGTAATTCAAAACAGAAAGAACCCTGCAAGACACTCTCGCAACCATCTGAGACATCAGCTTCTCACCCTTGACCTCCTCCCCCTCAGCAGCAGCCCAAAAACTCTTGTCCCCAACCTGTAACACAAAATAACTCCAAAAACAACAAATAATATTAAACATCTTCAGATTCCTACAATTAATATTAAAGAACACCTTACAAGGCTTGCTATCAACAGAATATCTCTCAACCACCAAATAGACAAAATGAAATTCAAGGCAGCAATAGCCCCCACCCATCCCAGTCATACAAACCACCCCAGATAAGGGAAACACCAACCACCAGGACCAACATCCAACCAACCAGCCATAGGTAACCCCAGAAACGAAAACAGCAGGCACATAAAAAACCCAAACCCGAAGCTCCTAGAAACCCCATCACAGCCCAGCCTAATCACCCAGAAAACCACCAGGACACAAAAAACATCATTTAATCCCCTCATACTGCTTAATATAAGGCAAACCAAAACGATCCAATCTAACCAAACCATTGACAGTTCTAGGAATATCATTACTATTAAACTCTACATATTCCCGTAAATGGCAACCAATATTAGCCAAAGCATCAGCACACCCGTTGCCCTCATGATAAAAATGAGAAATCTTGTAATTAATGCTAGACAGATCCTGCTTCAGCTCCATAATCAAATAATAGTTCCAGCATTAAACAAAGAATTACTATTGATATAATGCAAAATATTCATGGCATCAAATGTCGAAAAAAAAGGTCAAGTGCCTGACTTCTAAGTTCCACTTGGCATAGTTCAGGCTTTATATTTGCTTGAAATACTCCCTTTTGTGGAGCTTAAAACCTCGCTCAAAAGACTTTCGTATTATATGTGTAAGTACTATGCTAAACGTAAACTAAAGCATTGGATAATTTAATCTTTGATTAACTTGTTGACATCAACTTAATGAAAAAAAATTATTAAAATTAATCTTTATTACAACACATAGGTATAACTACATGAATCTTTAATCTCCATTGCGTCATTTTGAGAGTGAAATTTTCATTTAAATCTAATGAAAAAAATCATTTTTACTACTTTCTAATCATTTTTTTATATTTATCTCAATGATCTAATACATCCACTCTCCTAACCGGATCATCAAAAAGCCGACATTTTATATTATCAAATCATCGAAGGCAGTTATTTGATCTTATCGGTCACTACAACTACTCAAACTATTTCAAAATAAATTTTTATTAATTAATGTAAAGTTTTTATTCCTATTTAAAATGCGTGCCATTTAAGTACACATATCCTCGTCTCATAATCACATCATTTAATTCTTCTATATAAATAGCGAAGTAAGAAATCAACACTTACCATTTAAAAAAAATCATATCATTCCTTTTTCAAATGATTCACCTTCTTTGAGAAGAACTTAAAAGAAGCAAGCTGGCGTATAATTAAAAGCCTATATTAGCTAGCTTAATTAACATGCAAGCAGAAAACGGAAGAAGAACTACAAATTTAGCTTCAATTAAATGAGTTGTTGATTTCTTCTTCTTCTTTTGGATATTCATTCTTCTGTCATGCTATTATTGTAACGGTTCACTTCACCGCACAGTTATTTATTTATTTATTTTTTTGAGACATTTGGTCAATTAAGACATCACATACATAATACTCTAATTCAAGACCTCTTAGGTTTCGTTTGAAATAACATTTTTATTATTTTTTAAAGCAACTTTGTTGTACAAAATTAATTTTTTTGTGCTAAAAAGTTGTTTTAATAAACAATAAGAAAGCTGTCCCAAACAAAATTTTAATTGATAGTCAAAACTTTCAACCAATAAATCAAAGAGAATTATGTATTTCACCACATAGTCATGAGATTGATCAATTAATGATTTGTTTGGGATAGCTTTCTCATTACTCTTTAAAAGAATTTTTTAGTTAAAAAAATCTCTAATTCAAGAAAACTTGTAATTGAAAAGCTATTTTAAAAAGCATTAAGAAAGCTGCCCCAAAATCTAAGCTAGGTTACATTTAGAGATTAGTTACGCAGTCAAGCATTTCCTTTGTAGGTTCCATTGAGGGATTAGTCATAAATTAATTCAAAAATATTTATGACTAATATAATATGTTTAATTATATTCACATGAATTATTGAATAACTATATTATAAAAAAATAAACTTACCTAATACTATTTAAATATTTACAAAATATTATAATTACCAAAACATAATGAAAATTTACACGAATTTTTATTTGTCTATAATGTAGGATCATGTATATACTATATAAATATATATATATATATATATATATATATATATATATATATATATATATATATATATATATATATATATATATATATATATATATATATATATATATATATATATATATATATATATATATATATATATATATATATTTACAATTTTAATTTTTATATTTATTTATATAATATTTTAATGATATGATAAATTAATATTAATGATTTTTTAATGTGATTTAAATATTAAAATATAAATTTTTGAATAGTATATATATATATATATATATATATATATATATATATATATATATATATATATATATATATATATATATATATATATATATATATATATATATATAAGTGTTTACAAATTTTACCATTTGTATAAAAGTATATTACTTAAAAATAAAAACCTAGGAATTAGATGGTCCTGATTGAATAAATGGCGAAAGATTCCATCTTCTTTCTTATATAGCTTGTATGTATATATGAGCAAGTTATCTCTACACGTCAATCACTGAATATCTCTCTCTGATAATGCAGGCCAGGATGGCGACACTCACCCTGTTAATCCTCTCCTTCCTCATCATCCTCACCACCCCTTCCCTCCTGAACGCTTCCCTCGCTTCCTCCTCCCAAACCGATAACCCTTCCATTCCCCAAACTTACATAATCCTCGTCAAGCCGCAAAACTCTAACTTCACCACTCAAGCCGCAAGAGACAACTGGTACGCATCCTTCCTTCCAAATAAAACCATCAACTTCATCAAATCCCGCCTCCTCCGCACCTATTCCGATGCCATCAGCGGCTTCGTCGCAAACCTGACTGTACAGGAGCTCCACCATGTAGAGCGCCACCCGAGCTTCTTGACCGCAATCCCAAACAGAAACCTCCGCCTCCTTACCACCCACACCCCCGCCTATCTCGGCCTCTACCCCTCCCATGGCTTCTGGAACTTGACCGCCAGCTTCGGCGCTGGCATCATCATTGGTATGTTAGACAGCGGCATCCACGCCTCCCACCCTTCCTTCTCTCACGATCAAGCCATGCCCGACCCGCCCGCCCAATGGAAAGGCATCTGCGAGTTTAATTACACCGGCGCCTGCAATAAAAAGCTCATCGGCGCCCGCTCCCACACCCTTTGGAAAGACTTGAAATCTCCTGACGACCTTTTCGGCCACGGCACGCACACTTCCGCTACGGCCGCCGGCGCATTCATCCCCGGCGCAAACCTTCTGGGAAGCGCCATCGGAACCGCCGCCGGCCTCGCTCCACTCGCCCATCTAGCAATGTACAGAGTCTGTGAAACCGTTATGTTCTGCTCCACCGACGCCATCCTCGCCGGCCTCGACTCCGCCATCAACGACGGCGTCCACATCATTTCCCTATCTCTCGGTGGACCCTCCTACCCATTTTACGAAGACGTCATCGCTATTGGCGCATTTAAAGCCATCAAAAAAGGAATTTTCGTGAGCTGCGCAGCGGGGAATGACGGGCCGTTTGATACCACGGTCGGTAACGCCGCGCCGTGGTTGCTAACCGTCGGAGCGAGCACAACGGACCGTAATGTTAGGGCCACGGTGAAACTCGGCAACGGAGAAGAGATCGACGGCCAGTCGGCTTACCAGCCTAAACGCTACAACGCGTCCTCGCTTTTGCCTCTCGTTAAGGGAAGCAACAACAAGGATGTTACTATGTACTGCTTGCCTGAAACCTTGCAGTCCATTAACGTGCGGGGAAAAGCTGTGCTTTGCTTCGGTGATAATAGTGAAGCGTTAGATACTGGTATAGTTGTCAAAAAAGCCGGTGGTGCGGCCATGATATTTGTTAACATAGTAGAGAATGGCTACACAACTATGGCTGAACCGCACGTCCTTCCCGCCTCTCACATCGATTATAACTCCGGCGTTAAAATACTAAGTTACATGAACTCAACAGCGAATCCTACGGCCTCTATTGTTTTCAAAGGAGCGATATTTGGGGTAACTCCAGCTCCAACGGTCACTAGCTTCTCTTCTCGTGGGCCGAGTTACAGAACCCCAGGAATTTTAAAGCCCGACATCATCGCCCCAGGGGTGAGCGTGCTTGCGGCATGGCCGTTTAAGGTCCGATCAGAATCAAATAGGTTAACGAACATGGATTTTAATATGATTTCAGGGACATCGATGTCCACGCCGCATCTCAGCGGCATTGCTGCTCTTCTAAAGAGTGTTCACCGTGACTGGTCAGCCGCTGCAATCAAGTCCGCTATCATGACAACGGCTGACACGATAGGGAACGATGGGGAGCCGATAAAGAATGAGCTGCACGAACCTGCGAGCTTCTTTGACTTCGGTGCCGGCCAAGTGAACCCGTCGAAGGCCGCTGATCCTGGCCTGGTTTATGATCTGACGGTCGATGAGTACACATCGTATCTGTGTGGTTTGGGGTATACGAATGCTGAGGTGGAAGTGATAACAGGTACTAACGTGTCATGTGATGAGATTAAGAAGATCAGTGAAGCTGAGCTGAATTATCCGTCGATATTGGTTATTGTGCCGTCGGAGGGAATGGAGGTGAGGAGGGTGGTGACGAATGTTGGGGAGGCGAGCTCGTGCTATAAGGTGAAGCTGGAGATGCCGGAAGATTTGGAGGTTAGAGTGGAGCCCGAGATGTTGCAGTTTACTGAGGTGGGTGAGAAGCAGGGATTTACAGTGCGGATCAAGGCGAAGAGCTCGGGGCTGACAAATGCACAGGGGAGCTTGAAGTGGGTTTCGGATAAACGTGTTGTTCGGAGTTCTGTTATCGTGTCGACTAAGTAGTTATGAACTGTCAGTTAAACTAGTAACAAGTTAAAAAACTGTTAGGAATTGACGCGTCATTGAAGATTTGTAAGCATTGTAAGCAGGTATTTAAAGTGAAAAAACTGATTATATTTCCTTAACTGGCACTTTCAGCACAACAGGTTTCATATTGTTTTACTTTTTTTTATCCTAATCATAATTTATGTGTGGCCATTATTTCTAAAGTAGCTTTTGAAAATGCTTCGTTTAATCACTGAGATTTAGGGTGGTTGGTTGGGAGTATAGTTGGGAACCCCCCATCCTGAGTTTGAATCCCCCTACCAAGGCCTCGCCTCTTCAATGGGGCAAAGCAAGTGTGGGCACGATGTCTCACTACCAAAAAACGCGCTCTTTCGCAGCGGTTTAGTGCAGCGGTTTTAAAAACCGCTGCAAAAACTGTAAATTTAAACAGGAAATTTTCTATTTTGCAGCGGTTATAACCGCTGCTATTTGCAGCGGTTAAAACCGCTGGTAAAACCCATATCTTATTTTAATAAGTAACCCGATCGAAGCCCTAAATCCTCTGCTTCTTCTTCGTTCGCGCGAACTGGACTCCGGACGAAACTCTTCTCCTCGCGAATCCCGTCCGATCGGTGCCTAATCACTGTGAGCATCTTCGATCCCCTTCATCCTCTTCTTCTCTTTTTCTTCTCATTGTGTTTCTTCATGCATATACTTCGTTTGCTTCATTAGGGTTTAGGTTAATCTATCGTAGGCGTAGCTTTGTCGTTGGTTTTTAAACATGATTCCTTATAAATTTCGCTCATTTGTTGATCTGGAGTTTGAAACCTAGCTAGCTTAGGAGCTGTCAAGCCGCTAATTTTCAAAAAAAAAAAAAAAAATTCCATTTGGTTATTTAGATTGAGCTCTCCACTCTTACTGCTTCAAAAAATAGGTAGTATTCTTTGTAAATTTATGTTTCTCAAATTTTATAAGATTTATGATGAAATTTTTATCAATTTAATTTTTTTACACGGTAGCAGTTATTGCATAAATTTATGTTATGTCTAAATTTTCTTATAAATTTATGATTGCTTTTTTTATAAGTTTCATGATGATATTTATTTACGTTTTAGCTTTAAGATGCCTGACATAGGTTTTTGTCAGGCTTAGTTAAATATTGAATGGTTAAAGTACCCAATACTTCATTGATTGCATGTATTTTGGTGTGTTAATTGAATTTAATTTCTTATGTCTGCGATAATGTATAAATTTTATATTATTGCTGCTTCAAAATATAATTAATATTTTTTATGAATTTATAAATCTTTTGTAAATGTATATTCATATTATTATTTTACTTTGATTTATATTATGTTTTGTAGAAAGATCTTATAGCTGGATCATTCAGATGTAAATCTTGACATCGTTCCAATGTATGTTCAACCGAAACTATTGACATTTATTTTCTCCAACAAATTAGTATAATTCATCGAAGATATTTTATTTTAAGGATTTATTTGTAGTTCACAGTAATTCAAAATGAATTTTTAGTTCAAATCATTATATCAAAATTAATTACTTAATTAACAAGTGGTTTATAGATGTAATCGATCTTAGTTTAGACTATAACAAATTTATGTTATATTGTGCTTTCATAATGCATTTCTGTCCACATAGTGCATGAAAAATTATGAATGGATTTGATGATTCTACCTAACCTTGGATCTAATTCCCCTTAATATTTTGGGGTATAATATAATTAAGAATAATTATATTTTTACCTTATGAAAATTGGGTATATAATGTTTTCCTTCTTATTAGATTTGTAAGAAATTATTCTACTTCTCAATTCATGAAGAACAAACTCTAATATCTTTTTAGACTCCTTCACATATGTTTAGTTACTATGTAACTCGATTTCATCTTGTTGAACTCTACGATTTTTATTTGTAACTCATTTTCTTAGTGAGTGTGTGTGTATTTATATATTGTTTATATCAAATATATCTACTGCTAATCTTAATCCATGTAGCACATTTACAATGAATGTTTAGTTTTAATGTGCAAACAATTTGTGTTGTTTGTTGTTTGTTGCAGGTGTGAACGGCAAGGTTTCAAAATTTTTTTAAAAAAATTCTGGACATTAGTGGCGGTTATAACCGCCACTAAGGCCCAGAAAACCGCCGCTTAACGCCGATAAAGTCCATTTTGCTTGCCTTTGTTGCGGTTAAAACCGCCACTATTCTGGGAATTACTGGCGGTTTAAACCGCTGCAAAAAACGCTTTATAAAAATGCTATCCCGCCGGTCTTAAAACTGCTGCGGAAGGCCGTTGCAGCGGAAGGAAAAAACGGCGGTTCTGCAGCGGTTTAAGGACCGCTGCAAATAATTTTGTGGCGGTTATAACCGCCGGGAAAAGTCAAAAAATGTGCTGCGAAAGGCTAATTTTTTAGTAGTGTCTGTAGGTTGCCTCATTAGGTTCCGCCGAGGAATTAGTTATGCTGCTAAGCACTCTATTTGGAGTGGCAGCATGTAGATACCCTCGTTATAAAAAAAAATAAAACTTCCTTTTTTACATTAATTTTATAACTACATTTATAAAAAATTACAACCGTACCAAATCTTGATGATCCAAAAAATAGTCCTTTCCGCATTCCACCTACCGTTTGAGACCAAGTGGGTAGTCATAATAATTTGCAAATACCCCAAAAGAACCCTCACTTGCTACAATATGGCTCTCTCGAAGTCGTTTACTCTGCCTATAAAAGTTAATATAAAATTAATTGATTTACACATGACACTTAAAATATTAAACTTATATACTAATGTAGGATCTGCTTTCTCGCTCAACAATCCATTATTGTTTCTCCTACAGCTTGTAGGTATGATTATGCAACTCAATAGTAAACGGTTCTCTACTGAGTAACTCTTTCTGCAATATGCTTATATTAGCATTCATAACTAAATAAATTATTAAAATTTGTTAAAACTCTTAACAAATGTTGGATGTGCTCGGTGTGTAGAACTGAGCCCCCAGTATGGAGTGAAGAACTATCCATGCCCCCAACATCGGAAGATCTATTCTGTCTATTATGGTCCCTCCTCCTGTTATAATATGGGCTACCAACCCCAAGCACTTGTCAGCTCATCTAATACACTCTCACAAATCTAGAGGGACCGCTCTCCTAACTTCCTAATATATGTAAACATGAATGTTTCATAGTAAACTGCGCTTCTCAAAATTTTTTGTAATCTTATCATTGTGCTCAGGAAACAAGTAAAAATCTTTTTGCATATATAAATATACAATATAGAATAATTTTGTTAGCTTAATTAAAAATATATAATATGAAATATTTTTGCTAATAAGTAACAAACTCCCTAAACCGCAAGTTATGCACTTCATTTAATATTTTCTTCCAAGAAATATAAGAAGCATCAAACATGCTTCATATGTTATTCCATATCTTATGCATGAACTTTTTTGACAGATAAAATTTGCACAAAATATGTTATTGAAAAAACCTTCATCAAATTATCTTATTAGTAGTAAAAATATCCTCAGTACATACGTGTCACCCTCAAGCGCAATTAACATGTGACCATCTGACATTTACTCTATTGCAACCGGGGTGGAAGGTCCACCTGGCCTACATGTGGTGGTGATGTTAGAATCAAGGGCGGAACCAGCCTTTCATCGTAGGGGGGGCAAAATTTTCTTATTAATAGACAAATATTAAAAAAAATAAAAAATAAAATGAATACATAATTCAAAGTGAAATCTTGTATTCCAATATGATGTAAAAATTGTAAATCATTACAATTTTATCAATCTAATTTGCATTTTTTGATAATATTGGATTACATCTTCATTGGGAATCAAATCAAATACATCTTTTTCAATGTAAGGCACAAGATCATCATTGAGCCAATCATCACCCATCCTACTACGCAAACGATATTTGATAATTTTCATTGCTGAAAATGCTCTCTCCACTGTAGCAGTAGCAACTGGTAAAGTTAATGCTAAAGTAATAAGTCTGTAAATTCCCCTCGCATATTGGATGCCCCATCATAACCTTGACCACGTATCATTTATATGCTCAAAGAGTGTTTAACTAGAATGTCTTCAATGGCTGCCTTTAGTGTAACTGTATTAGTGGATGTGACATGTTTGATGCATATAAATCTTTCAATCACTTGGCCCAACTTATCTACATATCTCACAGCAATAGCAAGTTGTTCCTTTGTAGAAACATCACGGGATTCATCAACTATAATTGAGAAGTACGAGTTACCAATATCTTTCATGATATATCTTAAAGTTTCAGCTGATGCAGCAATACATATTTCTTTCTAGACTTTTGGTGAAGTTAACTTCAGATTTGAGCTAGCATATGCAGATGTCACTGTCTTAATTTCTTCATTATGATCAGCTAGAAAGTCAAATAGCTCTAAATAATTTCCTCGATTATCTGAATTGGAAGACTCATCATGACCACGAAATGATAACCCCTGACGTAACAAAAATCTAACACAATCAGTGGCTGCAGTCAACATTATCCTATATTCTTTTTTGTTCTTATCATCTTTGCTTAACCATAAAGCAGGAAGACTGTGTTCTTGTATTTTCATCAAATCTTCACATTTTTGTCTAGCCTTATTATGTATGCTATTGTGATCTCCAATGTGACATAATAATTTCTCTTTCTTCTTCCAATTTTTGAAACCTTCTCAAACAAATGAATCCCCACCACCTTGACCTTTAATGATATGCTCTTGAGGTTTAAATAGATAGCAGTAAAGATAAATGTTGACCTCGATTTTGCCCAGACCCGGGCCTAAAGAGTTGACTTGGTCAAATTGACCAAGCCAGACCCTATGGCCCTCCCCACTGGGTTCAGTGGGTCGAGTCGAGTCTGTCGAGCCCGAGCTTGGACCCTGGGTCAACCCGGTTGACCAGGTCAACCATAATTGACCAAATGAGACCCTTTAAGCCTAAAATCTTTTTTTAATTTATTTTGCATGGTTTCTTGAGCTCGAGCCCCACCCCCTTGACTCCCTTGACTGGTTTGACCAAGTCAATCGTTGACTTGGTCAAATCAAGTCTTAAATAGGTTTAAATAACCTATTTAGAGCCCAATTAAGTCCCAATTAATGCCCTTAACCCCTCCAAACGTTTTAAAACTCCAAATCCCGCCTAAATCACTCCCTCTCTCTCGGATATTGATCCTAGATCTCATCTCCACCGTCCAAGAGAGGAGAGGGGATTTAAATAGTGAAATTTAGGTTTTGGAAAGGGACTTTTTTTTTCTTGCTCTCTCTCTAGGCCGCCTCAACACTTGAGATTTCGTGTGAAAGCTCTAGAGAGACTCCTCTCCCTTCCCCACGTCAAACCCGACCGTTTAAGGCCGCCGCCGGCGAGTTCTCCGGCGACCCGAGGAGAGCTACGTTCCAAGACGTTTCGGGACCGATCCAGGACATTTCGGGACGAGGTTTCTTCTTCAAATAGGAGCGTGGACAGTCTACAAGTGCAACAAGCCAGAAATCCCTCGATTCTATCGAGTATTTTCGGTATAATCCTAAACCCTAGTTGGAAACACTTAGATTTAATTAGGTTCGCATATTGTACGTTTTAGATTCCGAAAAATAGCCCCCACGGATGCTCTTCATACCTGTAATCTACAGTAAAAATTTTGTGGGATTTCGTTGAGTGAATCGAGAGAACGAAACGAAAAATGGTTCTAGGGCTCGGAATCTGTTCTGCATGAGCGGGAGCCATTTTGAACCGTTGATCTACTGATCAACGGTCCGGAAACCGTCGTTCCGAGCGGGATTTGGACCAGGGATCTGATCCCGCGGCGTGTTCTCTCATGCGACCCGATCGTGGCCGTTCATTTCGAACCACGCCGGATCAGACGGGTGCAAGTCCTCGTCCTACGTGGATGAGTGAAAGCGCGTGGACCCCACGCGCTTTTCAATCATCCCGTGATGATTGCGCCGTCTCCGGAGTCCGCGCCAGCCAACGGGAGGCCGCCGTGTGGCGCACCGAGCCGCCGCCCGCGGTTTCGACTGCCGTCGCCGCGTGTCAGCCCGCGATTGGCCGCTGCCATTTGATATAATTCAAATTAATTTTAAATTAATTTTAAACCTATTTTGCATTCAAATATTCGTAGAAAATCCGTTTTTTGTCCGATTTTTGCGCATAATACCTCGTTTTGATTGTATTTTTATTCTCCATCTATTAAAAATTTTTTTTTATTAAAATGAACTATAGATTTTTTTAATTATTTTAAAAACAGTAAAAATACTTATTTCTTATTATTATTTAAATTAGTATTTTACTATTCTTATTATATTATTATTCAATTATAATTATATATCATAATTACTGTTATTTTAAGTTATTATTTTATTATTTTGTAGTTATCTATTATTATTATTAAAATTATTACTATTATTATTATTATTTTAAGTATTTGCTATTTTAAACATTTTAATATTATTTTATTACTTTAAAGCTTCCAAAATTGATAACTTTCCCATTTCAATTCGGATTTTTGCGCACAACGTCTTGTTTTGAACGTATTTAGATTCTGCACATCCTGGAGTTTGCAATGCACAAATATTTTTAGTATTTCTGTGTTTATTTTGAAAACAGCAAACTGTATTATTTTCAAATATTATTTTTAGTATACTTAAACTTCGAAATTACATAACTTTGTCGTTTTAAGTCTGCTGTCAACGCACAGCACCTTGTTTTGTATGTACTCTGAATTCTGCATATTTTGAAACTATTTTCAGATGAAAATCATGTATGAATTTGCTGTTATTACAAAAACAGTAAATCTACACTATTTTAAAATACTATTTTATTATATTTAAAACTTCGGAAATTCGTATCTTCGTCGTTTTAAGTCGGATTTTGACGTGTAACCCCTCGTTCTTTTCAGAAAAGCAAGCTTTGTGTTTTGAAACTATTTCCAGCCCCTGATTTTGGCTGTTTTGACAGATTCCTTTTTTTTTTTGGGCATTATTTGATTATTTAATTATTATTTACTCAATTAGTATAATAATTACTTTCAGGATACAAATTATTTTTAAATCGTTTTGATACCGTGTGAGAGTAGTCAGCGGGTCTCCCATATATCTATTATAAATGGATTTATTTTAAATTATCTATTTTCCTAAAAATTTATTTAGTTTTAAGTATTTTTTTAAAGTATTTTAAAACTATATATACTTTAAATCCTAATTCTGGAAGACCCGCTATTTCACGAAATTTTTAGGCTTGGATTCTATGGATGAAGAGCAATCATGGGGGAGTGGGTTAGTGAATGGTTGAGTCCCAATCATTCACTAATCATCTCTTTAGGTGTCTTTACTTTTTTTATCTTTCGTAGATTGCATGTGTAGGTCGTCGCACTACCACCACTTAGTTTAGGTTCTCCTAAATCTAAGGACATGGTGTGTTTATTTATTTACTGTACTCCCATGCATTTATTATCCCGAGGGTTAGTGTAAACATCACTTTAAACTCCTACAACGTAGTGACACCCTAAGGACAAAAATTAAGGACCTGTCTAGCGAACTTAGAAGTTTTCTAGGAGCTAGGATAGATCCCAGAACGACATGAAAACTTCAACACTTGAACCTAGTGACATCATAAGCCTTTCATAATTTTCTGGAAATTTTTAGGAGCTTTTAGAGCCCTTAATTAACCAACCCTAATTAATCTGTTAAATAAGGCCCCGAGACCTTCCGAAAAATGCAATAATTACATATTAGGTCAGAAAATTACCCATAATAGCTTGATTTGTTCAGAATCTGACCCTTGACCTTTGACAAATAGGGCTCCCTAGTTTGACTTCAGGTTGACCCCTAATTTGATCATAGGTGGAATTTACCTTTTTGCCCCTAATAAATTATTAAAAATTATTAAAAATCCCAAATTTTCTCCAAACACTTGGGATCACTTTCTCAGGTCATCCCTGACTTTTGGGAGTGATTCCAATCAGTTTGGAGCTCATTTGGATCAAAACAGTAAAAAAGGGCCCTTTCTTAGTTAATTTAGAAAATCCCCTTAAATACCCCGACCTTAGAAAATCCATAACTAATTGTAAAAAAAATTCCAAATTAGACAAACTCACTTGCATTAGACTTCAATTAGGGCCTAGTATTTATTGAAAATCTTATGTTTCCAGAAATTGACCTAGATTAGAAAGTCAACATTTTGGTCAACCGTAGTTCATTTAGGGCCCGAAACTTAGAAAATTCATAACTTTGCCTAGAGAACTCCGATTTCAGTCTACTACCTGTCTAACTACTCGTATTAAGGTCTAGTATTTTCCTAAGGTGATAGGAGACCCAGAATTAGCCTTTTTCCCATAGTGACTTTTCGGACCCTTAGTCTAGTTCCTAGGAGGACCTAGAACTTTCTAAAATTGGCTAATACAATTTAAACTTCAAATATGATTACCCTAAGATCTTAAAACTGATCAACAAATTGAAATGATTAAAAATGAATCTAATTCACTAATATTTGAATTTCAATTAAAACATCCTTTTCAGACTTCCAACATACCTGAACTCTAGATAATTTCAACTAACTATCCTGCCTAGGATCTATCCAAACCACACTAGCCTTATACACACATAGAATGGTTTGCTAGGGCACCACTTCTAGATCTAGGTTAGGCCGCTGTGTTTTATTTTTCTGCTGTGTGCCGGAGCTTTCCGTGGTTTTCACTGCATGCTGTTTGAAAAATGATTGGTGTGTTTGCTTACTTTTTCTGCACTCTGGATGTGAACGTTAGACTTACCCATAGGTTAGGAGCGCTATATATATACTGTTCTTCCGTGCAGGTGGCCATGCTCATGCTGATAAAAGGGGGGAGCAATGTCATGATTTCTAATAATGTGTTTTATGCAGGTGCTTGCTCAGCTCCCCCTAAATAAAAATGAGGGCTAAAATTATTAAATAATTATAATTGCTACAGATGGAGCTGCTTAGCCCTCAGAGCATGGCTTGGCACAGGGTCAATGGTGTTAGCATTTTCATTTTCATATAAACTGCTTGGGATGATTATTAGGATAACCTTGCAGGTGATTTAGAATTTACTGCTTTTTCAATAAATGTAAATTTGTATGTAATAATTGTTAAGAGTTGTGAAAACAACCTTTGAGTTGGGATATTCTTATCCAGCTTGAATTCTAAAAGAGGAAGGCATCCCTAAGGGGAGAGTCTTCTTCCATTTGGAAGATCGAGCTGGATGGCTTTAGATATCCAAAGAGAAAAAGCAATACCTCCATATTGGGGGAATTGTTTCTTCGTTTGGATATTCAAGCCACGACGGATCCAAGGAGTCTAAGGAGGAGTGATCCAAGGAGTCCAAGGAGAGGATACCCAGGAGATTGAAGATGTTGAAGATTGAAGACCCAATATCCCACTCAAAGTTGTTGGCGTCTGTCATAGGCTTAGAAAATCCGGGTTGTTGGCAGTGGTGCCCGGCCACTTTACTTTTCTGCATACCCTGGGTTGTAATTAAAGGGCAGTTGGCCTATGGACATTTACTTGATTAGTTTGATTTATATTGATGTGTTTACCTGATTGTGCAGTAGAAATACCTGCTTTTCTAGGTTTATTCATTGCATGCCGATCTTTGTTTTCGCCTGGATATCGTTAGGCTCTTTAAGGATTATAAAAATTTTTATACTCATAACTAATTTTCTAATATTTTAAGGCTTTAAATAACATAGAAACTTAACGAACCTAGGAAATTGCCGGAATCGTCCGGGGTCGCATGCATATTACTGCATCTTCTCACTCCTTCTAATAAGACATCTCCCTGCCTGCGGGTAGAGTCCGGATAATCTGGCCTATGAGGATAAAGTGCCGGACCTAGGGAGACTCAGTCTTTTTCAAAAAAAATTATTTTCTATAAGCCTGTTTTTAAAGTTCTATAGCATTCATGAGCTGACATTTCAACTAGCATGCATTGCATTAGAAATCAATTTAATTAAAATTTAATTGCATTAGTTAGGGGCATTCACCCAACATAAGTCCAGGACCACTTAGGAAATCCTCTAGATGTCGGTCCTCTTTCCAATAAACTATACCTCCCACCCATCTTTCATAATTGACCTGATTGCATGGTTTTGAAGCGATTAGGTGGTTAGCTGGCTCCCCCAATCCAGGCCGGGATAAGTCCAGGTTTTGCATTGCATTAGCTAGGACACTGGTCTTAGTGTGTGTCGAACACTAAGTCCAACCTAGATTTAGGATTCGAGGCTACTACATTCGGTCTCGTAGTAGGCCTCAAATAGTAGGTAGGTCCCTTCTTCTCAGGGACCCTAAATCCTACTTATCTGCGTCACAGGATGACGCCACCTCCATCCTTCTCTCACGCATGTGATTGAGTGTTTGATTTTTCTTCTTCCAGTTTCCATTTAGTACCCTAGAGCCTCCGAGTGCTGGTATGAGCCACGCATGTCGATTCAGCCCTTCGGACCTTTCTTCCCTTTGAGTAGGATTTCCTAGTTTATACCCATGTGTCAATCCCACTTTAGGATAGGATAATGTATGATCCTTAATCGAGAGTTTTCTCAGGCTCCGGCCTGGGATGTAATTAACCACGGGGGCTTGCGCCCGTGGGAAACTTGGTCTCCACAATCTACTAAACCCCATTCGAGCTCTTGCATCGGATGGGGGAAACCCGTGATTTGGTCGTGTATATTACTACCCATCGGGGTGTGTCGGTGAAAGCCTCTATCCTCAATGGTTAGTCGTATGCACGATCCAATCTGTCCCTTCCAATCGACCCGTTCGCGCGGTGCTCTTTCGGAGGTCCACAGGTTTCTGGCGACCACGGTGGGACCAGTTTCTCTCTCCATCTTTGGATCATATATCATCCTTTCTTGTGTGTACTCCAGGGATTGGTACTCCTTAGTTTAGGTCCGTCCCACTCTTAGTTAGGGTCTTTCCTTAGTTAGGATTTCTTTTCCTTAGCTAGGGTTCCCCCTATTCTACTTCTTTCTAGCCTTACAGGCTATTCCTTTCCCTATCAATTCCTATCTATCTTTATATGTCTTTATCAAATCCTTCATTCTTTCATGATTTCTGATTACTAATTCTTTTCAATTTCTTTTCTTGGCAGCAGTGCCATGACTTCTTTCGTACCTTCAGTTACGTTCGCTTTTGGTTCGGACGCGCGGGTGACTCTTCCTGAGTCCCTGCTCGCTAGTCCGCCAGTGGGAGGAATCACTTTTGGTTCCTTCACTGACTCGGCTTTCGTCACCCTTGGCGGGCCGACCCCGGCGGAGGCTGCGGCATTCTCTCCTCCCCAGAGGAGAGGACGCGCAGTCATGCGCCCGTTTGGACGTCCTGCTGCTCGGCGCCCAGTCCGAGCACCACGTCCTGTTCCCGTTCCTGCGCAGTCAGTGCGCCCTGTGGCTAGGCGACCAGTGCCTAGGCCACTTCCTGTTCCAACGGTCAGGCGACCAGTGCCTATCGCTCCTGCTGCACAGGTTGCTCCGGCCCCTCAGCGCCGGCAGCCTGCTGTAGTTCCCCCTGTTTGTCCAGTGGTCCGGCGTCCAGTGCCTGCCACTCCCGCAGCACAGGTTGCTCCGGCCCCTCAGCGCCGGCAGCCTGCTGCTACTGTTACTCCCGCTGTTCCAGCGGAAGTACCTCGTGTTCGGGTTCCCCCTCCCACTTCCACCAGGAAGAGGGGTGCCCAGACCGGGGTGCCTTCGCCTTCCACTGGTCGGGTTTCTGTTTTCGCCCGACTTTCTCACCCTGAGGATGTTGGGCAGACCCCGACAGTTCCCGTTGTTCCTGTTCCCGGTTCTGATGTTCCTTCCTCTTCCACCTCCGGCCTTGGGAGAAGGGCCAGGAGGAATAGGAACAGGAGACTTCGTTTAGCTGCGTCAGAGGCAGAGAGGCAGCGGATGGCCGATGCCATCGTTCACGATGAGATCGTTCAGAGTCAGAGGAGAGTGGCTCCCAGGCAGCGGAGGCCACGGCCAGTTGTTGATGCACCTACTCCAGAGGTGGTGGTAGCCCCCGAGTTGGAGGCAGTTCAGGGAGGACGCTTCTCCCCGCTGACGCATAGTGGTGATGAGGAGGACGTTGCCCGCATAGCGGCGGCTCCTCCTGTCTTCACTACTCTACCCCGAGCTAGGGTACCCAGGGACGCTGGTGTCCGAGCCCTCACTCAGAGGATTCGGAACATCGTCCGCCTAGCTCGTGGCAGAGGGCCCGTCAGTCGGGAGGGCTTACTCCGTCAGATTTCTCGGGCTACCTTCCAGTTACGACGACAGACTGCGAGGAGACTCTACAGTTGGCAGAGGGGGCAGACACCCCAGCAGCCTGCGGACACAGTTCCAGTAGTCAGACCCCCGGCGGTTACTCCTGCTGCAGGACGACGCCCACGTCGTCGAGGACGGAGACAGCAGCGGAGGCCTGCCCAGCCTCAGGTCAGTTCAGAGGTTGCAGTCCCAGAGCAGCCAGTTGCCCGTGCAGCACCCCACCGTAGGAGGTGGGTTTGGAGGCGTCGGCAGGCGGACACCCCTGTCGACCCAGTTGAGCCAGTAGAGGCAGCACCACCGTCAGATACAGAGCAGTTTGACGATGTAGATGATTTGATGGATGTAGCAGTTACTTCCGAGGCAGAGGCAGTCCCGATGATGTGCGATGAGGAGGTGGCACCTACTCCAGAGGGATCCCCAGAGAGAGATGAGACAGAGTCAGTCCGTAGCCCTCATAGGATTGGTTCCCCTATGAGTCCCTACATAGAGGCACTTCGTCGGATCTTTTCAGAGGGTGACTCATTCGAGGATGAGTCAGATGAGGACATACCAGTACACCAGGTCTGTGAGACTACCCGTCGAAGTCACTCGGATGAGCAGAGAGAGCCCGAGGACCAGGATGAGTGGGAAGACCCCGAGACAGGAGGGTCTCCGAGAGCAGTAGCTACAGACACCACAGTCTTACACTTACAGACTCAGATAGACACTGGGAGGATCCATCTCCAGGACAGTGATTCAGTACAGCCTTTAGATAAGGCTACTCAGACAGTTCAGATGATCTCTAGTCCTAGCCACAGTTCCAGCCACAGTGACAGTCAGAGTTACAGTCAGGACAGTAGTGACAGATTACTCCATAGTTCTGAGGGAGAGTGACAACTATCACTCTCCAAGGAGACTTAGCAGATGATTGAGTAAGCTGTACAGAGTTTAGAGGCAGTTGAGATGAGGCCTCCCAAGGCCAAGTCGACAGTTGTCACTCCAGCTTCTTTGTTAGCACTAGTTTTTCTTTTCTTTCTTCTGTTGTAGTGCTAGATGAGCACATTTTCTTTTTACTTCTATCTGTAGTAGAAAAATATGTTAAAAAGAAAAAAAATGATTGTAACTTCAAAAGGGAAGACAGGCCCCCTTCCAGCACTTGGGCTGGACGACCTCGTTCTCCCTTATTTTGATGATTAATCAATAAAAAAAAATAATGATTTGCAATTATGATGACTCTATCACTTCTTTTAGTTCTACTAGTTTTGTAGTGATGACTCATGAAAAAGTATGATCTCTCTATCTCACCTTAGGGGTAGAGAGATTTCTTCTTTTGAACTAAAATCTTTTTCAAATTGAAATTGGATTTAGAAGTGAAAATTTTCTTTATTATCTTGTGATTCTCTATCTCATAGATAACTATAGTATATTGATGCATAAAACTTTATAATTTTCTTAATCATGTTATTCATTCTTATCAGAGGATAGGATTTGTTTTGTAGATCATTCTTCCTTGTCCAAGAGAAGTAACTCTTCTTCTCTTGTACTTGGAAGATGATCTTACAACTGAGAAATATTTTACTTTTAGAGGTTTGGAAAAGGAAGCCAGTTACAAAAAGTGAAAAGATGCGCAAAGCGCCAAATGTGAAAGATACACAAAGTGTATCAAGTGATTGAAATTTGTGCAAAGCACATGAAAGTTGAGAAAGTGGCTCAAAGAGCCCAAAAGTTATAAGTAAATGGCTTCCCTTTCTAGTAAATTTCTAAATCTCAGAAAATCTATATCCTTTTGATATTTTTGATACTTGAGTCTGAAATTATGATTTCAAAATCATCGTTATACATTGATGTCCTATAAGATATGGAAGTCTACCCTCATACAAGAAATGAAGAAAATTAAATTTCTTTTTCTAATTTAAATTCCTTTTTGGATTAGATTTAAATTCAAGAGAGAAAAATACTCATATAAATGAGATGTCATGATTTAGCTAGTATAGAGCTTGATCTGAGTTAGTAAATTTAAATTGAGGTTCTTTTTAAGATTAGAGGGAGTTAAATACTAAAAACTTCTTTGAGATATGTGCTCACTTATCACTTTTGACTGGGTCCACACCCTCCTGTACTTGTTAGGATCGGTGATGTTGATCCTTTATTAAAAAGTGAATAGCTTCTTCCTATCAGTCCTGCTCTGATAGTTGAAGGCCTCAGTCCATTTATTTGAGATGAATGTGATAGGGGATGTCTAAATAATTGATTTAGACCATTAAGAGATACGATACTGGGTCCACACCCTCCTACTTTTGTTAGGTTTGGTGATGTTGATCCTCTACTAGGATGAGATTCTCTTCTTCCTATCAGTCCTGCTCTGATAGCGAAAGCCCCCAGTCCATTCACATGAGTTGAATCTGATCGGGGATGTCGTAGTCTTTTTTTTTTAGATTAGACTCTTTTGAGAGATGATACTGGGTCCATACTCACCTATGTTAGTCATGTGGGGTGATAGCGAGCCATTATCCTTATGAGATTCTCTTCTTCCTATCAGTCTTGATCTGATAGATGTAACCCCCAGTCCATTCATATGGGTTGAATGTGATTAGGGATGTCAGAGTCATTAATTTAGACTCTTTTAGAAGTAGGATACTGGGGCCACACCATCCTATGCTAGTCAGGTGTGGTAGTGTTGATCCTCTATCCTGATGTTGATCTTGATTATGTATTAATTTTAATATGATTATACCCCTTAGTCCATTCATATGGGTTGAATGTGATCAGGGATGTCAGAGTCATTAGTTTAGACTCTTTTAGAAGTAGGATACTGGGTCCACACCATCCTGCGATAGTTAGGCGTGGTAGTGTTGATCCTCTATCTTAATGATTGATTTTTGTTATACATCGATTTCACTATGATTGTGCTCCCCAGTTTATTCACATGAGTTGAATGTGGTCTAGGTTATCAAAACCAATGATTTATTTTCTTATAAGATCTTATGTGATTTTCTCTCTCCCCAGTTTTGTTCATGTGGCGAACATGGTCTGGGATATCAAAACCAAATCATAATTCTCTTAAAAAAATATATAATAATAATAAAAAAAAATACATGTGATAAAAAAGAAGGAATATCTTAATAGAGCAAAATCGGTTGCCCTTGTCACAGGAGGAACCCGATAATACTCTCTAAAAGCATGAGTTTCCTAAAGTTCTTTTTTCTTCCCTCTCCTTTGAGGTGCCTTGGTGTTTGCCTCAAGGATGAAAGCACACATATCTGAGTATGATTTTCTACAACTTTAATTATCTTTGTTAAGTGATGTAGTACATTGTGTTTTGAATGTTAAACATCACTACCTTGTGGGCTTGGGTCTTTCTGAGGAAGGATCAATCCCCTTCTGCCATCTTTCGGCAGCCTACTCTCCCATTCATATACTACTCTGAGCTGCCAGAGTGGTCCGATGAATGTTGTTGTGTTACTTTCACTTCTCACAGGGTCCTACCTGATTAGGGTAGGTGTTACCACTGTGACATACTGATAATCATAGATCTCACTCATGATTATCATACTAGGTGTCAGGAGTGCTCCCTTGTCACCTCAGAGATGTGCTATGGTGTAGTACATCTGTTCTCAGGTGTTATCACCACAGTTCTAGGAGCCCCGGTTTTCCATCGGAAGACCGACTCCTTGGTTTCTTTCACCAACATACTTTAGCATTCGTTCCCTACTCTTAGCTGCTAGAGTAGCCCTACGGATGTTGCTTGGTTGTTTTCACTTCTCTCAGGGTCCTACCCGATCAGGGTAGGTGTTACCACTGTGACCCTTCTGATATTTTATCATTCCTATTCATGATTACCGTCCTCAGGTAGTAAATATGTCACTTTACTACCTAGAGCTGTTTTTCTTGTAGTGATGTAGTATACCTTGCCTCGGATATCAACATCGCTACTTTGAGAACTTTGAGCTTCTAGCAGAAGATCAGTTCTCCTACTCCTTTTCGTGACCCATGCTATCATTCATACGCTGGACTCAGTTGTCAGATCAGTCATATGAATGTGTCGAGGTCACTTTTACTTTTCACAGGGTCCCACTAGTTTGTGTGGGTGTTACTACTGTGAGATTTTACTTACTCAGAGTTGTTGCCCTTGGTAGAGAGGATGATCCCTCGCTACTTTGGCTCTTTTTCTTACCTGGTGATATAGGGCATCACACCTTAGATGCTACCACCACCTTTTCCTTGAGTTTTGATCCTCTAGTAGAGAGTCAGCTCTTTCAGATACGTTTACCACTTCTTTTCCCATTGAGACTCCACTCCTAGCTGCCGGAGAGGTCCTTTGGATGTTTTGATCTTGTTTCTACCTCTTACAGGGTTCCCATCAGTTAGTATGGGTCCACCACTGTAGCCTCTTTGAGGATTAGTTTTACCAGGCATAGTCCTGCCTTCTGTAGTTGAGGTGCCCCCTCGCTACTCGAGTTCTTTTTACTCCTTTGGAATGAGATTGCCCCTTTACACACTTTACAGCGGGTATATCTCTTCCAGCTTTCTTGAGAGATGTCGTTCTGATGTCTTCTCCCCTTTTTGTGTAGGGTCGGAGTTCTTTAGGAGATCTTGACAGCATTTGAATACTCATGGCCACGACGACTTGTCCTCTACCATGTGGTTATCAGATTGCTAGAAAGGGTTCCCTAGGTGGCTCTGCCCTTAAAATTCCCATTTACTTATCTCTTTTTCCCTCACATCCCTACACAGATGCGTGTTGGGCTGATGTTGAGGTGACTTTTGACCTTCTATTCTGTTGTTTGAAATGAACAGACAGATAGTTGAGTTTACCTGGTAGAGAGGACCTGACAGGGCACCTGGCAGGGACTCCTCGCCACGCTCTCGTTTACCCTGTCCTGATCAGACAGGCATCAGAGCCTGACTCTTTATTCACTCAGTTGAAATGACTGGGTGGGTATTGAGCCCTTATTCATCTGCAAGACCGCACTGGCTACAGCAGATGTTGAAGCTTACCCGTTGAGTGAGCCCGACAGAGTCCCTGGGAGGCGCAATTCCTCAACGTTTCTTTCTTTTACCTCGGATGCCCTGTAAAAGACTAAGCAGGCTTCCATTTCGTGGTTCATGAGCTTCTTGCTGAGGTCAGGCAGAAGTAGTGGCCACCCCAATCCACTGTTCCGAAAGGAGCAGGAGGGGCGGGATCCTTTCACCCTCTACCCGCTGTCCAGATGCGGTCAGCCTGGTAGTTGGTTTTACTTTACCGTTGAGTGAGCCCGACAGAGTCCCTGGGAGGCGCAATTCCTCAACAACCCTTTACTTCGGATGTCCTGTAAAAGACTACGCAGGCTTCCATTTCGTGGTTCACGAGCTTCTTGCTGAGGTCAGGCAGAAGTAGTGGCCACCCCAATCCACTGTTCCGAAAGGAGCAGGAGGGGCGGGATCCTTTCACCCTCTACCCGCTGTCCAGATGCGGTCAGCCTGGTAGTTGGTTTTACTTTACCGTTGAGTGAGCCCGACAGAGTCCCTGGGAGGCGCAATTCCTCAACAACCCTTTACTTTGGATGTCCTGTAAAAGACTAAGCAGGCTTCCATTTCGTGGTTCATGAGCTTCTTGCTGAGGTCAGGCAGAAGTAGTGGCCACCCCAATCCACTGTTCCGAAAGGAGCAGGAGGGGCGGGATCCTTTCACCCTCTACCCGCTGTCCAGATGCGGTCAGCCTGGTAGTTGGTTTTACTTTACCGTTGAGTGAGCCCGACAGAGTCCCTGGGAGGCGCAATTCCTCAACACCCCTTTACTCGGATGTCCTGTAAAAGACTACGCAGGCTTCCATTTCGTGTCTTCTTTACTTTTGCTGAGGTCAGACAGAAGTATCGAGTCACCCCAATCCACTGTTCCGAAAGGATCAGGAGGGGCGGGATCCTTTTCACTTTCCACCCCGCTGTCTAGATACAATCAGGCGGGTAGCTGGTTTTACTTGGTAGAGAGGGCCTGACAGAGCACCTGGCAGGAACTCCTCGCCTCTTTCCCTGAGTGTCCTATTCTGATCAAATAGGCACCAGATTTTGTGACTCTTTTGTTTGCTGTCCTGAGTTGATCAGACAGATACTGAGTCACCCCAATCCACTGTCCTGAAATAGGCAGGAGGAGATGGGATCTTTTCACCTTCTATCCTGTTGTTTGAAATGAACAGACAGGAAGCTGGTTTGACTTACTTGGTAGAGAGGGCCTGACAGAGCACCTGGCAGGAACTCCTCGCCATCCTTTTCCCTGAGTGTCTTGTTCCGATTAGGAAAACACCAGGCTTTGTGATTTCTTTGTTTGCTGACCTGATTTGGTTATGCAGATACTGAGTCACCCCAATCCACTGTCCTGAAATAGGCAGGAGGATTTGGAACCCTTTCACCTTCTATTCTGCTGATTCGATATAGTCAGACAGATAGTTGGTATGCTTTTGCTACCTTACTTATGGTTCTTCTCTTGGCTCTACCCTTGCTACGGGGTAAGGCCAGAGGAGAATCCCTTTACCTTTTTCACCCTTGAGGTGATCTTTACTTTTGATTCTCGTTTCTGCTATGCCCTCGCTATAGGGCAAGGCTATAGGAGAATCCCCTTACCTCGTTTTCACCTTTTTAGGTGATTTTTACCTTTAGTCCTTCTCTGGGCTCTGCCCCTACCACAGGGTACGGCCATGAGAAGACCATGCTACCAGTTCACCATTTTGGGTGATTCTTGACTTGTGCACTGCTGTTTTCACCCTCCTCTAGGCTCTACCCTCGTTGTAGGATAAGGCCAGGGGATGGGTTTCCTACCTCCTTCCACCTTTGCTGATACCTTTTCGTTCTTTTACTTGGGCTCTCTACTTTACTTTCTGTGGCTTAGTCGGTCAACGCCAACACGAGCGGTTCACTAGTTGTTCGCCACTCCTGTTGGGGGTCCGTTTGTTGACCTCGATTTTGCCCAGACCCGGGCCTAAAGAGTTGACTTGGTCAAATTGACCAAGCCAGACCCTATGGCCCTCCCCACTGGGTTCAGTGGGTCGAGTCGAGTCTGTCGAGCCCGAGCTTGGACCCTGGGTCAACCCGGTTGACCAGGTCAACCATAATTGACCAAATGAGACCCTTTAAGCCTAAAATCTTTTTTTAATTTATTTTGCATGGTTTCTTGAGCTCGAGCCCCACCCCCTTGACTCCCTTGACTGGTTTGACCAAGTCAATCGTTGACTTGGTCAAACCAAGTCTTAAATAGGTTTAAATAACCTATTTAGAGCCCAATTAAGTCCCAATTAATGCCCTTAACCCCTCCAAACGTTTTAAAACTCCAAATCCCGCCTAAATCACTCCCTCTCTCTCGGATATTGATCCTAGATCTCATCTCCACCGTCCAAGAGAGGAGAGGGGATTTAAATAGTGAAATTTAGGTTTTGGAAAGGGACTTTTTTTTTCTTGCTCTCTCTCTAGGCCGCCTCAACACTTGAGATTTCGTGTGAAAGCTCTAGAGAGACTCCTCTCCCTTCCCCACGTCAAACCCGACCGTTTAAGGCCGCCGCCGGCGAGTTCTCCGGCGACCCGAGGAGAGCTACGTTCCAAGACGTTTCGGGACCGATCCAGGACATTTCGGGACGAGGTTTCTTCTTCAAATAGGAGCGTGGACAGTCTACAAGTGCAACAAGCCAGAAATCCCTCGATTCTATCGAGTATTTTCGGTATAATCCTAAACCCTAGTTGGAAACACTTAGATTTAATTAGGTTCGCATATTGTACGTTTTAGATTCCGAAAAATAGCCCCCACGGATGCTCTTCATACCTGTAATCTACAGTAAAATTTCGTGGGATTTCGTTGAGTGAATCGAGAGAACGAAACGAAAAATGGTTCTAGGGCTCGGAATCTGTTCTGCATGAGCGGGAGCCATTTTGAACCGTTGATCTACTGATCAACGGTCCGGAAACCGCCGTTCCGAGCGGGATTTGGACCAGGGATCTGATCCCGCGGCGTGTTCTCTCGTGCGACCCGATCGTGGCCGTTCATTTCGAACCACGCCGGATCAGACGGGTGCAAGTCCTCGTCCTACGTGGATGAGTGAAAGCGCGTGGACCCCACGCGTTTTTCAATCATCCCGTGATGATTGCGCCGTCTCCGGAGTCCGCGCCAGCCAACGGGAGGCCGCCGTGTGGCGCACCGAGCCGCCGCCCGCGGTTTCGACTGCCGTCGCCGCGTGTCAGCCCGCGATTGGCCGCTGCCATTTGATATAATTCAAATTAATTTTAAATTAATTTTAAACCTATTTTGCATTCAAATATTCGTAGAAAATCCGTTTTTTGTCCGATTTTTGCGCATAATACCTCGTTTTGATTGTATTTTTATTCTCCATCTATTAAAAATTTTTTTTATTAAAATGAACTATAGATTTTTTTAATTATTTTAAAAACAGTAAAAATACTTATTTCTTATTATTATTTAAATTAGTATTTTACTATTCTTATTATATTATTATTCAATTATAATTATATATCATAATTACTGTTATTTTAAGTTATTATTTTATTATTTTGTAGTTATCTATTATTATTATTAAAATTATTACTATTATTATTATTATTTTAAGTATTTGCTATTTTAAACATTTTAATATTATTTTATTACTTTAAAGCTTCCAAAATTGATAACTTTCCCATTTCAATTCGGATTTTTGCGCACAACGTCTTGTTTTGAACGTATTTAGATTCTGCACATCCTGGAGTTTGCAATGCACAAATATTTTTAGTATTTCTGTGTTTATTTTGAAAACAGCAAACTGTATTATTTTCAAATATTATTTTTAGTATACTTAAACTTCGAAATTACATAACTTTGTCGTTTTAAGTCCGCTGTCAACGCACAGCACCTTGTTTTGTATGTACTCTGAATTCTGCATATTTTGAAACTATTTTCAGATGAAAATCATGTATGAATTTGCTGTTATTACAAAAACAGTAAATCTACACTATTTTAAAATACTATTTTATTATATTTAAAACTTCGGAAATTCGTATCTTCGTCGTTTTAAGTCGGATTTTGACGTGTAACCCCTCGTTCTTTTCAGAAAAGCGAGCTTTGTGTTTTGAAACTATTTCCAGCCCCTGATTTTGGCTGTTTTGACAGATTCCTTTTTTTTTTGGGCATTATTTGATTATTTAATTATTATTTACTCAATTAGTATAATAATTACTTTCAGGATACAAATTATTTTTAAATCGTTTTGATACCGTGTGAGAGTAGTCAGCGGGTCTCCCATATATCTATTATAAATAGATTTATTTTAAATTATCTATTTTCCTAAAAATTTATTTAGTTTTAAGTATTTTTTTAAAGTATTTTAAAACTATATATACTTTAAATCCTAATTCTGGAAGACCCGCTATTTCACGAAATTTTTAGGCTTGGATTCTATGGATGAAGAGCAATCATGGGGGAGTGGGTTAGTGAATGGTTGAGTCCCAATCATTCACTAATCATCTCTTTAGGTGTCTTTACTTTTTTTATCTTTCGTAGATTGCATGTGTAGGTCGTCGCACTACCACCACTTAGTTTAGGTTCTCCTAGATCTAAGGACATGGTGTGTTTATTTATTTACTGTACTCCCATGCATTTATTATCCCGAGGGTTAGTGTAAACATCACTTTAAACTCCTACAACGTAGTGACACCCTAAGGACAAAAATTATGGACCTGTCTAGCGAACTTAGAAGTTTTCTAGGAGCTAGGATAGATCCCAGAACGACATGAAAACTTCAACACTTGAACCTAGTGACATCATAAGCCTTTCATAATTTTCTGGAAATTTTTAGGAGCTTTTAGAGCCCTTAATTAACCAACCCTAATTAATCTGTTAAATAAGGCCCCGAGACCTTCCGAAAAATGCAATAATTACATATTAGGTCAGAAAATTACCCATAATAGCTTGATTTGTTCAGAATCTGACCCTTGACCTTTGACAAATAGGGCTCCCTAGTTTGACTTCAGGTTGACCCCTAATTTGATCATAGGTGGAATTTACCTTTTTGCCCCTAATAAATTATTAAAAATTATTAAAAATCCCAAATTTTCTCCAAACACTTGGGATCACTTTCTCAGGTCATCCCTGACTTTTGGGAGTGATTCCAATCAGTTTGGAGCTCATTTGGATCAAAACAGTAAAAAAGGGCCCTTTCTTAGTTAATTTAGAAAATCCCCTTAAATACCCCGACCTTAGAAAATCCATAACTAATTGTAAAAAAAATTCCAAATTAGACAAACTCACTTGCATTAGACTTCAATTAGGGCCTAGTATTTATTGAAAATCTTATGTTTCCAGAAATTGACCTAGATTAGAAAGTCAACATTTTGGTCAACCGTAGTTCATTTAGGGCCCGAAACTTAGAAAATTCATAACTTTGCCTAGAGAACTCCGATTTCAGTCTACTACCTGTCTAACTACTCGTATTAAGGTCTAGTATTTTCCTAAGGTGATAGGAGACCCAGAATTAGCCTTTTTCCCATAGTGACTTTTCGGACCCTTAGTCTAGTTCCTAGGAGGACCTAGAACTTTCTAAAATTGGCTAATACAATTTAAACTTCAAATATGATTACCCTAAGATCTTAAAACTGATCAACAAATTGAAATGATTAAAAATGAATCTAATTCACTAATATTTGAATTTCAATTAAAACATCCTTTTCAGACTTCCAACATACCTGAACTCTAGATAATTTCAACTAACTATCCTGCCTAGGATCTATCCAAACCACACTAGCCTTATACACACATAGAATGGTTTGCTAGGGCACCACTTCTAGATCTAGGTTAGGCCGCTGTGTTTTATTTTTCTGCTGTGTGCCGGAGCTTTCCGTGGTTTTCACTGCATGCTGTTTGAAAAATGATTGGTGTGTTTGCTTACTTTTTCTGCACTCTGGATGTGAACGTTAGACTTACCCATAGGTTAGGAGCGCTATATATATACTGTTCTTCCGTGCAGGTGGCCATGCTCATGCTGATAAAAGGGGGGAGCAATGTCATGATTTCTAATAATGTGTTTTATGCAGGTGCTTGCTCAGCTCCCCCTAAATAAAAATGAGGGCTAAAATTATTAAATAATTATAATTGCTACAGATGGAGCTGCTTAGCCCTCAGAGCATGGCTTGGCACAGGGTCAATGGTGTTAGCATTTTCATTTTCATATAAACTGCTTGGGATGATTATTAGGATAACCTTGCAGGTGATTTAGAATTTACTGCTTTTTCAATAAATGTAAATTTGTATGTAATAATTGTTAAGAGTTGTGAAAACAACCTTTGAGTTGGGATATTCTTATCCAGCTTGAATTCTAAAAGAGGAAGGCATCCCTAAGGGGAGAGTCTTCTTCCATTTGGAAGATCGAGCTGGATGGCTTTAGATATCCAAAGAGAAAAAGCAATACCTCCATATTGGGGGAATTGTTTCTTCGTTTGGATATTCAAGCCACGACGGATCCAAGGAGTCTAAGGAGGAGTGATCCAAGGAGTCCAAGGAGAGGATACCCAGGAGATTGAAGATGTTGAAGATTGAAGACCCAATATCCCACTCAAAGTTGTTGGCGTCTGTCATAGGCTTAGAAAATCCGGGTTGTTGGCAGTGGTGCCCGGCCACTTTACTTTTCTGCATACCCTGGGTTGTAATTAAAGGGCAGTTGGCCTATGGACATTTACTTGATTAGTTTGATTTATATTGATGTGTTTACCTGATTGTGCAGTAGAAATACCTGCTTTTCTAGGTTTATTCATTGCATGCCGATCTTTGTTTTCGCCTGGATATCGTTAGGCTCTTTAAGGATTATAAAAATTTTTATACTCATAACTAATTTTCTAATATTTTAAGGCTTTAAATAACATAGAAACTTAACGAACCTAGGAAATTGCCGGAATCGTCCGGGGTCGCATGCATATTACTGCATCTTCTCACTCCTTCTAATAAGACATCTCCCTGCCTGCGGGTAGAGTCCGGATAATCTGGCCTATGAGGATAAAGTGCCGGACCTAGGGAGACTCAGTCTTTTTCAAAAAAAATTATTTTCTATAAGCCTGTTTTTAAAGTTCTATAGCATTCATGAGCTGACATTTCAACTAGCATGCATTGCATTAGAAATCAATTTAATTAAAATTTAATTGCATTAGTTAGGGGCATTCACCCAACATAAGTCCAGGACCACTTAGGAAATCCTCTAGATGTCGGTCCTCTTTCCAATAAACTATACCTCCCACCCATCTTTCATAATTGACCTGATTGCATGGTTTTGAAGCGATTAGGTGGTTAGCTGGCTCCCCCAATCCAGGCCGGGATAAGTCCAGGTTTTGCATTGCATTAGCTAGGACACTGGTCTTAGTGTGTGTCGAACACTAAGTCCAACCTAGATTTAGGATTCGAGGCTACTACATTCGGTCTCGTAGTAGGCCTCAAATAGTAGGTAGGTCCCTTCTTCTCAGGGACCCTAAATCCTACTTATCTGCGTCACAGGATGACGCCACCTCCATCCTTCTCTCACGCATGTGATTGAGTGTTTGATTTTTCTTCTTCCAGTTTCCATTTAGTACCCTAGAGCCTCCGAGTGCTGGTATGAGCCACGCATGTCGATTCAGCCCTTCGGACCTTTCTTCCCTTTGAGTAGGATTTCCTAGTTTATACCCATGTGTCAATCCCACTTTAGGATAGGATAATGTATGATCCTTAATCGAGAGTTTTCTCAGGCTCCGGCCTGGGATGTAATTAACCACGGGGGCTTGCGCCCGTGGGAAACTTGGTCTCCACAATCTACTAAACCCCATTCGAGCTCTTGCATCGGATGGGGGAAACCCGTGATTTGGTCGTGTATATTACTACCCATCGGGGTGTGTCGGTGAAAGCCTCTATCCTCAATGGTTAGTCGTATGCACGATCCAATCTGTCCCTTCCAATCGACCCGTTCGCGCGGTGCTCTTTCGGAGGTCCACAATAAAAAATAGCATCTTTTTGCACACTGTACTCTAACCAATCAGAGTATTCATCAAACCATTTTGAATTGAACCTACGTGCAATATTTTCATATAAAGTTTGAGGAAATTGATGAATTCTCGGTTGATGAGGTCCCTTCAGTAGATAAGATCTTCGAATCTTATCTCTATCATTAACATCATAACTCCAAATAGGAAGTCGGAGTCCTGGATCTGATGGTAGATTATTAATATCAATTTCTACTCGCTCTTTTCTCTTTAAATAACGCTCCATTATTTAACCATAAAATGAAATTTATTACAAAGAAAAAGCAACCGTCAATTAAAATATTTACATCATAACAAACAAGTATGCTTATACAATAGAAACTTCAACTTAAACATTAAAAACTATGCTATGCTTATTTTATTAACTAAATGCCCATTTATAGAAATATCATGACTTAGATAATGAATTAACATGGATGAAAGCTTTCACAACTAGGACTGTTCATAAAACATATCAAAGTTATGAACAAATATAATTATGGCTTTGTTTGGTTCATAAACATCTCAATGTTACATCATATTATTAAGAGCTATCAGTTGTTTGATTTGGTGACATTTCTAAATAAGAAATTTATGAATAATATGAATCAAAAACATATTCTTTTACATATAATATTTACATCTGAACAATGCTGAACTAAACAGCCCAATGATTTCTCTATAGCTAGACACAATATAGATGAGAAAATTTAACCATATAAAGTGTAATTCACAGTTTTTTTTTTTTTTGCTTCTGATACATAACTGAGAAAAAAATACCGTTTGGATTCCTTTTCTTTTTACCGTTCTATAATCTGTGAGATACTCTTGTTTCTAGGCTAGGATTTCTGAAAGCTAAGCTGAATCCTACTCTTGAAAGTTGAATCTATAAGCTATTAAACCATAAATAATTGATGAAAAAATAGTGCTACTAAAATCTAAGAACTGAAAAATAAATAGTGCTTCTAAAAATCTAAGAAATCTAGTTGTTTGCATTTGAATGAGGAGTAACTGTAGAATCAAAAAATTTCGACGGAAGAAGCGAAGAAATCAGCGAAAGAATCAAAGAAATGGGCGGAAGAACGAAAAAAATGTCGAAGAAGACTTACCAGAGCACTTAGAATGATGAAAAATTAAGTCCTTTCCGGTCGCCTCCTCCGATTCAAGCTTCAAGAACAAAAAATCAAAACAGCCGGAGATGTAGATGGCGATCGCGTTCGTTTGGAGCCAGGGGCGGAATCGCGTTCGTTCGGAGCAAACAGCGGAGCGACCGAGCGAGTATCGCGTTATTTTTTCGTTCGGCGGGGCAAATGTGGAGAAAAATCTGATATTATGGCAAATTTTAACCTATTGAAGGGCAAATTACTTAACAGCCCTTACACTTAAAGGGATTTTACATTTTTTCAGGGGGGGGCAATTGCCCCCCTGCCGCTACAGTGATTCCGCCCCTGGTTAGAATGACTTGATATATTGTAGATGTGTTTATTTTATGTGGAGAGAGAAAATTGATCTAAAGTTTGGTGCTACTTATAACATCTTTACTTCTTTAGCACCCTGATTCTGAGAATTAAAAAGGCCTTATTGCTGAAAGTCAAGAGCTGGAAAAATCATATGGAAACCCAAACTGTGTCTGAAATATATTGATGTGGGGATTATTTTCTTTTTTCAAGCTCGAGGCTTCTTTTTTTCGTGGATGTTGATGTGGGGCTTTTTGTTCTCTTGTACAGCGATCAAGAACCATTTCAGTTTGTCTTTGAGTTTCTGTGATCTATGAAATTGGTGCAGGTTCGTAATTTTCATGAAGTTATCCCCTTAGATGGCTTTGTTTTTTCTAGGCAAGTACAGTGGATTTCTTATTCCTCGTTTTTTTTTTTTCTGCTGGTATTATAAACGCTCTCTTTGAGTCCAGGCCACGGTTTCATTCTCTTCTTGATTGGCTCTTAAGCGTTTTTCTTCAGTTTAGGCTAATATTTTGGTCTACCTGCATTGCCTTATAGACTTTGTTCTAGTTATCCTATGATGAATATTTAGTTATTTTTTATTTCAGTTTAATTATTGTGGAAGGGGTGTAAAACAGTTGAGTTTTGGCACTATCAATCGGAAAGCGAGCTTGAACTCGAGCTCGACCTTGAGTCAGCACAAAAGGCGAGCTCGTTCCACTATAAACGACTCGAGCTGGCTAGCGAGACTTCAGCGGAAGCTTTCGCACGTGCTCCAACAGGCATGCTTGGTTCAGCGGGAAATGCATGATAAATTTTTTTTCTAAATCCAGTTTACCGCCCAAATCCATTTATCCCACCCGAATTATGCTTTTACCACTCATATCCTTTATATATAAATCCAGTTTTTTAGTTATTTTTAATATTTTTTTTATAAAAGTTGCAGCATTTATTATAAAACATTTATTAAAAGTAATATAAATATGTTTAATTACTAGTTTTTTAAAATATTAATCTATTTATATACTAATTTTTTTAATATTAATAATGATTCGAGCTTGCTTGCTAGCTCGTGAGCGGAGTCTCATCAAACTCGGGTTTGAGCTCGAGCTCAAGCTCATGGTTTGATAAGCTCGACTAGCGAGCATGCTCAGCTCACTTACACCCCTACGTGAAAGATTCTATGCAATTTTGGTAAACACCTTTTTGTGGCTGTAATTAATTAACTTTTGCCTTTGTACCCCTTCTTTATTGTTTGAAGAAATTATGTGCTCTGCTCTAAAAATTCTATAATAATAATAATAATAATAAACTTATGCACTCTCCAGCAAAAGACACAGCTCATCTTGGTTTGTTGGTTGAGAACTTATGCTTTCAACTCAGAGGTCTTGGGTTCGAGTCTTTGTGTATGCGTTGTGTGTGTGAATTTATTTTAAATGACCTAAATGTAAAAAAAAAAAAAAAAAAAAAAACTCCCCAGCAAAAGCATGCAAGGTTAAGGAGGAGTTGAAATAAATAAAAAAATAAATAAATATCTGATATGATGACAAGACATGTTTGCTACCATAAATGACTTGAAGTTTAAATAAAAAATAAAATTTTATTGGGAGCACGTTCTTGACATGATGTAGATCTGAGTTTTGTTTTGTTTTGTTTTTTTTTTAAATAGACACCTTATCTGTAATAAGAAAAAAAAAGTTATTAGGACCTGTAGGGGCACGTGCCCGTCCTCCGAAAATGGCCTGGATACAACAATTTTTGCGAGAGCTTTATCTCCATCTGAGTTCAGGCATTTTAATTTTTATCTTCTTTTTTGGGAGAAGTTATTGTCTACGCAATTCGAATGCAGAGTAAAGTTCGGATGCCTACATATTTATTGTTTATTTTACTTCATATTTTTTGATATATAATTTTTTCTACGTATTTTTGTGTATTTAGTGAGTATTATTTATTTGTTGCTTATTTGTAGGGGTGTCAATTTCGGGTCACGGGTCGGGTTCGGGTCGAACCCGGAACTAACTCGGGTTCAAACGGGTCAACCCTAACCCGACCCGGGTAGACAAACGGGTCGGAAAATCGAACCCGGACCCGACCCGGCGAGTTGCCAGGTTGACACGACCCGACCCGGTGTGGGTGGCCGGCGGCGGAGGACGCGAGCTCGGCGGGCGGACGCGAGCGGGGCAGCGCGGGAGCGGGCGCGCTGAGCAGCGTTGGGCACGCGGGTGCGCGGCGGGCGCGGGCGAGGTCGGGCGCGGTCGGGCGCGGGCGCGCAGTCGCACTGAGCACGCGGGCTCGCTGCGAGCGCGGTCGAGCATGGGCACGCGGGCGCGCTGAGCACGCGGGCAGCGCGGGCATGCGCGGGCGGGCAGCGCGGGCGGGCAGCGCGGCGGGCAGCGGGCAGCGCGGGCGGGCAGCGCGGCGGGCAGCGGGCAGCGCGGGCGGGCAGCGAGCAGAGGCGGGATTCGAAATTTTTTGAATTAAATGGGTTGGCGGGTTGACCCGACAACCCGTCGGGTCAACCCGAACCCGACCAATTTTTTAAACGGGTCGATTTCTGGAACCCGAACCCGACCCGTTTTGAAATCGGGTCGGGTTCAACCCGGATTTTCCGGGTCGGGTTTTCGTGTCGTGTCAAATATTGACACCCCTACTTATTTGTCACGAAATAATTATGTATCAAAAAATACACAGTAAAATAAGTAGTAAATACGCAGCATTTGAACCTTACTCTGTGTTCGAATTGCGTACACAATAATTTCCCCTTTTTTGAGCTATGCCATAGGTTTTGATTTTACAGATATTGCTGATGCTCTAGAGCTCTTGCTCTTATTTTGTTCGAGTATTGTTGCTCGCTTGTTTCTCATTTTTCTTTTCTTACATGTAATTGTTTCCTTTTTATTTGATTAATGAATGGGCTTTGCCCCTAATTTTCCCAAAAAAAAAAAAAAAGGCTTGGATACAGGATTTATGCATGGTTTGAGCAGGATTTGATTAAAGAAGCGTGCGAGCTAAAGAAAGATGACTACCTTCGTAACGAGCAAGTTCTAGTTGTCGTCGTTACCTCCAATCTAATAGACGAATTGCAAGGAGGTGAGAATTTAGATCGGTTAGGAAGGAAAATCGTCAATTGCAAATGAGACGAAGAAGTTATTTAGCGACTCGTTCAAACATCTACCTACAAGCGTATGCGAGATAGGCGAAGGAGAAGGCAACGAAAAGTATGGATGGGGAAAATTTAAAATCAACAATTCATGCCCTCCAAAAAAAAATTTTGACTCCGCCACCGAATTTAATACTACCGCTATTTAACAATTTCTAGTCTTGTATGTCATTAATATATATATATATATATATATATATATATATATATATATATATATATATATATATATATATATATATATATATATATATATATATATATATATATATATATATATATATATTTCTTAATAACTGAAATAAAATTCATTAGGCATGAAATAAGTTTTAATATAAGTAATTACATACTCATATTGGTGTTATTTTTAATCATTATGGTTTAACACAAATGAACCGAAAAATAAAATTCTCTTTACATTGGCTCGTTATGGTAGTGGCAGATTAGATTATAGGAACAAGGAGAATTTTTAAGGAGTGTAAGCTAATTAAATAGTAAGAGCATAAATTACATAATTAAGATTTAAAAGGAGCAAATATCAAAATTAATTTAAATTTTCTTTAAAAAATCTTAAATAATTATGAGTTCTTTAGAAAATACAAAATGATTTTAGGTTTTCAAAGAAAGCCTAATTTTTTTTTTTATTTTTTTTTATTTTCAAGTAGACATTTATGGCATAATTACATTATTAAATTTCTTATTAAATTTAGATTATAATTATTTAAAGTAATTATAAAACTCAAATTATAATTTAAAATTTAAAAATTAAATATATTTTTTCAAATTTGATTAAAATTGTTTAATTTTAAAATGAAGTCAAATATTTTTTAAAATTAATCTTAATAAAATATATGATAATTTCATTTGGATTATTTTTTATTTAATTATTTTAAACTATATCTTTCAATAAAATTTAATAAGAAAATAAATTTTAATTTTATGAAATATTTTAAATATTTATAAGAAAATTTTAATTAATTATATGTATATAATTTTTTAATATTATCTTAGGTTTTGGAAAAAAAATCTGCATATATAGTTTTGTATTTTGCTTCTTTTAAAATTTAATCTTAACTGCGCTCCTATTGCTTAATTAGTTGTTATTTATGCTCCTTTTTAAAAATTCCGCAGAAATAACTAACAATGATGTCTTTTTTTATGAAAAAAATAGCTATATATTTTTATAAAAAAAGAAGGCTAAAAAATTATAGTCAATTGCATATAAGGGTGTCAATTCGGGTCAACAGGTCGGGTTCGAGTCGAATCCGGAATTGACCCGGCACTATTCAGGTCAACCCGAGCCCGACTCATTTTTACAAACGGGTCAGGTTTCCGGACCCGAACAAGACCCGATTCGGGTCTGGGTCAACCCAACCCAACACGAATGACCCGGAGTTGACCCAAAATTGCTAGTTTTCGGTTCAATCTTTGATTTTCGGGTAAAAACGGGTCAATCTCGGGTTTTCGGGTCAAATATGAGTTTTCGTATCACTTTCGGGTCAATTTCGAGTTGCTGGTCAACCCGAACCCAACCCGGTTTTTAAAACGGGTTAATTTGTTGAATCCGAACCCGACCTGTTTTGGGTTCGGGTTGACCCGAACCCAGATTTTTCCGGGTCGGCTTCGAGTCGTGTCAAAAATTTACACCCCTAATTGCATAACATACATGATGGCAAAATTATTTTTCTTTTAAATAATGAAGAAAAAAAATCATTCTATCAATTCATCAACCCATATGTACCTCCAACTAAAGTTGATCTGAGTTTTCAAATACAAATTAGACACGCTTGTGTATTCCAATAGGGGGCGTGAGTTTTCAAACACAAATGAGACTCGTTTAAGTATCTCAATCACACACATTTAGAATGACAATTTTTTTTTTTAAAAAAAATAATGCAATAGCAATATAAAAGTGTAACATAAGCTTGACAAATAAAATATAAAATATAAAATATAAATTATTCCAAGAATATTCTTAATTTGAAACTAATTAATAAATTTTAAAATTTTTATTTAATAAATAAATTAAGAATCACATTATGGTATTCTCAAATTTTGAATATCCATTAGAGAAATTCGACAACCCTTTGCCTTTCAAGTCACCAAATTTGAACGAAAGATTTGCAATCATTAATGAAATATATATATATATATAGAAAATTTTGCAGGAATTTAGTGTTATAGCTATTCCAGTTAGGAGAAATTATTCTGTGTGAAGTCCGAACGCAAAGATGTATTTAGACTGTGAGTATACATAGTGTGTTTATACATACAATATATATATATATTATGTACACACTCGCTAGTCTGAAGATAACTCTGCATTTGACCTTGCACTGAATAATTTCTCCCCAACATGCAAGAAATTATTCTATGTGAAGTTTGGATGTAGCTCGGCATCCGGTACTCTAATTAAATCATGTCACATAGTTTGAAGATGTGGATATTCAAATTGTTTTCTTTTTTAATTTTAATCTTATCAGCCCGATCGACCCGACCCACATTGTTCTGCATTCCGTTCAAATTTATGTTTTAGGGTTGACTCTCTTTTTAAAATGAAAATAACAGCAAAAGCTCCGCAATATATAGAATTTTAGCTAAATAAACTTTTGATATCTTGTGAGGAAAAAAAGAAGAAGAAGAAGAAGAACTGATGAAGATGAATAATGATTTGGAGGAGAACATTGCATCCTTTAGAGCAGATGATACACCTACAGAACGCGGAGTCTGAAAGGCAGTATGCAAACGCCAAGAAAGAGGAAAACTTGAAGTTGAAAGAGCTGCAGTCTATAGAAATAATTTTTTTTATACAATTTGGTATTGATATTGATTCATAACAAAGAGCTTATATTGTATTCTTATATTAATATTCTTTTTTATTTTTTGGTGGTTTGTGTTTTGACATACAACAATTGTTACTTACAAGTTGAATTTTGAATGCATATTTATATTTATTTTCTACTTCTTGCCATATTCTTATCTTTGATGTAGAAGACAATAGTGTAGAGGAGAAGTTATTCACTTATATTAGTCTTTTTGTTATGTCCAAATTTGTGTATTTGCAGCGTATTTATTATGTATTTGTTCCGTGTGTATTTGTTGCATATTTTCTGCTTATTAGTTGTGTACTTACTACATTAGTCATTTTTTACCTCCGCTGGTTAATTTGTTGAGAATTCTGCAAGCATAAAACTAATTCCTCACATAAAATATGAGACGAGTGTAACAATAAATTGAAACAATATTATATTGATAAAATAGATTAATCAAATCTCGAATCGAATCTCTCCCTATTTGTATCTTTCAAATAGAAAAAGACAGTATATTGGTCTTTTTATTTAATGAAAATAAATGTATTTATTGCACATTTGTTGCTTATTTGCTACGTATTTGATGAATATTTGCTACATATTTGCTGTGTTAGTTGTTTTCCGTCTTTATTAGTTAACCTGTAGATAATTCTGCAAGCTCAAAACTAAATCCTCACAAAAAAATTTGAGATAAGTGTAACAATAAATTGAAGCAAGATTATATCAATAAAATAGAACGAATCAAATCTCGCCCTATATGTGTCTTAGATTATCAATGTATTTGTTGCGTACTGGATGCATATTTGATGCATATTTTCTGTATATTTATTGTGTATTTATTACCTATTATATTGGATAGTTCTGAAATAGTTTGAAAGGAAATACTTATAATTTATTGAGTTTAATTGCAGGTTTACTTCCTTTCGTAAAATTACCTTCCACCTTATACAAGATATATTATGAAAAAAACAAGTCTATTTGTCTAAAAACCATATTGCTTATTTAATTTCTTTATATTCATATTTGCTTTACTATTTGAAGAAATGATGTCAACTTTTAGTTCTCAAATTCTTGTGCGTTATCAATGTTGATTCAAGCTTGTATTTGGTTCGATATGTTATTGAATTTGTATAATAACTCAAACAGACTTAATCATTCATTGTAATAACATTAGTTGTTTTAGTTTGATACGTTATTGAACATGAACGTGTGCTTTCACATGCATTTACAATGTTATTCATTCAGTATATTGAATGTGCATCCATAATTAAACTTGTAAGAAAAAAAAATTATTGAAAAACTTTCAATATAACCTCATTGTGTATTTAATATTGATATATCATTAAAAAATTATCTTGATCGGGCATGAATCTCAAGGTAAAATCAAGTCGGAAATTTCAAAAATTAAATACGGGATCACCTGAACTCCGATTTCAGCAAACTTATAGTCAAATTGAGCTTCTCGAAAATACGAACCCAATGACACCAAATTCGACTCAATCTGAGCCCAAATGAGTCCAAATCAAGGACTTGAAGTGCTATTGGAAAGTTCGTACCATAATTTGAGTTGCCAAATGGTTTTCAAACATGACAAGCTTATAGTCAAATTGAGCGGCTCGACGAGACAAATTCAACGAGCCCAAGATCGCCAAATTTTGAAATCATTAAGACCTCCAAATGCCTGACGAACGGCAAACGATCAAGGGATTCAATATCGGCCATCCATCCAACCACTCGCCCAATTACCCCTGATCTCTCGTCTATTTACGGGCCATGTCACTTCAAAAAATCTATAAATAGACCCCTCATTTCTCTTGAGAGGGGACCCAAACAAGAAGAAGAATAAGAGAAGGATAGGAGGGAAAAGAAACTCCTCGACCACCACTGGAATTCAGCCCGACGCCCGAGTGATGCCAAAATTTTGCCCGACGCCCAAGTGATACCAGAATTTTGCTCGATGCCCAAGTGACGCCGGAATTCTGCCCGACTCCCAAGTGACGTCGTAACTTTGCCCGATTTCCAAGTGACACCAGAATTCTAAGTGACTCTGAATTCAGCTCGAATACACAACTTATTTGTAATTGGATTTCAATCCGTAAGTGAAGCATTGTAATTTGATCGTCTTAAATTTTAAGGACGAGTCAGCCTCTTGTACCTCAAGTAAACACTAGTGGAATTGTTTCAACTGGGCGTGACCCCATGATTTTTTCCCTTTCAAGGATTTTCCACGTAAAAATCCTGGTGTTATTATTTCTCCCATGTTTGTGTGCTAGATATACGTACAATGCTAAGACGAAATTTTCTAACTCTATTGCCGCGTATATTCTAGCCCGCAATAACTATATATTTGATAAGTATTTACTGCATATTTGTTATGTATTAGCTGCATATTTGTTGCGTATTTTATGCATGTTATATGCACAGAGGCGGAACCATTCGGATGTGAGGGGGGGGGGGGGGGGGCAAAAAAAATAAAAAATTAGAGGAGGACTATTTTTGTAATTTTGCCCCCCTCAAATATTTATTTTGCCCTAATGAATCGGGTTTCGCTCTCTCATCCCGCTTCAGCGCTTCTCCTCTCCGAGCTGCGAGCGACTGAGCGAGAGCCGAGAGGCGAGAGATCGTCTTGGAGGCTTCGACGGCGAGCTGCGAGCGAGAGCAGAGAGACCCCCTTTGACGGCGAGCTGCGAGCGAGAGCCGAGACTCGAGAGATCGCCTTCGACGCCGACGGTGGCCTTTTTCCTCCGTTTGTTGGTTTCTTCTTCCAGCCTATGTATTTTTCCTAGGTTTGTTGGTTTCCTATTTCGCTGTTTTTTTTTTTTTTTTTTTTTACTTGCAATGTTGTCTGGTTTAATGGTTTTGATTTTTATGCCTAGGTTAATAGTGTTGTTCGGTTTTACACTTTAGCTTCCCGTTAGAAATTTTTTTTACTTGCAATGTTCCCTGATTTTCACTGTTTTTTGATTATTATTAAAGCTTAAGAAAAAAAATGAAAATAACATTTCGATTCTTCTTCCCGTTAACTGGATGCTTGGATCTTAAGTCTGTGCTAATATTTAATTGGAAAATATAGTAGTTTTAGGAGAGATTAGATTTTTTAGAAGAAAAATATTGAAAGAGAAAAATTATAGGCTAATTTATAAAGAGGAGTGTGGTTGTAATTGAATTAAGTAGAAGAAATATCTTTGAGAGATAATTAAAAAAAAAAAGAGCAAATACGAGAAAACGATTTTCCAGATTACAAGAATGATTGATAATTTTTAAAGCTTTAGAGTACCAACTATCGACATATATTTTTGATATGCGTACAAGCGAGGAGTTCTCTTCTTTGGAGAGCATTGCTGATTGTGGACCTCCGAAAGAGCACCGCGCGAACGGGTCGATTGGAAGGGACAGATTGGATCATGCATACGACTAACCATTGAGGATAGAGGCTTTCACCAACACACCCCGATGGGTAGCAATATACACGACCTAGTCACGGGTTTCCCCCACCCGATGCAAGAGTTCGAATGGGGTTTAGTAGATGTGGGACCGAGGTTTCCCACGGGCGCAAGCCCCCGTGGTTAATTACATCCCAGGTCGGAGCCTGAGAAAACTCTCGATTAAGGATTATACATTATCCTCTCCTAAAGTGGGATCGGCACAAGAGTATAGAATAGGAAATCCTACTCAAAGGGAAGAAGAAGGTTTGAGCCTTGGATGTGTTTGAATGCATGAGAAATTGATTTGGGCTCAAAAAGGCCTTAATGGGTCAAAATTGACCCAATAAGCCTTGGGTTGACCAAGTCAAAAATTGACTTGGTCAACTCAGCTCTCCATGCCCATGTTTGGGCAAAATTGAGGTCAACAAACGGACCCCCAACAGGAGCGACGAACAACTAGTGAACCGCTCGTGTTGGCGTTGACCGACTAAGCCACAAAAAGCAGAGAAGAAAACATGAGCATCAAAAAGATCATGAATGAAATAATATCAAGGAGGCGGTGGAAAAAGAAAGAGATTCTTCTCCTAGCCTTGCCCCATAGTGGGGGCAGAGCCTAGGAAAGAAGAAACAGAAGCAGCAGTGCATAAGTAAAGAATCACCAAAATGGTGAACTGGTAGTAAGGTCTTCTCCTGGCCTTATCCTTTGACAAGGGTAGAGCCAAGGATAAAACCAACGGTGAAGATCACCTAAAAAGGTGGAAACAAAGTAAGGGGATTCTCCTATAGCCTTGCCCCGTAGCGAGGGCAGAGCAGAAAGGAAAATCAACAGTAAATGTCACCACTAGGGTGAAAAAGGTAAAGGGATTCTCCCTTAGCCTTGCCCTATAGTGAGGGCAGAGCCAAAGAGAGAATCAAGGGTGAAGATCACCTCAAGGGTAAAAAAGTAAGGTGGTATCTCTCCTTGCCTTGTCCTATGGAGTGGGCAGAGCTAAAGAGAGGACCAAAAGTAGAGTAGCAAAAGCACACCAACTATCTGTTTGATTATATCGAATCAGCAGAGTAGAAGGTGAAGGGGGTCCCATCTCCTCCTGCCTATTTCGGGACAGTGGATTGGGGTGACTCAGTATCTGTCTAACCAAATCAGGTTAGCAAACAATGGAATCACAAATCCTGGTGTTTTCCTAATCGGAACAAGACACTCAGGGAAAAGGGTGGCGATGAGTTCCTGCCAGGTGCTCTGTCAGGCTCTCTCTACCAAGTAAGTCAAACCAACTTCCTGTCTGTTCATTTCAAACAGCAGGATAGAAGGTGAAAAGATCCCATCTCCTCCTGCCTATTTAAGAACAGTGGATTGTGGTGACTCAGTATCTGTCTGATCAACTCAAGACAATAAACAAAAGAGTCACAAAAATCTGGTGCCTGTTTGATCAGAACAGGACACTCAGGAAAAGAGACGAGGAGTTCCTGCCAGGTGCTCTGTTAGGCTCTCTCTACCAAGTAAGACTAGCTACCCGCCTGACCGTATCTGGACAGCGGGGTGGAAAGTGAAAAGTATCCCGCCCCTCCTGATCCTTTCGGAACAGTGGATTGGGGTGACTCGATACTTCTGTCTGACCTCAGCAAAAATAAAGAAGACAAGAAATGGAAGCCTGCGTAGTCTTTTACAGGACATCCGAGTAAAGGGGTGTTGAGGAATTGCGCCTCTCAGGGACTCTGTCGGGCTCACTCAACGGTAAAGTAAAACCAACTACCGGGCTGTCCGCATCTGGACAGCGGGTAGATGGTGAAAGGATCCCGCCCCTCCTGCTCCTTTCGAAACAGTGGATTGGGGTGGCCACTACTTCTGCTTGACCTCAGCAAGAAGCTCATAAACCACGAAATGGAAGCCTGCTTAGTCTTTTACAGGACATCCGAGTAAAGAGTTGTTGAGGAATGCCTCTCAGGGACTCTGTCGGGCTCTCTCAACAGTAAAGTAAAACCAACTACTAGGCTGACCGCATCTGGACAGCGGGTAGAGGGTGAAAAGGATCCCGCCCCTCCTGCTCCTTTCAAAATAGTGGATTGGGGTGGCCACTACTTCTGCCTGACCTCAGCAAGAAGCTCATGAACCACGAAATGGAAGCCTGCGTAGTCTTTTACAGGACATCCGAACTAAAGGGTTGTTGAGGAATTGCGCCTCCCAGGGACTCTGTCGGGCTCACTCAACGGTAAAGTAAAACTAACTACCAGGCTGACCGCATCTGGACAGTGGGTAGAGGGTGAAAAGGATCTCGCACCTCCTGCTCCTTTCAAAATAGTGGATTGGGGTGGCCACTACTTCTGCCTGACCTCAGCAAGAAGCTCATGAACCACAAAATGGAAGCCTGCGTAGTCTTTTACAGGACATCCGAAGTAAAAGAAAGAAACGTTGAGGAATTACGCCTCTCAGGGACTCTGTCGGGCTCACTCAACGGGTAAGCTTCGACATCTGCTGTAGCCAGTGCGGTCTTGCAGATGAAGAAGGGCTCAATTCCCACCCAGTCATTTCAACTGAGTGAATAAAGAGTCAGGCTCTGATACCTGCCTGATCAGGACAGGGCAAACGAGAGCGTGGCGAGGAGTACCTACCAGGTGCTCTGTCAGGTCCTCTCTACCAGGTAAACTCAACTATCTGTCTGTTCATTTCAAACAGCAGGATAGAAGGTCAAAAGTCACCTCGACGTCAGCCTAACACGCATCTGCTGTAGCCACCTAGGGAACCCTTTCTAGCAATCTGATAACCACATGGTAGAGGACAAGTCGTTGTGGCCATGAGTATCCAAATGCTGTCAAGATCTCCTAAAGAACCCAACCCTACACAAAAGGGGGAGAAGACATCAGAACGACATCTCTCAAGAAAGTTGGAAGAGATATACCCGCTGTAAAGTGTGTAAAGGGGCGATCTCATTCCAAAGGAGTAAAAAGAACTCGAGTAGCGAGGGGGCACCTCAACTACAGAAGGCAGGACTACGCCTGGTAAAACTAATTCTCAAAGAGGCTACAGTAGTGAACCCATACTAATTGATGGGGACCATGTGAGAAGTGGAAAGAGTATCAAAACATCCGAAGGTCCTCTCAAGTTGCTAGGAGTCGGATCTCAATAGGGAAAGAAGTGGTAAAGTAGCTAAGAGAGCTGACTCTGTATCATAGAATCAAAGCTCAAGGAAGAGGTGATGGTGGCACCTAAGGCACGACGCCCCATATCACCAAGTGAGAGAAAAAGAGTCAAAGTAGTGAGGAAGTATCATCTCCACTAAGCGCAACAATTCTGAGTAAGTAAAATCTCACAGTGGTAACACCCACATAAACTAGTGGGATCCTGTGGGAAGTGAAAGACCTGAACACATTCATAAGAGTAATCCGGCGACTGAGCCTAATGTATGAATGGTAGGATAGGTCACGAAAAGGAGTAGGAGAACTGATCTTTTGCTAGAAGCTCAAAGTTCTCAAAGTAGCGATGTTGATATCCGAGGCAAGGTATACTACATCACTACAAGAAAAATAGCTCTAGGTAGTAAAGGGACATATTTACTACCTGAGGACAGTAATCATGAATATGAATGATAAAATATCAGAAGGGTCACAGTGGTAACACCTACCCTGATCGGGTAGGACCATGTGGGGAGTAGGAGCAATCAACACAACATTCATAGGGCTACTCTAGCAGCTCAGAGTATGGTACAAATGTAGAAAGTAAGTGAGTAAAGAAACTAAGGAGTCGATCTTTCAAATGGAAAATCAGAGCTCCTAAAACTTTGGTGCTAACACCTGAGAACAGGTGTACTACACCACAGCTAAGAAAAATAACTCTGAAGTGTCAGGGGAGCACACTCGACACATAGTACAGTAATCATGAGTGAAATCCACAACAATCAGAAGGTCACAGTGGTAACACCTACCCTAACTGGGTAGGACCCTGTGAGAAGTGGAAGTAACATTATCGCATTCATAAGACCACTCTGGCAGCTCAGAGTAGTGTATGAATGGGGGAGTAGACTGCCGAAAGATGGCAGAAGGGGATTGATCCTTCCTCAGAAAGTCCCAAGCCCACAAGGTAGTGATGTTTAACATTCAAAACACAATGTACTACATCACTTAACAAAGATAATTAAAGTTGTGGAAAATCATACTCAGATATGTGTGCTTTCATCCTTGAGGCAAACACCAAGGCACCTCAAAGGAGAGGGAAGAAAAAGAACTTTAGGAAACTCATGCTTTTAGAGAGTATTATCGGGTTCCTCCTGTGACAAGGGCAACCGATTTTGCTCTACTAAGATCTTCCCTCTTTTTATCACATGTATATTTTTTTTAAGGGAATTGTGATTTGGTTTTGATATCTCATACCATGTTCACCACATGAACAAAACTGGGGAGAGAGAAAATCACATAAGATCTTATAAGAAAATAAATCATTGGTTTTGATAACCCAGACCACATTCAACTCATGTGAATAAACTGGGGAGCACAATCATAGTGAAATCGATGTATAACTAAAATCAATCATTAAGATAGAGGATCAACACTACCACGCCTAACTATCGCAGGATGGTGTGGACCTAGTATCCTACTTCTAAAAGAGTCTAAACTAATGACTTTGACATCCCTAATCACATTCAACCCATATGAATGGACTAGGGGGTATAATCATATTAAAATTAATGCATAATCAAGATCAACATCATGATAGAGGATCAACACTACCATACCTGACTAGCATAAGATGGTGTGGACCCAATATCCTACCTCCAAAAGAGTCTAAATTAATGACTTTAGCATCCCTAGTCACATTCAACCAATATGAATGAACTGGGGGTTACATCTATCATATCAAGACTGATAGGAAGAAGAGAATCTCCTAAGGATAATGGCTCGCTATCACCCCACCTGACTAACATAGGTGAGTATGGACCCAGTATCCTCTCTCAAAAGAGTCAATATAAAAAGACTACGACATCCCCGATCAGATTCAACTCATGTGAATGGACTGGGGGCTTCCGCTATCAGAGCAGAACTGATAGGAAGAAGCCATTCACTTTTTAATAAAGGATCAACATCACCGATCCTAACAAGTACAGGAGGATGTGGACCCAGTCAAAAGTGATAAGTGAGCACATATCCCAAAGGAGTTTTTAGTACTTAACTCCCTCTAATCTTAAAAAGAACCTCAATTTAAATTTACTAACTCAGATCAAGCTCTATACTAGCTAAATCATGACATCTCACTTATATGAGTATTTTCTTCTCTTGAATTGAAATATAATTCAAAAAGGAATTTAAATTAGAGAAAGAAATTTAATTTTTTTTATTTCTTGTATGAGAATACACTTCCATATCTTATAGGATATCAATGTATAATGATGATTTCAAAATCATAATTTCCGGATTCAAGTATCAAAAATATCAAAAGGATATAGATTTTCTGAGATTTAGAAATTTACTAGAAAGGGAAGCCATTTACTTATAACTTTTGGGCTCTTTGAGCCACTTTCTCAACATTCATGTGCTTTGCACAAATTTCAATCACTTGATACACTTTGTGTATCTTTCATTTTTTGCGCTTTGCGCATCTTTTTATTTTTTTGTAACTGGCTTCCTTTTCTAAATCTCTAAAAGAAAACTATTTCTCAGTTGTAAGATCATCTTCCAAATACAAGAGAAGAAGACTTACTTCTCTTGGGTAGGGAAGAAGGATCTACAAAACAAATCATATCCTCCGATAAGAATAAACAGCTTGATTATAAAAATTATGAAGTTTCATTCATCAATATACTATAGTTATCTATGAGATAGAGAATCACAAGATAATAAAGAAAATTTTCACTTCTAAATCCAATTTCAATTTGAAAAAGATTTTAGTTCAAAAGAAGAAATCTCTCAACCCCTAAGATGAGATAGAGAGATCATACTCTTTCATGAGTCATCACTACAAAACTAGTAGAGCTAAAAGAAGTGAGAGAGTCATCATAATTGCAAATTATTATTATTTTTTTATTGATTAATCATCAAAATAAGGGAGAACGAGGTCCTCCAGCCCAAGTGCTGGAAGGGGGCCTATCTTCCCTTTTGAGGTTACAATCATTTTTTTTAACATATTTTTCTAATACAGATAGAAGTAAAAAGAAAATGTGCTAATCTAGCACTACAACAGAAGAAAGAAAAGAAAAACTAGTGCTAACGAAGAAGATGGAGTGACAACTGTCGACTTGGCCTTGGAAGGCCTCATCTCAACTGCCTCTAAACTCTGTACAGCTTACTCAATCATCTGCTAAGTCTCCTTGGAGAGTGCTAGCTGCCACTCTCCCTCAGAATTGTGGAGTAATCTGCCACCACTGCCCTGACTGTAAGTCTGACTATCACCGTGGCTGGAGTCTGAAATCCTCTGCACTATCTGAGTAGCCCTGCCCAAAGCCTGTACTAAGTCACTTTTCTGGAGCTGGATCTTACCATTACCCATAAGGCTCTCCACACTGTCCTTGAACACAAAATAATATTCAAGTGTATGTCCAATACATCGGTGAAATGGGCAATAGAGTGGATGTTCTGTTTGTCCTTCTTCATTTTTTCTCTTATTAAATGGGAATGTCAAAATATCTTTCTCAGCCAAGCATTTGAATATTTTCCTTATGCTTTCTCTTTTAAAGGGATATTCTTTATTAAGTCTCTCCTGTAAAGATGGCTGACTCTGGATAACTGAAGGTGCTGCAGGCACTGCTCTCTGGACCCTGCCCACTCTTAGGGGGTCTAGTGCAACTGGGGGCAAAACTGGCTGACTTCTAGAAGTACTAGCAGCGGCTACACCTGCCACTTGGGGCACTGCCCCTAAGGCTGTCAACTTTGCTATCATGGATATCATAGCTCTGGTCATCTCTGTCATCTGTGCCTGGAGGTTCAGGACCGTAGCATCCGTGTCAACTAATCTGGGAGATCCACCCACCTCGGGTTCTCCCTGCTCGTCCTGGTCCTCGGGCTCTCTCTCATTTGAGTGACCTCTACGGGTAACTACACGAACCCGGTGTACTGACACCTCCACATCGGAATCCACTAGTGTATCATCGTCCTCTAAAAAGGCTCATCTCATCGCCTCTATGTACGGGCTCATAGGAGAGGTGATCCTATGAGTGCTAGGTGCTAAATCTATCTCAATCCGTACTGGCGATCTATCTGGGGTAGAAACTGAACCATCATCGACTGCCATCGGGACTGTCTCAGACCCAGAAGGAACTGCCAAATTCATCTGTCAGTGGTGCAGACTCAACTAACTGAACAGGGTCGACAGGGGTGTCTGCCTGTCGACGTCTCCAAACCCCTCTGGTACGACGGGGTGCTGCACTAGCGACCGGCTGCTCTGGGACTACCACCTCCGCACTGACCTGAGGCCGGGCAGGCTCATGCTGCTGTCTCTGTCCTCGACGACGTGGGCGTCGTCCTACCATAGGAGCAACTACTGGCGGCCTAACTGCTGGAACTGTCTGTGCTGGCTGCTGCGGTGTCTGCTCCCTCTGCCAACTGTAAAGTCTTCTCGCAGTCTGCCTCCGTAACTGAAAGGTAGCCCGAGAGATCTGACGTAGTAAGCCCTCCCGACTGACGGGCCCTCTGCCACGAGCTAAGCGGACGATGTTCCGAATCCTCTGAGTGAGGGCTCGGACACCAGCATCCCTGGGTACCCTAGCTCGGGGTAGAGTAGTGACGACAGGAGGAGCTACCGCTATACGGATAACATCCTCCTTATCTCCACTATGCGTCAGTGGGGAGAAGCGTCCTCCCTGAACTGCCTCCAACTCGGGGGCTACCATCACCTCTGGAGTAGGTGCAACAACAACTGGATGTGACCTCCGCTGCCTGGGAGTCACTCTCCTCTGCCTCTGAACTAACTCATCGTGAACGATGGCCTCTGCCATCCGCTGCCTCTCTGCCTCTGACGCAGCTAGACGGAGCCTCCTATTCCTATTCCTCCGGGCCCTTCTCCCAAGGCCGGAGGTGAAGGTGGAGGGAACATCTGAACCCACTACCGGAGGGGCAGGGGGAACAGGGACGGCTGGAAGTGCCGGGGTCTGCCTGGCAGTCTCGGGGTGAGAAAGCCGAGCAAAAACAGAAACTCGACCAGCATAAGGGGAAGACACCTCAGTCTGGGCACCCCTCTTCCTAGCAGAAGCGGGAGGGGTAACCCGAACGTGAGGTACTTCCGCCGTAACAGCCGGAGTAACAACAGCAGCAGGCTGCCGGCGCTGAGGGGCCGAGGCAACCTGTGCAACAGGAGCGGCAGGCGCAGGTCGCCTGACCGCTGCACGAACAGGTGGCACTACTGCGGCAGGCTGCCGGCGCTGAGGGGCCGGGGCAATCTGAGCAGCAGGTGCGGCAGGCACTGGACGTCTAACCGCTGGGTGAACTGGAACAGCTGCAGCAGGCTGTCGGCGCTGAGGGGCCGGGGCAACCTGAGCAGCAGGTGCGGTGGGCCCTGGACGCCTAACCGCAAGACGAACTGGAACAGGGTGTGGCCTAGGCACTGGTCGCCTAGCCACAGCGCGCACTGGCTGCGCAAGAACAGGAACATGACATGGTGCTCGGACTGGGCGCCGAGCAGCAGGACGTCCAAATGGGCGCATGGCTACGCGTCCTCTCCTCTGAGGAGGAGAGAATGCAGCAGCCTCCGCCGGGGTCGGCCCGCCAAGAATGACGAAAGCCGAGTCAGTGAAGGAACCAAAAGTGATTCCTCTCACTGGCGGACTAGCGAGCAAGGACTCAGGGAGAGTCACCCGCGCGTCCGAACCGAAAGTAAAAGAAACGGAAGGTACGAAGGAAGCCATGGCACTGCTGCCAAGAAAAGAAATTGAAAAGTTAGAAATCAGAAGTGAAAATAAGAAAGGATGAATGATTTGATAGAGATTTGATAAAGGTAGATAGGAATTGATAGTGAAAGGAATAGCCTGTATGGTTGGAAAGAAGTAGAGTAGGGGGAACCCTAACTAAGGGGAAGGAACCCTAACTAAGGAAAGACCATGACTAAGAGTGGGACGGACCTAATCTAAGGAGTACCAATCCCGGAGTACACACAAGAAAAGATAATATATGATCCAAAGATGGAGAGAGAAATTGGTCCCACCATGGTCGCCAGAAACCTGTGGACCTCCGAAAGAGCACCGCGCGAACGGGTCGATTGGAAGGGACAGATTGGATCATACATACGACTAACCATTGAGGATAGAGGCTTTCACCAACACACCCCGATGGATAGCAATATACACGACCTAGTCACGGGTTTCCCCCACCCGATGCAAGAGTTTGAATGGGGTTTAGTAGATGTGGGACCGAGGTTTCCCACGGGCGCAAGCCCCCGTGGTTAATTACATCCCAGGTCGGAGCCTGAGAAAACTCTCGATTAAGGATTATACATTATCCTCTCCTAAAGTGGGATCGGCATAAGGGTATAGAATATGAAATCCTACTCAAAGGGAAGAAGAAGGTTTGAGCCTTGGATGTGTTTGAATGCATGAGAAATTGATTTGGGCTCAAAAAGGCCTTAATGGGTCAAAATTGACCCAATAAGCCTTGGGTTGACCTTTTGACTTGGTCAACTCAGCTCTCCATGCCCATGTTTGGGCAAAATCGAGGTCAACACTGATCTTGCAAAACAATTTATTAAGGTTAAAAAAGATATCGTGTACCCCTTAGTTCACCAACTTCTTGTTTTAGCATTAACTCTGCCCGTTGCCACCGCTACAGTGGAGTAGGGATGTAAGTGAGCCAAGTCGGCTCGTGAGCCGGCTCGAACTCGACTCTTTAACGAGCTCATGAGCCGAGCTTATCGAGCTTTAAGCTCGAGCCTACAATCGAGCTCGAATGATTAACGAGCTCGAGTTCAAGCTCAGTCTGACTCGACTCGAAAGATTATCAAGCTACTCGATATAATTATATATATTATATTTATAATATTAATTATATATATAATAATACCCATCACATGCGTTGGTGCTTCTCAAACGAGCTCGATCTCGAGCTCGAGCTTGATATTTTCTAAACGAGTCGAGCTCGAGCCCACTAATCGAGCTCGATCTCGAGCTCGATCTCATTAAGGACTAAACGAGCCAGGCTTGATAAGGCAAATACTCAACTCGACTCGACTCGTTTACACCCCTACAGTGGAGAGAGCATTTTCAGCAATGAAAATTGTTAAACATAGATTACGCAGTAAAATGGGCGATGATTGGCTCAACGTGTCACGACCCGACCCGAGACGAGACGGATCCCGTCCGCACCGGGCCGCGACGAAGAAGCAGACACACTAACCAGGATCTAGCTTTGGAATTTGGTTCGGAACTGAATCTTCAAAATTATTCTAAATAAAACAGATAAACAAACACAGAGCTACTATGAATCATCAAATGCAGCGGAACAAAACATCTATCTTTTCTTTTCCTCAAAACAATCATTTACAAATACAGTACATGGCTTTTAGACAGAAAGAAAGACAGAACAGAAAAGCCATGACTGTACAAAAATCAAAAGTACAAAAGTACCTATACTGATCAGACTCTGAAACTAATCCTGGATCTCCTTCCCTTTCCCAGAACCTGAAAACCACCAAGCAAGGGTGAGCTCAACAGCTCAGTAAAGCAACAAACCTCCAATCAAAATCCTCAGAATCGCAAAACCAAAACATCAGATAAATTTGTACATAAATCAGAACGGAATCGGACAGATATCAAATCAAACAGAACTGTACGGAAACAGAAGTTGTATCAAATCAGAAACATAACATATCAGACATATCAGATCAACAGAATCAAAATCGTACAGATCATATCGGAACAGAACAAATCATATCAGAATCATATAGCAGATATCAGATATTTAATTAATAACTAAATTCCCTGACACTGACTGAATCTCATAGGATCTAGGCCCCTTATGCCTCCCTTTGTGCTCACGGCACCAGAACATATCAGATGTGCTTATAGCACCAGAATACATATATAGTGCATATAGCACCTAAACAGATTTTCCTCGGATCCGGAACAGAACATATATCAGATTTCATATTGAGCTCATTTCAGATTTCCCAGACACTAACTGAATCTCATAGAATCCAGGCCCCTTATAACTCCCTTTTTATAGCATATACAGATAGCATATCAATTCAGAGAAAATTCGGACAAATCAGAAATTACCAAAAAATCGGGCAGCACAACGGCAGTATACAGAATTTACACAATTTTCCTGAAAATCAAAATTCACTAAATTCGCACAGAATACAGATATCAACATTTCAGAACATTTATCCTACTGCACAGATAATTTCCAATTTCACAGAAAAATCCAGTCGACTAAAAACACAGTCGAATCAAAAATACCCGGACAAAAATCTTCAAAATATAGTCAAAACGTGCACACCCGGCACGGCAACGATATACAAAAAGTTACGCGGTAAAAACTGAACCAATCAAAAGATACGGACGAAAAACACAAACAAAAATCAATTCCGGACAGATAATACCGCCAAACTCGACGGTTCTGAAAATTGAGAAAGGTGGAATGTGCCTTACCTCGTGCACAGCAATTTCCTGAACAGTCTCTTCAAACGAAAACGGCTCCGCATCTTCCCGAAATCAACTTTTCCAATTTTCTTCTTTTTCTCTCTCCTCAGATCAAAAAATCAGATAGTTTTAAAAATCTTTTCTCTCTCTTCAAAACGACTGATTTCCCTTAAATCATACACAGATCGGCCTGGCCGATCGCCAGATCGTCCCGGGATGATCCGACCAAAAGGATCGTCCTGGAATCCTCCCAGGGCTGTTGTCTGGCCGATATTTTCTACAGTAACTATCGGCCTGGCCGATGTCTCCAATCGGCCTGGACGATGCCTACAGGAAATCACCTGGAGCAAATCTGGGTAAATTCTGGAGCTGTTTCCCAACTGATCGTCCCAGGACGATCCTGGAGCAGATCTTGATATTACAATCTCCCCAACTCAAAAAAATGTCGTCCTCGACATTATCCAGTCCAAACTCAGTCAAAACAAGTACGGGTACGACTGTCTCATGTCAGACTCCTTTTTCCACGTCGCTTCCCGTGCAGTCCGGTGCTTCCACTGGACTTTAACCATCGGAATCTGTTTATTTCTTAACTTCCGGACGTCGTATGCCAAAATCAACTCTGGCTCTTCCTTGTACGCCAGATTCTCCTGAATCTCAACCTCATCAGCAGATACCTTCTTCCCAGAGTCGGATACCCACTTCCTCAGAGTGGATACGTGAAACACGTTATGCACATCAGGCATAGAATCAGAAAGCAATAATCTGTAAGCAGCTTTACCAATCCTTTCCAAAATTTCAAAAGGTCCAACATACCTTGGACTAAGCTTGCTCACCTGACCAAATCTGCTCACACCTTTCATCGGGCTGACTTTGACATACACAAAGTCACCAACCTGAAACTCGACAAACCTGTGCTTCTGATTGTAATACTTCTGTTGTCGATCTTGAGCAGCTTTCAATCTTTCTCTTATCAAACTGGTCTTCTGAGCAGTTTCATCAGCAAAAGTGGCCCCCAAAGCCAGTCTATCTCCGACCTCCGTCAGAGTCAAAGGAGTACGGCACTTCCTGCCATACAGAGCCTCGTACGGTGCCATACCGATACTGGACTGAAAACTGTTGTTATAGGCAAACTCAATCAGCGGAATATGATCTTCCCAGCTTCCGCTAAAGTCCAGAACACAAAGCCTCAACAGATCTTCCAGCACCTGAATAGTCCTCTCAGACTGTCCGTCGATCTGAGGATGAAAGGCTGTACTGAAATGCAGTTTCGTACCCAAGCCTTGCTGAATGCCTTTCCAAAGTCTGGAAGTAAAACGTCCATCTCAATCAGATACAATCACACGAGGCACACCATGCAATCTGACTATCTCCTTCACATAAATCTGTGCCAAGCGATCAACTGAATCCGTCTGTCTGATCGGAAGAAAATGGGCGGATTTTGTCAATCGATCCACAACCACCCAAATAGCGTCGTGCCCTTGTCTAGATTGCGGAAAACCCATCGCGAAGTCCATCGTTACCTCCTCCCATTTCCACTCAGGGATAGGCAACGACTGCAACAATCCACCGGGTCGCTGATGCTCTGCCTTCACCAACTGACAGGCTTCGCATTTCGACACAAACTCTGCCACATCCTTCTTCATTCCAGGCCACCAAAACAAAAGCTTCATATCAGCGTACATCTTACCACTGCCTGGATGTACAGTGTAGCCTGAATGATGAGATTCATACAGAATCTCCTGCCTCAAATCTCCAAACACAGGTACCCACAACCTGTTCTTACAGAAAATAGCACCAGAATCAGAAATTCGAAGTTCAGGAGTCTTACCAGATCCAATCTGAGCAATCAACTTCGAATAATCAGAATCTGATTTCTGGGCTTCTTGAATCCTTGTTTCCATAGTAGACTGAATACTCATCTGAGCTAACTCCAAACCACTGAAGGAAATCACCTCCAACTGCAATCGCTCCAAATCACGAATCAGGAAGTCATCAAAAGTAAGTTGCAAACCTGATAATCCAGAAGACTTCCTGCTCAAAGCATCTGCTACCACATTCGCCTTCCCAGGCTGATACTGAATAGTCAAATCATAGTCTTTGATCAACTCGAGCCACCTTCTCTGCCTCAAATTCAGATCCTTCTGAGTAAAAATGTACTTCAGGCTCTTATGATCAGTAAAGATCTCACATCTGACGCTATACAGGTAATGACGCCAAATCTTCAAAGCAAAAACCACAGCAGCTAACTCCAAATCATGTGTCGGATAATTCTTCTCGTGTGGTTTCAACTGTCTCGAAGCATAAGCAATTACCTGACCATGCTGCATCAGGACACAACCCAGTCCTTTCAGTGAAGCATCACTGAACACCTAAAAACCTTCCGTACCTGACGGAAGTGCTAGCACTGGAGCTGAAGTCAGACAATCCTTCAATCTCTAAAAACTAGCTTCACGCTCCGGTGTCCAAACAAAAGGTACTGACTTCTGCGTCAGTCTCGTCAGAGGAGTCGAAATCTGTGAAAATCCTTTCACAAATTTCCTATAATACCCGGCCATGCTCAAGAAACTACGTACCTCAAATACCGTAGTCGGCCTTGGCCAATCAGCAACCGCCTAAATCTTCTGGGATCCACAGAAATGCCTTCTCCACTAATCACATGCCCCAGAAATGAAATGCTCTTCAGCCAGAATTCACACTTGGAGAACTTGGCATACAGCTGATGCCTCCTCAAAGTCTCCAACACAATCCTCAAATGTTTGGCATGATCATCCTCAGATGCAGAATATACCAGAATATCGTCAATGAAGACGATCACAAACTGATCCAAATACTCCCTGAATACTCGGTTCATCAGATCCATGAAAATAACGGGCGCGTTGGTTACCCCAAAAGGCATAACCAAAAACTCGTAGTGCCCGTACCGAGTACTGAAAGCTGTCTTCACCACATCAGCTTCCTTCACCTTCACCTGATAATATCCGGATCGCAAATCAATCTTCGAAAATACTGAAGATCCGGAAAGCTGATCAAACAAGTCATCAATCCGAGGCAAAGGATACTTGTTCTTGATCGTGACCTTGTTCAAATCTCTGTAATCAATACACATACAGAGTGTACCGTCCTTCTTTTTCACAAACAAAATAGGTGCTCCCCAGGGCGAAACACTAGGACGCACAAAACCTCTGTCAACCAACTCCTGAAGCTGAACTTTCAACTCAGAAAGTTCTTTCGGTGCCATCCTGTACGGAGCTTTCGATATCGGAGCGGTACCTAGAAAAACATCGATAGAGAACTCCACATCTCTATCCGGAGGTAAACCAACCAACTCCTCAGGAAAAACATCAACAAACTCCCGTACCATTGGGATCTCAGAAACAGAACCAACCTCAAGGTTCAGATCCCGCACCGAAGCCAAAAATACCGGACATCCCTTCTTCCACATCCTGCTCACTTCCAACACAGAAATCAAACTGGAGAGAACACCTCGTAATCCCTGAAATACAACTCTCTCTCCAGCCATAAGCAAACTCACTTGCTTCTTCAGACAGTCTATCTGGGCTTCATACTGACTCAACCAATCCATGCCCAGAATCACATCATACGATGAAATCGGCAACCGAATCAAACTTGATTTCCACTTCTTGCCAGAAATCTCAATCTCACACAAACAAAACTGTCGAGCAATCAAAGGATTCCCAGCCGGTAAAATCACAGACAAAGAAATCAGAAGCAAAAACAAGTCCAAATGCAAAATCTCAAAACAGTGCTCGGACAGAAAAGAATGACTCGCTCCAGAGTCAAACAAAACACGACAGGACTGATCAGAAATGTAAATCGTACCTGTCACAACATCGGGAGCATCTCGAGCCTCCTGCTGACTCAAGCTGTAAACTCGTGGCTGAACTGGAACAGGAGCTGAAGCAACAGAACTACTCTGCTCCCTCTGAACAGTAGGTGGTCTCCGTGGTGCAGAACTAGAACCACCACCTCTACCAGCAAATCCCTCAGGGCGTGGAGGAACAGTCCTCGGTCTTCCTGCTGCTGAACCAACAGGTCTGACGAAGCCCTCAAATCGCTGATCAAATCCCATCTGTGGACACTCTGCAATCTGATGTCCTGACTGACCACATCGGAAGCACAGACCAGCCATCCTGTAGCACTGGCCAAAGTGTCGCCGTCCACAGTTCTGGCACACAGGTGCCGAACTGACTGATCCAGAACTCGTCGTACTAGTAGCAGTACCAGACGACCCTCCGCTCCTCCTGGAATCTCCAGATCCAGAACCAGAAACAAATCTCCTCTTCCCAGAGGAACCACTGCCAGAAGTCTCACTTCCAAATCTCTTCCTACTCGCAGTCCACCGCTGCTGAGTAGCCATCAGGTCGTTCTCTATCAGTCGAGCTCGCTCCACAAGCTCAGAGAAATCAGTGATCCGGAACGGTATCAGGGGCTGCCTCAAGGTATCTCGTAATCCCCTCAGAAATCTGTAACACCTCTCAGCAGAAGTACTAACCAGCTGCGGAGCGTACCTGGCTAATGCAGTAAACTCAGCCTCGTACTGCATCACCATCTTGCTCCCCTGAACAAGTCTCAGAAAATTCTCCTGCATCTGCTGTCGTGCAGAAGGGGGAACAAACCAATCTCTGAACACCTCAGTGAACTCTTCCCAGGTAATCAAAGAGTTCAGTCTGCCCTGAAATCTGGCTGCCTGCTGGCCTTCCCACCAGTGCTCAGCCTCTCCGTCCAACAGAAAAACTGCCAACGGTACTTTCCTGTCTGACGGACACTGCATTCCGTCAAAGGTCTTTTCCAATCTCCTCAGCCACTCTTCAGCAGCTCTGGGCTCAACAGCGCCCTCAAATCTCGGAGGTTTCAACCTCAAAAACAACTGCAAATGTCTATCCAAGTCATCAGATCGAACAGTAGAAGCTCTACTCTGAGTCTCGCTCATCATCTGAGCAACAAGTGAAGCAAACTGAGACAGTGTATCAGCACCGACCACTAGGGCTGTACTCCCCACTGGTGCTGCCTGATCGGCACTCTGCCCGTCTGTCATATCTGGGTCTGGCTGATCCATACAGAAAATCCAGAAAAATCCGGAAAACTATCACAAAAACAACACAATAAAAAGCCAAACAAATCAAAACTACCCCCCCAGACAGACTTACTGATCACTTCCTATAGCTCTGTTTCACAAAATTCTCAAATTCCAAAACCATTGCTCTGATACCAAAAAGCTTGTCACGACCCGACCCGAGACGAGACAGATCCCGTCCGCACCGGGCCGCGATGAAGAAGCAGACACACTAACCAGGATCTAGCTTTGGAATTTGGTTCGGAACTGAATCTTCCAAATTATTCTAAACAAAACAGATAAACAAACACAGAGCTACTATGAATCATCAAATGCAGCGGAACAAAACATCTATCTTTTCTTTTCCTCAAAACAATCATTTACAAATACAGTACATGACTTTTAGACAGAAAGAAAGACAGAACATAAAAGCCATGACTGTACAAAAATCAAAAGTACAAAAGTACCTATACTGATCAGACTCTGAAACTAATCCTGGACCTCCTTCCCTTTCCCAGAACCTGAAAATCACCAGAAAGCAATGATGAGCTCAACAGCTCAGTAAAGCAACAAACCTCCAATCAAAATCCTCAGAATCGCAAAACCAAAACATCAGATAAATCCGTACAGAAATCAGAACGGAATCGGACAGATATCAAATCAAACAGAACTGTACGGAAACAGAAGTTGTATCAAATCAGAAACAGAACATATCAGACATATCAGATCAACAGAATCAGAATCGTACAGACCATATCGGAACAGAACAAATCATATCAGAATCATATAGCAGATATCAGATATTTAATTAATAGCTAAATTCCCTGACACTGACTGAATCTCATAGGATCCAGGCCCCTTATGCCTCCCTTTGTGCTCACGGCACCAGAACAGATCAGATGTGCTTATAGCACCAGAATACATATATAGTGCATATAGCACCTAAACAGATTTTCCTCGGATCCGGAACAGAACAGATATCAGATTTCATATTGAGCTCATTTCAGATTTCCCAGACACTAACTGAATCTCATAGGATCCAGGCCCCTTATAACTCCCTTTTTATAGCATATACAGATAGCATATCAATTCAGAGAAAATCCGGACAAATCAGAAATTACCCAAAAATCGGGCAGCACAACGGCAGTATACAGAATTTACACAATTTTCCTGAAAATCAAAATTCACCAAATTCGCACAGAATACAGATATCAACATTTCAGAACATTTATCCTACTGCACAGATAATTTCCAATTTCACAGAAAAATCCAGTCGACTAAAAACACAGTCGAATCAAAAATACCCGGACAAAAATCTTCAAAATATAGTCAAAACGTGCACACCCGGCACGGCAACGATATACAAAAAGTTACGCGGTAAAAACTGAACCAATCAAAAGATACAGACGAAAAACACAAACAAAAATCAATTCCGGACAGATAATACCGCCAAACTCGACAGTTCTGAAAATTGAGAAAGGTGGAATGTGCCTTACCTCGTGCACAGCAATTTCCTGAACAGTCTCTTCGAACGAAAACGGCTCAACGTCTTCTTGAAATCAACTTTTCCAATTTTCTTCTTTTTCTCTCTCCTCAGATCAAAAAATCAGATATTTTTAAAAATCTTTTCTCTCTCTTCAAAACGACTGATTTCCCTTAAATCATACACAGATCGGCCTGGCCGATCGCCAGATCGTCCCGGGACGATCCGACCAAAAGGATCGTCCTGGAATCCTCCCAGGGCTGTTGTCTGGCCGATATTTTCTACAGTAACTATCGGCCTGGCCGATGTCACCAATCGGCCTGGACGATGCCTACAGGAAATCACCTGGAGCAAATCTGGGTAAATTCTGGAGCTGTTTCCCAATTAATCGTCCCAGGACGATCCCAGATCGTCCTGGACGATCCTGGAGCAGATCTTGATATTACACAACAACTGTCTAGTGTCATATATTGAGAAAGAAGTATTTGATTTGGATCCAAATGAAGTTGTAATGCAACATTACCAGAAGATGCAAAATAGAATGCAAAGCTTGTAATTTTTATTGTAATATAAGAACTTATTTAAATTTTGTTATAAATTTATTTGTTATCTTTTTATAATTTTGCCCCCCCTGAGAATTTAGGCTGGTTCCGCCCCTGTATATGCTTATTTGTTGCGTATTATCTAATGTGCATTCAAAGTTGAACTTGTAAGGAACAATTTTTTTAATAAACTATCAACAAAGAGAAAAATAAATAGTGATCTAGAACACACAAATGAACTATACAAAAAAAGGTTGAACCCAACTGAGGGACACTGCCCCCTCGGACCCTCGACATATTCCCCAAATATACACAATAAAACTATTATTCCTTCAGGATACAGCTCTTTTAACTTCAATTCTTCATCTTTCTCAAAGAATGGACGTCCTTCTCTAAATCATTATTCATCTTCATCAGCTCTTCATCATTTTTTTTAACATATATCAAAAATTTATTGAGTTAAAATCCTATATATTTCAGAACTTTTGCTATTATTTTTATTTTAAAAAAAAGCGTCAATCCTAAAACTTAAATTTGAACGAGCTGTAATCCTCTGGGTTGGATCGATTGGGCTGATAAGACAAAAATTAAAAACAAAATTCAATTTAAATATTCACATCTTTAAATCACGTGTCACCATTTAATTATAGGTAACTTTACATACAAACCGCCCATATTTTATTTTCATATATGTTGCGTCCAAGAATATTCGCGACGATAAAGAAAAATAAAGTTTAGCGTCTTAGCATTGTACGATGATCCAACACGCAAGCAGAAAGAGAGAGATTAAGACACCTGATCTTTTTTACGTGGAAAACCCGAAGAGGGAAAAACCACGGGGCCTCGCTCAGGTGAAAAGATTCCACTAAACTTGAGTGAATTACAAGGGTTGACCCGTTCCTCGATTTAGAGGTGGTCAAATCACAGTAATTTGAAGAGCTAGTCAAATGACTGATGACGGTCAGACAAAAATCCGACGGGTTTTGTGCAAAAATTTGGCTGACAAGGAACGATTCGATGAAGGTCTGAAGGTGAACGGCGGCCAGGCGATGGCCCGGCGATGGCCGGGCTGAAGTCCAATGGCGGTCGGCGACCGAGCGGTGGTTAGGCGATGGTCGGCGGCCGGGAGGTGGTCCGACAAAGGTTGGGCAGAAGTCCGGTGGCAGCTGGGCGGTAGTCTGGCGGTGGTCATCGTCCGGGCGGTGGTCCGACGAAGGTCAAGCTGAAGTCCGAAGGCGGTATGCGGCCGGGCTGAAGTCCAACGGCTGTCGGTGACCGATCGGTGGTCTGGTGGCAGTCGGCAGCCGGGCGATGGTCCGACGAAAGTCGGGCAGCGGTCGGCGGCCGGGTAGTGGTCTAACGAAGGTCGGGCAGAAGTCTGGTGGCGGCCGGGCGGTGGTCCGACGATGTTCGACAGCCGGGTGGTAGTCCGACGTGGGTCGGGCTGAAGTCTGGCAGCGGTCGGCGGTCGGGCGGTGGTCCGACGATGGTCGGGCTGAAGTCCGGCGGTGTTCGGTGGCCGGGCGATGGTCCGGCAGCAGTCGGAAGCCGCGCGGTGGTCCAACGAAGGTCAGGCTGAAGTCCGATGGCGGTAGGCGGCTAGGCTGAAGTCCGGCGGCAATCAGCGGCCAGGCGGTGGTCTGACGAAGGTCGGGTTGAAGTCCGACGGCTATCGGCGTCCGGGAGGTGGTCCAGCGGTGGTCCGACGAAGGTCGGGTTAAGTCCGGCGTCCGGGAGGTGGTCCAGCAGTGGTCGGCGTCCGGGCGGTGGTCTAACATAGGTCGGGCTAAAATCCAACAGCGGTCAGCGGCCGGGCGGTGGTGTTAGAGCTCTTGAAGCTTCAGAGCTCTCCCTAGTCTCCAGCCAAGGTCCTCCTCATGTAGAGAGTGGGGGTCTATTTATAGATTTTCATGAGTGGCACACCCGTAAATTTAGAGGAGATCCGGGGTTGGTTCGAAGTGCTTCATCGGATGGCTCATATTGATTCCCCCGATCGTAGAGAGTTTTTCAACTGTTTATATGCCTTAATGATGTCAGAATTTAGAGATCTTGGGCTCGTTGGATTCGTCTCACCGAGCCGCTCGGTTTGACTATAAGCATGTCATATTTGGAAATTATTTTATCATCCAAATAATACTTTGACCCTTCCAAATATGGTCGAGACCCCTGATTCAGACCCATTTGGGCTTGGGTTGGACCAATTTGGGTGTTGTTTGGTTTATCTCTTTGAGATGTTCAATTTGACTATAAGTTTGCTGAAATTGAAATTCAGATGATCCCAAATTTAATTTTGAAAGTTTCCAACTTGAATATGCCTCGAGATTCGTGCTTGATCAAGGCAATTTTTGGGGACGTATCAATATCAAATATGAGTATTAGAAATGAAATATATGAGTGGTATGAAGGAAATAAGAGTGATATATTTGATATTAAAATAATATATGATCATATGTATGTAATATTAAATTTTTAAGTTTTAGATATACAAGTAGAATGGTATAAAATGGTATATATATATATATATATCTCTAATGATCTATTATAATAAGAAGGAGAAGGCAGAGCTAAATCCGGACCCTCCCCGTAATAATTTCTCTTGTAATCAGAAGGCAGAGCTAAATCCGGACTCTGCCCATAATAATTTATTAATTTCTCGTAGCAGGCAGCCATCTCCGTTCCTCACTACCAACCCATCTTCAATGATTTAAATGTGAGTACATTCCGTTCAGATCACTCCACGCATTTAAAATCTGCGTGAGAATAGCAAAATCTTACAAACACCACACCCTCCGAGATCTCATCTTGCCCCGCAATAACTTTCTGCATCCGGACCCTACTTGTTTCTCTTTGTCGGCGGCAGCAAACCGGATCCCGACCACCGCCGCCGGATGCTACCTCCGACCATGGGCCTCCTTACAAACGGCTCCGGAGATTCCACTCCCCTCAAGTTCCTTATCTATGGGAAAACGGGGTGGATCGGCGGTTTGCTCGGCCGGCTATGTGAGGAACGAGGTATTCCCTATGCTTACGGATTGGGGAGGCTGGAGAATCGCGAGCAGTTGGAAGCTGACATTGGATCGGTGTCGCCGACTCACGTATTCAACGCTGCCGGTGTCACGGGGCGGCCGAACGTGGACTGGTGCGAAACCCACAAGGTGGAGACGATTCGTGCCAACGTGGTCGGGACTCTGACGCTGGCTGATGTCTGCAGGGAGCGCGGCCTCATTCTTCTGAACTATGCCACTGGTTGCATCTTCGAATACGATGAAACACACTTGCTGGGGTCTGGGATCGGGTTTCGAGAGGAGGACACGCCCAACTTCGTCGGTTCATTCTATTCTAAGACGAAGGCCATGGTATATGACATGCAATCTTGATTAATTTTGACAAGTGCAGTTTTTTCTGGTTTTATTTGATGTCAGTTCTTGGTAGCTTGGTTTCAATTCATTTTTTTGTGATAATTCAAGAAGAAAACTCTTTGTTGCTAGATGTTTGGGGCGAATATGTCTTTAGAGCGTTATGCTCTCTTTTGATTTAGTTTACTCGAGGACAGATTGTTCATTTTTGGCGGATTTGTAGAGATGGATAAGGCACCAGGTTATAGCATGCTAATATCTTTTTTGTGATTTGTGTAAACAGATCTACTTCATGAGTTTAATGCATTGAATTTCTGTTTGAAGGTCAATAAGCACTATCTTCTTAACTTCTCTGTTTCTGATTTGAAAGGAAAGAAATTAGTGAAAACCAATATAAATGTAATGAACGTAAGAAACTAGCAAGCAACATGCCTAGCTTCCTAGTTGCTAAAGAGTAACACGGATGCCATTTTACTAAAACTGGGGGACTTTGTCTTTCAGGATGTAGATCTTAGGTTGTGATGTTTTGGTTGAAAGCACCAATGCTTAGGGATGGGACTCTGTAGGAGGTTTGAGTAATAAGTATTTCACGCGATCTGGAAATCATCTCATATATTCGTGGGTCTGAAACATTGAGCGCGCTAAGCGTGATTCAAAGCTTTCAAAGGTTCATTGGAAAGATTAAAATGCTGTTATACATTGCCGTTTATGTATGTTTAGTTGTTGTGAAGATGGGTTGTTAATCTATTAAATAGTTATGTTACCCAGAGAATTTCTTAGTTTGGAGGCAAATTATTTCCAAAAATTAAATGTAAATAATTTATTGGTGCTTTATTATTTAAAATAATTATATACCATATCACAAGGAGATGCTTAAACTTATTTTTCTTTCAATACTTCCAATTTTTAATTACCTCATGGCCTAAATGAATTGCAAAGTAGCATTTTAAAGTGTGTTAGGTACTTTTTAATTTGTTGATGGGGCTATACAAAGCTCAAGGCATTAAGCACCACCCTATGCATTTAACCTAGCGAAATGAAGCACTAAAAATAATAAATATGTCATTTATAAACTAATTTTAAGTATGATAATTTTGTTAAGAGTTTTTATGGGATAATCAAAACATTTGTGCATGTGGTGAAAAGTTATTGACTTTTTCAAGTTCATTTGTATTTCAAGTTTAAAATGTTTGGTAAATAGATAAATTTAAACTAGATAATAAATTATAAATTTTTTTGGCATGCAAAATCGAGCGATAATTTACTTTTCCATATTATTTATGTCATCCTTGCCATCATTCATTCCCTTCTTCCTTTTGTGTATTTGTTTCCATCTATTTTTGACTTTCTCTTCTCACATTCTTTTCTTTGTAGAACTTGAAGCTCTTGCTTTTACATTTTGAGTGTCTTTTTTTTTGTTGCACATCCTTATTTTTAATACTCTTAATGCCCATTTTCAAATCACTTCATGCCAAATTATTGTCATGAAAACTAATTCATTTTAAATGTTTAAAGTATTACCACCCATCCCCTTGATTAAGTCAAGGCACTTGATTTGGCATACATTATTAATGTTACCTATCTGAAAGCTTTATGGCCTAGCGAAATGAGGCTCTAAAAATAATAAATATGTCATTTATAAATTATATTTAAGTATGATAAATCTTTTTTAAGAGTTTTTAAGGGATAATCAAAACATTTGTGCATGTGGAGAAAAGTTATGACTTTTTCTATTTCATTTGTATTTCAAGTTTAAAATGTTTGGTAAATAGATAATTTTAAACTATGTAGTAAATTACTTAAGTTTGTAGCATGCATAATCTATCAATAATTTACTATTCCATATTATTTATGCATCCTTACCATCATTCATTACCTTCTTCCTTATTTGTTACCATGCATTTTCTACTTTCTCTTCTCACATTCTTTTCTTTGTAGAACTTGAAGCTCTTGCTCTTACATTTTGTGTATCTTTTTTTTTTTTTTCTTTTTTTGTTGCACATCCTTATTTTTAACACTCTTAATGCTCATTTTCAAATCACTTAATGCCAAATTATTGTCATGAAAACAAATTCATTTTAAATGTTTAAACTATTAGCACCCATCTCCTTGATTAGGCATACATTATTAATGGTGCCTAACTAAAAGGTTATTGAAGCTTTATGGCCAAGCAAAACGAGGCACTAAAAATAGTAAATATTTCATTTATAAATTAAATTTAAGTATGATAAATCTTTTTTAGAAGTTTTTAAGGGATAATCAAATCATTTGTGCATGAAGTTCATTTGTATTTCAAGTTTAAAATGTTTGGTAAATAGATAATTTTAAACTAGATAATAAATTACTTAAGTTTGTAGCATGCATAATCTAGCAATAATTTACTCTTCCATATTATTTATGTCATCCTTGCCATCATTCATTCCCTTCTTCCTTTACTGTATTTGTTACTTTCCATTTTCTACTTTCTCTTCTCACTTTCTTTTCTTTGTAGAACTTGAAGCTCTTGCTCTTACATTTTGTGTATATTTTTTCTATTGTTGCATATCATTATTTTTAATACTCTTAATACCCATTTTCAAGTCACTTTATGCCAAAGTATTGTCCTGTTATCTAATTCATTTTAAATGTTTAAAGTATTAGCACCCATCTCCTTAAGGCAAGGCGCTTGATTAGGCATACATTATTAATGGTGTCTACCTGAAAGGTTTGGGAAGCTTTATGGCCATGTTTGGCCTTATACGAGTCCTGGGCTCAGCTTTAACTTTGTTCATGTAGAGTAGTACTGAATGGAAAGCCAATTGACATTAACTTAGCTTATAAGTCTTGGTTTTAATATGGAGATGAGATTAATGAACTTGATTGACTCCATGTTATGCAAGAGCACTTTGGAGCTTGTTAAGGCAACTTGATTAGGCATACATTATTAATGATGCCTACCTGAAAGGCTTGTGAAGCTTTATGGCCTTGTTTGGCCTTATGTGAGTATTGGGATCACCTTTAACTTTATTCATGCTGAGTAGTACTGAATGGAAAACCAAATGACATTAACTTAGCTTAAAAGTCTTGATTTTAACGTGGACATGAGATTAATGAATTTGATTGACTCCATGTGACGCAAGAGCACTTTGGAGCTTGTTTTATACAAGACACAGAGTCTTAGATTATATAATTAAGTTTCAAGTTGCACTCCTTTTATTTTTCATGATTTTTTCATTGAACACTTGTGTTTTCAAATCTGTAATTGATTGTATTTTGGTCATTTTATGTCCTTTTAGTTCATTTTAGGTCATGGGTTATGTTTAATTTTGTGTATTGTTGAGTTAGAGGTTGTTTTAATATTTTTTACCCACCCACCCTGCTTAAAATTATGATGGTGGTAGTTTATGAACATCCACTATCTTTTCACTTTTTTGCCATTTCTTTTTTTTTTTCTTTACTTCACCATCTTTCTTTACTCACCCACTACCAATTTTGACTTATCCACTAATTTTTTTTTTTTTAATAAACTTTATCTCATTAGCTTTGAATGGTGACTATTGGTAGTTGTGTTCTTTTGGGCTACGTATATGAGTTCCTCTGAACTTCTTTAGCTGTAATGCTATGTTACTAGAAAGTTGAGTTCCTTTTACATTATTGTTTGCTCCATGTGTTCTTCCCTTTCTCAAGTAATGGAACTTTTCAGTGTGAGAATGCACAGCCTTTAGGCAAGAGCTTTCAAGGAAGAAAGGAGATCATTATGACAATGGACTATTCCTGGAGGTTGGCTTCAGTTATCCCTGAACAAGCCACTAGTTGTGTTAAGCTCTTCATAAGATTAGTGCCTTCCATAAGATCCCTCTCTTGCTTTCTTTAAGTTAAGAGTCTAGATTTGTTGGTATAACTAGAATTAGAGTCTAACTTCTCACTTTGTGCTCGTATTGTTGTAATAGTAATTTTATAGTGGCTGCATGCTTAATCTAGTTTGATGAAAGACGGCGACAACAACAATAACATCAAGCCTTTATCCCATTATGTGGAGTCAACTACATGAATCCTTTTTCTCCATTGTGTCATTTTAAAAGTTAAATTCTCATTTAAATCTAATAAAGAAATGTCATTTCTAATATCTTCTAACCAAATCTTTTAGGTCTACCTCTACCGTTCTTAACATAAGTCAAATCTAATACATCTATTTTCCTAATCGGGTCATCGAAAGGCCGCCATTTTATGTGACCAAATCATTTAAGGCGACTCTCTCTAATCTTATCTTCCACTGGAGCAACTCCAACATTTTCACGTATATTCTCATTTCGTATCCTGTCTCTAAGAGTAAAGCCACTCATCCACTTGAGCATCCCCATTTTTACAACACTTAACTTAATATTATGCTTCTCTTTTAATGGCCAATATTCTCTAACATAAAGCATTGCTGTTCTAACCACCATATGATAGAATTTTCCCTTAAGTTTGAGGGGGAGTTTTCTATTACACAACATGTCCGATGCATTCCTCCACTTCAAGTCTTCAACCATCCAACTTAAATTCTACTAATAATATCCCCATCTATTTCACCGTCACTCTAAGCAATAGACCTAAGATATCTAAAACGTGTACGCTTATTAATGACTTGATCATCCAAAAGTCACAATCCCCCCACTAGAACTATTCTTTCTAAAATTACACTCTATATATTTAGTGTTAGATCTATTCAAACGAAAGCCTTTAGACTCTAAAGTTGAGCTCCATAATTCAAGTTTATCTTCAACTCCCTCTCTAGTATTATCAACAAGAAGAATATCATCAGCAAAAAGCATACACCATGATACAACCTTTTGCAAAAGTCTAGTGAGAACATCCATGACTATAGCAAAAAGATATGGGCTTAAGGCTAATTCTTGGTGTAATCCAACTGAAATAGGAAAATACTTGGTTAAACCACCTTGTTTCTGACACAAGTAACAGCTCCTGTATACATATCCTTAATGACTTAAAGACAAGTATTATGATAGGAAACACTTGAAAATCTCAAGTAAACCCTATCAATCCTTGCAAAAACTGCGAGAAATCTCCTCCAAACTCCGAGGGAAAACCTGGAAAACAACAATTTTATTACAATAATTAAAGATAACGGAAGAAAATACCAAGATACAATCAATCCTCTATTCAAGAGGATGATCTATCTCTCCCAATCCCTAGACGCCATTAGGGCCCAAGATGCCAAACTCCAAGAACACAAAACAACCACAATAATTCCATAACCCTAACCCTAATATTTTCTTTTTACTTAAAACATACAATTAAACCACATAAGCCAAAATCCTCCCTAGCCCTAGCCGCCCCCTCCTCCTTAATTGAATTCCCTAGTGGGCCCCACTAAAACTCTTGGGTGGCAATTCCAAGAGGGCAGACCTGCTTGGTTCTCCTCTTGTACGTTTGGGCCGGCTGGACCGGTTTAACACGTAGTTTCATTGTTGGCCCGTAGAATGGAAAGGAAATCTTGGTAAAAATAAAATTAAAAGTTGCACATTTAACCAACCCTAGAATTGAAGAGCCTCCTAGAACTTCTATTGACTTTCTAAAATTGTTATGATAGTCTATCATATTGATTTAAAATGTCTAATGATCTAGTGCTTAGACATTTATAGAGCCTTTAAATGCTTCCAACAATGGAAGTTTTGGCTTTTTGGATTTTGGAGAAAATAATTGGTCTATCATTCTCTTTTTTTTCCCTCATATTTTTCAGTAAAAAATGATGCAGTTTTTTTAGTGATTTTTGTTTTTTTTAGATAGTCTATCATTGATGTTCACATTATTCAGCTTGAATTTAATAATCTATCGTTGATTGATGTTCACATATTGTACCTTGGATTTAATATGTTCATCATCATCATCATCTGCCTTTAATCCGTTCACATATATATGGTTAGCTTTTTTTTTGGATTCATCATAAGTTTTATCTGAATGTTTGCTACTTTCCTAATCTTTGAAATACAATATTTGTGACGTTATTCTTCTTATCTTTAGAACTCATCTATCTTGAAATTTTCATTTTTACTTCACTCAATTCTTGTAAACTATTTCCCCAAAGTTCAGATCCTTATAATATAGTTGATTTAATTACAATGTTGTAAAATTTACCCCAAACTATCATTGATATTGTTGGTAGTAATCCAAAGACAGTTCTTTCATTTTTGCCACCAAAATTTATCTATAGAATATTATTTTGTTGTGCATCTAATACTTTAATTTATCCCTTATGTATTACTTAATCTAAACATAGTGTTGACTGATAGTTGTCAGTGCATATTCTCTGAAGTTGTATTTCATGTTCTTAGGCTTCGTTCAACCAATTCTAAATTTTTTCTTAAAATTTTCCTCTGTTTTTATAATTTTTTTTAATATTATTTTGATAATTATCGTAAACCAATTTACCCTTCTTCAAATGCTCTTAAGCAACTTTGTAAGTAGTCAAGCACTGCAAAAAAGTCTTTGTGACTCTTATTTTTATCTTTAATATATGTCCAATGTTTGAGAAAGGTATTGCAAAATAATATGTTGTTTTCTTAGCCTGACATGTGGACCATCTGTGGTAGAAAAGCTTTTTGGGGTTGAGGAATGAAAACTATTAAGAAACTGGAGAAGCTAAGATATTTAGAGCAACAATGTATCATAGCTAGATTATAAATTGTAGTTGTGGAAGGTATTTTCTAGACATACTTCGAGTTACCTTGGTAATTGCAGTAAAGCACTGAAGAAACTACTCTATTAAAATAAGATACCATATTTTATTCAAAGTCCTTTCTAGTGGTTATCATTTTATACCATGTAGTCCTTTCAGTGCATGTTTCTTGATAGTAACCTGGAGAACATCTATAAACTGGCTATAAGGATACTTATCAGATTGGTGAAAACTGAAACATGATCAAAGGAAATTGTATAACTTTCCTTAACGTTTTCCTCAACCAAACAGTTGTAATCTATATGAATGCACTTGTTCGCTCTCTTTTCTTTAGGGTTTAGGGTTTTGAACTTGTTCTTTCATCAATAAACAGCCTTCAAGTCAATCAGAAAGGCTCATCTGTTCTAATGTTGCATCTTTCAATGACTTCACAGGTCGAAGACCTGCTTAAAAATTATGAGAATGTCTGCACCCTGCGTGTGAGGATGCCAATCTCATCAGATTTATCAAATCCTCGCAATTTTATCACGAAAATCACTCGATATGAGAAGGTTGTTGACATTCCCAACTCAATGACAATCTTGGATGAACTCCTGCCCATCTCCATAGAAATGGCAAAGAGAAACCTCACTGGGATCTGGAACTTCACAAACCCCGGTGTTGTAAGTCACAATGAAATCCTAGAGATGTACAGAGAGTACATCGATCCAAGCTTCTCTTGGAAAAACTTTACCCTAGAGGAGCAGGCGAAGGTGATCGTTGCTCCTAGGAGCAATAATGAACTAGATACCACCAAACTGAAGACAGAATTTCCAGATCTTCTGCCGATTAAACAATCACTGATAAAATACGTCTTCAAGCCAAACCAGAAGGCCTCTGCAGCCTGAAGACTTTTGAAAGCTTATATTTCACCAAAACAATTCAAGTCACGAACCATCAGGAATTTCATCAAGCAATAAAACGCAATCTTGCTTCCACCATCCTCGTTTTGGTTGTGAAATTTTATGGATCCACAAGGCTTGCTTAGGCTGCCAGCTTTTGAACTTTGATCTACTTGTATTGTTGTCTTAATTTTATTTCTGTTTAATCACGCTTCTAGTTTTGAAAGATGTTATAATCATTGAATATTTGTATCATTAGAGGTGAATATTATTTACTATGATATCAGAATTCAAGTGTTGTTTTGTATTCATTGCTGTTGATATCATTCTTTACTGTTTTGGGGGATATTCATTATGAGTGTTATTTGCATCACATCAGGACTTGTACCATCTTTCATATAGTTTATAAGTGGCCCAAATATTTGTGAAGAATTAATTCACTATAATAAGAAGCAATCCATTACCTTCCATCATATTATATGTATAAAATTATCTGCACTCACCTAACTCCATGCAAGCGAAGGTCACCTAATGACAACTCATCGTAAGGTGAAATTATTCTGTGCGGATACGAACATCATTTAGAGACGAATTAAAACATATCATGTCACTCGTTTACTGTGTACAGTTATGTACCGGGTGATATGGCGCGTTCTGATTCGCCTCCGAATGATCCGTTTAGAATAATTTTTTAGAGTTCGAGAGAGAATAAAAAAAAGGAGAGGTGTGATGAATGACCTTTTTCACTATTCAAAGTTGGGAGATTTACATACATACCACTTTATTTCATACTATTTACATATCTAATATCTAAAACATTAATATTACATGTCTACCATCCATAGAACAAATTTAGGTGCATGAAATGAAATATTAAAATCTATAGGATGGTATGACTGATAGAAATGAATTATAAGAGTGTTATATTTGATATTAAAGTTGTATATGGGTGGTAGATATGTAATATTAATATTTTGGATGTTAGATATATAAATAGAATAAAATAAAATGGTATGCATGTAAATTTCCCTTAAAAGTTTCTTACTTTGTTATTTTTTTTTTTTTCAAAACAAAGCAATTAAAAAAATATGATACAGTTAAAGAATCGCTGCCCGAGGAAAGGTGGGGGATGGGACAGTTGGCTACACTATCAATTTGGAGATGGGTGGAAATTTTTAATCAAAATGTTTATTTAAATTCTAGATTTTTTTTTTTAATGTCCTTCATTTTTTATTTATTTATACAAATCTAACATGATTATATATGCTTCTTAAATTTCTAGTTAGGATATATTTTTGACAGTTTTATTATTATTATTATTATTATTACTTTTTTATTGTTTTATAGTTACTTTTTAAAAATTTATGTAGTGGGAAGTTGTTTTTATAATTATCATTATTAATGTGTGGTAGATTTAAGAAAATAAATGCTTGATTTTTTTTTAAAACAAATATGTTTATAATATCTATAGCAGTTATCAAAAAATTTATTTTCTCAACAATAACTTCACAATGAAATGCTGAGCCATTTCAAGCAGACTCTTTGTTATTTTTTGAAGAGGAGACCTATTCACAATACTTGGAGCTAGCCGATGCTTGTGAAGTATGGAAAGAGATCACATTTGATTTCGACCCAGAAGAATTAGGCCAAAAATTAGGATACATTCTGGGAAAATGAAACTTCCATGGAAGAGAAGTGGTTGGTTCACTTTTGGGCATGCTACGTTTGCTTTGCTCTTCTTTTTTGGGTAGTTTATAGAGATGGTTGGTAACATCTATTTAAATGAAGAAGGTTTTATATTTTTTAGGTTTGATAAGAGTAATTTTAAAAAATAATTACACACAAAATGATGCCAATATCTCTCATAAATAGTAGACCAAAAGGTCTTCCAAGATTGCATTTTTATTGGTTTGTTTTTAGGCCGTAGTCATGCTTCCGTTTCAGTATTGCTTTCTGATTTTTTCCTACCCGCTTTCTAGAATTTTAATGGTGGGAGCTACTTTTTATAAATAGACTAAGGTTTCGTTTGGGATGGCTTTCATTCTGCTTCATAAAGCTGCTTTTTAGTACAAAAATTTAAATTTTTATACAAGAAAGTCGTTTTAAGAAGCAGTAAAAAAGCTGTCCCAAACATAGCCTAAGATTTCGTTTGGGACGGTTTTCTTACTGCTTAATAAAGCAGCTTTTTAGTACAATTTTTTTTTAATTTTTATATTAAAAAACTGCTTTAAGAAGCAGTAAAAAAACCGCCTCAAACGAAGCCTAAATAATATAAAATAGCCGTAAGAAAATAGTTATTCAAGCTAATATATATATATATATATATATATATATATATATATATATATATATATATATATATATATATATATATATATATATATATATATATATATATATTGATTAGCTTGAACTATGTGAGTATTATAAGTATGATTTTCTTAAAAAAATTTGGTTAACTTCTTTCTTAACACTACTAAATATCAATAGATCTGATTAAAAAACAATTTTTTATCATAAAAATATCTAGAAATCAAATGGAAGTATTAGCCAAACATAAGTATGTTTATGAACTGAAAACCTAAGTTAGGTGCCGACAATGTTTGGTCAAGCTATCATAGGCAGCGAAGAAGCGAGAAAGAGGGATTTCCTTTTTTAGATGGATTTCTTATGCTTGAAAAGCAAGGAAAACAGAACTAGGATCAATTATATCCCATATTAGCAAAACCTAGATCCGGCTTTCTTCCTTCTTGTTGTCCTCTCATTGAAATAACCCGATCCGCCCATCAACGGGGCTCCATGTGACAGTCCTCGATGAAAAACACTTGCCAATTCATCTTCGTCCTCCTGGATCTCCTTTCCTCGTGGTTCCACCCTACGTATCATTGGTGATGATTTTTATTGCATTTCAAGCATATTTTTCATCATATGTTCAAAGTTCCTAAAGCGGTTCTCGATGGACGAGAGTCTTCCGTTTGCCTTAGAATTTTTTCATCTACTCTAGCATTGAGTTTTTCATTTCGCCTTCCAACGCATCCATCTTCTTTGTTGTCATTAATTGAATCTAGGTTCCAATTGCAAAAACAGTGATGAAAACTTATTTTTTTTGCCCAAGAAAGTGCTCTGATACCAATTTGATAGGAAACAAGTGCAAGAATCAAGAAAACCTTGGAATTTCAGCTAGATTCAAGCAAATCTGGAGATAAATCCCTTGGAAAAATGCTAAGAAAACTTGATAATAGATGAAAAGTGGAAGAAAACAAGCTGGATTCAATGAATCTCCAATTCGAGTGGAAGATCCAGCTCTCCAAATCTCTAACTAGCGGCTAAAGCCCAAAACACCTAAAATAAAACTCAAAAATAGCAAACCATCACATAACCCTAACCCTAACCCTTACTCTCTTATTTAAAGAATACAAATAAAAGCATAATTACTAGATAGCCTTTCCCAGAATAATTTCCCTCATAAACCGGCCCGTCCAATTTGAAATTTCCATCAAGGTATGAGCCCCATAAGGGGGCCTGCGGCTCCTGTAGTCCGCCTGGAATAAACCAGGAGCCAGCTCTGGTTTTGGGTCGACTAGACCGGTCCATCTTGGACCGGTCTATCACATGTCATATAACATATCTTGAAATTCTCGCCAAAACATCTACATTTATGTTAGTGTCATGACTATCGATTTGTACATCATCCAACTCGTGATCATGTTGCATCTCCATTTGAGATATATTTAAATGTAGAATGTTAGTTTTGTGTGGAATTTGAATGTGTCTATCAATTAGGTTGTGCTATTGACTAAGATCTCAATTATGTCAATCAAGCTCGATGAGGAGCTCGCTCCCCCTAGGGGATTGGGGAGAAGTCTCAAATAAAAATTTCATATCCACACAACACCGTGATGCTGTAAATTTAGCGCCAAGGCCCTATGAAATTCCTTTGAGACAGAGAGCAGGGTGCTACAACACTGTGAACTCAGTACCATAACATTATAATTCATAGCGTTGCAAGTCAAGCTAAGCCGTTTTTCATTCTAAATCTTATTATTCCAATTCAAGCATTGTGTCCTTTATGTAACATAAGTGTTTCACTTTGTGTATTTAGAGTAAAGAACTGTGTAAAAAGTGAAGGGAGATAATGAGCGAATGTGAAAGAAAATCTGTATAATTTATCTCATTTTTCTAGTGAATTTCTTATTGTAGTGCAATTCTGTTTGTTTGTTTTTTTTTCCACATTAAATCTTAGTGTTCTTTTCTCTGCTTTCTTTTTTTTTTTTTTCATTACATGATTTTATTCTCAACATATAATATGTCCTTATTAGTGACCAATAAAATTGTGCAGCACCACACAAACAAGCATAATATTTGTCTCAACAATTAGAGAAAAGTATTGTATATGAGTTATAGCACTTGAAATTTCTCTTTCCAAATATAAAAAATTCTCTCCACTATGTTATATATTGGAGTGTGATGAAGACTTTACAACTCCTACTCAAGTATATATAATATCCTCTATCAAGTGTCATAAGCTTATCTTTTATGCACAAATCTACTTAAATCCACATAAGCTCATAACGTATTACTATTAATAATTAGTTAGAACCAAATAAAACTTAGGCAAGTTGACTAGTTGAGCTCAACGGGGAAAAAATAAACAAATTCTGAAAACATTTCTCGGCTCTTGCTTGGAGTTTTCAATAATGCAGATAAATATAAAGCTTCATTTGAAATAATTTTTTCATTACTTTGAAGTAATGAAATCTAAATCTATAAGTTATTTGGTTGTGATATTTTATTATGTGTATGTGTAAAAAGTAATATGGACAATAATATCATATTGAAACATTAAATCTTAGGAGAGCTTTAAAGTAAGGACTGGTTATGATTAATTGTTATGAATTTCTTAGGAGAGCTTCAAGTAATTTCTTTCTTAGGAAAAATAATGGCTACTTTTTATTATTTGTAGTCAAATTTTTTATGACTTTCTTGGCTGACCCACAAGGAACACCCACCCCAGAAATTTCATGGTCTGCACTTGTTTGGGCCCCACTTAAGAGGCACTGCCGCTCAAGGGAAATTGAGCATGGGTTAGGGGGTACCCAATCGTACTCGCCCACCAACCAAGCTATGAAACGGTGTGTATATTTAATCATATTTTAATAATAATATGTTATAAATGTGGCTAATCCTCGGTCTAACATGTAGCTTCAAGTCTTGACTAATCCTCGACTTATCTAGAAGAGGCACCCACCCTAGAAACCTCATGATCGGTACTTGATTGGACCCCACTTAAAAGGCGTTGATGCTCGAGGGGAATCGAACATGAGTTGGGGGGTACCCAACCGTACAGGCTCACCAACAAAGCTAAGAAACGGTGGGTATATATAATCATATTTTAATAATAATATGTTATAAATATGGCTTAAAATTCTTGCAGAAAACTAGGGTTGACAGCTACATATATGTGACAGGTCATTGTGCTCATATTCCTTCTCAAATGCACGCCAGGGGTAGATGTTTTTGTAATCTATAAACTAATGGTAACACTTTAGATCTGCATGTTCAGCTAAAGGGTTTGAGAAGAACAAGATTAATGAAAGCCAGCAAAAATATTGTTCTTCGCTAATCTGTAAAATAATCATAAAATTACTAACTTGTATAAAGCTGACATTATAAATGATATCTTGCTGGGCTGTGCATGTGGAGCTAGTAAGACAATTTCATCTCATCATATGATTCATGTCTTTCAAGCTAAAAATCTCAACTCAAACAAAGCTATAATCTATTTTCTATCTGGTTTACCACCTCGATCTTGATCTTTCCATTTACATGGTTTAAAGCTGAATGAAGCACAAATTGCTCGCTGGCTAACTGCTAACAACAGCTTAAAGTCCTAAATGGAATCCAAATGCCTTTTCTTTTCCCTTCTTTTATTTGCAGCTTTATATGATGAATCCCCAAAATTACCTAAAAAACTATAGCTTGTATGCATTTAAATCATTTTTCTCACTAGAAATTATGGTCTACTTACAAAGGGAGGAGAGAAGTGGCTGGGGAAAAGAAAAAGAGTAGGCTTAAAAGCAAAGAGGAGACAAACAAATCTCATCGGCCTTCCCCTTCTCTGTCAAGACTTCTCTAAAGCCACCAACCTGCCCCATTTGCCTCTTACAATTGCTCATTAATTAACATAAAAGCTCACTTATTACAACGCAAAAGATAAAGATAGGTTTGTGGTTTCAATCCAAACGGCTATTGATCAAAACATAGTTCATAAAAGAAAAAAAAAAGGTACAGCTTTGACTCCTATAAACACAAAACTATTAAATATTATTTTACTTTTTTATTGACAAATTTATCATTCAAGTGCTTAAAAATTAATTATTAAGAATTCAAAAATTATTGACGATGGAATTTAAATTAATAATTTTATTATGCTCTTCAAGGTAGAGTATTGATATCAGTATATATAAAAGCCTTTGAATAATATTTTTATAAACACAATATATATACATACATCATACATGATGTAGAACATAAATAAGAAAGTGTGAAGTTTAATTTTCTGAGAATCTGCAAAAGAGAAAGGGAAAACGACTTGAAGGAGTTGAGAATTTTAGTCATTTCTTATAAATACGATGAGTGTGATGAAAAAAATAGCCTAGAAAGAGAGAGAGAGAACAAAGGAGAAGGGAGGAAAGAGGGGAGGGAGAGATATGGCTCCTGTGGGTCTTCCTCCAGGCTTTAGGTTCCACCCTACTGATGAGGAGCTCGTCAACTACTACCTCAAGAGGAAGATCCATGGCCTCAAGATAGAGCTCGACATTATCCCTGAGGTTGACCTTTACAAATGTGAACCATGGGAGTTGGCAGGTCATTATTAATGAATTTCTCCAATTTCATTTATTCAATCATTTCCTGATCTTCCTAGCTCCAACCTCCATACATTGACTTTTTTATTTTTCAACGTATATTTTCTCTTACAATCTTTGGTTGATGCTTGACTTCAATCACTTTAAAGAGAATTTAGATGGAATCTATATGTAGATCAAAGAAAGAATTAGTGGGTAGTCACTTAATTTAAAATGTCACACTCTTTTTGTCTTTCAAATTTCTCTTTATTTCATAGTGTTTAATGATGTTTAACAGCTTTTGAATCTTCTTTCTAAAAACTAGACTAACAAATCCTTTAATAGTTTTGTTGTATGCTTAGTTTTATCCTTCTTGTCGTCTTAATGACTCCTAATTACATTGTGTTGTGATTTATTTCCTTTATGGCTTCGTGGAAGCACCATTAATAACTCAGGCTTTCACAGTACTTTTTAGGACTTACTACAGCGGTTTAAACACCTACTAATTTATTTACGATAATTTTAAAACCGGTGCTATAAACTGCTGCAAAACATTAACTTTTTTAAAGTGAATATCAAATCCTCATGGGTTGAATGAATATTTATCTTCATATTTATGAGATTATCTACACTTTGCTATCATATTTTAGAAGTCTCAGATTACAATTTATTATTTTTAATTGATTGTCTAACAATTACTGGGCTTGCTAGTTTTTTGTTTCTATTTTTATACTATTTTACTTTCTCTTTTAGGTTACTTAAAAAGTTGGAGATATAATATAGAATGTATCTCAAGATATATTGCATCTCATTCCTTATGAAGTTATGAATGAAAACAAATATTTAAAAACCTGTTTTAATGACAATGTGAATTTACATTTTGCTAAAAACTAATTATAGTGTGCATTGATTTTACTAGATAAGTCCTTCCTCCCTAGCAGGGATCCAGAATGGTACTTTTTTGGACCAAGAGATAGAAAATACCCTAATGGATTTCGAACAAATCGTGCTACAAGAGCTGGATACTGGAAGTCAACAGGAAAAGACAGACGTGTATCCTCACAAAATAGAGCCATCGGCATGAAGAAAACATTGGTCTACTATAGGGGTCGAGCTCCACAAGGTATAAGGACTGATTGGGTCATGCACGAGTATCGTCTAGATGACAAGGAATGCGAGGATACAATGGGAATTCAGGTGAAGCTACCATACCAACTCTTATTTAACGTTAATTACAAAATCTTTTGTAATCTCTATGAGCTAACTCTTCCCTTAAAAAAAGTAAGAAAAAGGTTATTAAGGCTTCATTTGGGACGGCTTTCTTCTTGATTTCTAAAATACTTTCTAGCACAAAAATTTGTACTAAAAATCTGTTTTAAAAAGTAGTCCGAAAGCAATCCCAAACAAAGTCTAAAATTAACAATGCTCTTTGGCCTAGCCATCTAATAAGAATAATAAGCATGCATGGTTAATTCATGAACCTACTTATCTTATTCATTTCTTCTTAACCTATTGACATGCATGTTTGAGGTCAAATCCTCTTTCTCCATGATAAAAAATAAGGCTTTTAAAATATAACCAGCGAAGGTCAAGGCCTCCAAGAGTGTGGTGGTGGTGTGTGTATGAGAGAGAGAGAGAGAGAGAAGTTAATTAAGAAAAGGAGAGATTCTACGTAGGTTATGCATGACGTGCTTGAAAAGCTAGAGCGAGCTTTCTCCGGCCACAGAAGCTGCTTTCTTATCCACAGCATTTTAGGGCACTAAAGCAACAATAACATTCTTTTCTTCTAGACCTTATAGATCCTCACCAAAGTATCAGTGAAGTTGCTTTCACTATTTTCTCCACGTCAAGTAAGACAAATCTGTGCTTCACTTCTCAGCTGATCTATGATCCACATATATATATTAATTAGAGTAATGCCTGATTCTATTAGAACTTTTTAAGGAAAAGCAAAATCACTCCTCATGACCCTCCTCTATGATGTCGGTGGCTTTACACTTTATTCCGAAACCAACTTCTCCTCCTCCAATATTCCCATCTTCCTCCACCCACAACCCTATTACCCCACTTATAAAAACTCTCATATAGCCACATAAATGAATCTAAAATACTATCAACTGAAAAGTAAGTGTAATAAATAATAGTATTAATAGTGTCTGCCCATTTTGGTTAGGATAGGATAAACGCATGGCTCAATGGTTGGGAGCCTTGGCCATGCAGAATCAAAGCTCAAGCACAAACTAAGGCTTTCTTTTTGGGACGGCTCTCTTACTATTTTTTTTAAAACAACTTTCAAGTATAAAAATTAAAGTTTTTGTACTAAAAAGCTAGTTTAAGAGTTTAAGCAGTAAGAAAAAAAGCTATCCCAAACGAAGCCTAACTCACTAGCTTACTCCTCACATTTTCTATAAAATTATAATTAAATTCACTTAGGCTTCATTTGTGATAACTTTCTTATGGCTTTATTTTTCAGACTGCAATCACAAATTTTATTTGGACACTATTTTTTGCTACTTTCAAAAAAAATGTATACTGCGAAGCTGCTAGCTGTCTACAATAACGTTAAAAAATTACTTTATCTATAACAATTTTATAAAATAGTAAGAAAGTAATCTCAAACAAAGACTTAGGCTTCGTTTGGGATAACTTTTTTACTATTTTATAAAGCAGCTTTTTAGTACAAATTTTTTAATTTTTATACTAAAAAGTTGATTTAAGAAGCAATAAAAAATCCGCCCCAAACGAAGCCTTAGACTTCATTTAAACTAGCTTTTTTATTTCTTTCTAAAGCAGCTTTTTTATACAAACTTTTTAGTTCAAAAGATTTTTGTACTAAAAAACTTCTTAAAAAAATAGTAAAAAAATTGTTCCAAACGAAGCCTTAAACTCCCCCCAAAAAATGGTATGATATTGACAATAATTCAATGAACTCAAGATTAGCTCAAAGTAGTTATTTGGTTTGATATTGATCCAAACTAAACATAGCTAGAATTGAAGTTGATTTGATCCAACCAAAAATTGCCCAGTAGTGTATATATTTTGTGAAGTGGAAACTTAGAAATTATTTTTATATGTAGGGTATTTTTGATTGGACAGGGGACAAAACTTTATATCTGTCATGTGCATCTAATAATTTCTCAAATTTGAACTAGTCTAGCTAGCTCAATTCTTTTATCATAGTAAGCTCAACCAAATTCAACTAATTTTAACTCATTAAATAATCAATGACATGCATGTGTTCGAGCAAAATTAACAGAAATGAGTTACTGATGAAACGCTGATCGAATGATATAAATCCCTCAGGATTCTTATGCACTTTGTCGGGTGTTTAAGAAAAATGTGGTGTGCACTGAAGTGGAAGAACAAGGCCAATGCAGCTTATCAGTCGCAGAAAGCCCTCAGGCAATCAACAACGATTACGAGATTACTTCACCTGATGTTCCCTTGCTGGGATCTTCTTCTTGCATTGAAGAAGAAGACAAGGATGATTCATGGATGCAGTTCATTACTGACGATGCTTGGTGCTCTAATAATGAAGGAGGTGATGAACCTTCTCCCTATGTGACTTTTGCTAATTGATTAAGTAAAAGTTTTTCTTTTTCCTTTTTTTTTTAATTGCCTCTATCATGCTTGGGATAACATTATTGGGTGGTAAATAATATGGTTGGGTTATGAATTTGTTATGTAATAAGGTATATTTTTGGACGTTTTGTTTGAAATGCTTGCATGCTTCCAATAATATATATGCAAGAGTTTGTATTTTTGTATTTTTTTTTTTTGTAATGTTGAACATAAAGTGTATTTTGTAGTTCTAAAATGTATTTCGAATTTTTATATCAGAAAAAGCAATCATTGAAAAACAAAAAATACAAGTGAATATCAAAGTGATTTTTGCTATTTTTTATGCTTGTTACATTTTTTTTTTTGGATAAAACGCGCCATCAGGTCTACGCGTTAATATAAGAGAAAATTACATGTCCTTAAAAGGGATTAAAAACACGCTATCAATAGAAGAGGTACATTCAAAAATGAAAAGGGAAAAACCTAAGCACCAATAATCCCTCCTAATTACAAGCAAGACAAAATAACCTATAAAAATCTACGGGTTGTTAGGAGCAATCACCCAAAAAAGAGATATTGAAAAGATGGAGCTTGAATGAATGAATGATCCTTGCAAAGAGAAAATGAACCCAACAAAAAGAACCTGCAGAAATAAGGATACAAAAAGGAACATAATTCAAATCAAATTCACCACAGGAAAAACATTATTTTTTGGCAGTCATTTCCGCTGATAAATGAATGAAATCCATCAGTAATTTATTTTTATGTCAGATTTTCGACGATAAATCACGCGCTATAAAACAAATACCATCGAAAATTTCCTTCCTACTGAAATTGCTTTAACAATGAAAATAAAATGTTATTTAATGTGCTTGTGAACCCGGCCAGCCCACGAACCAAACCCACCCTGCACTCCGCGGGCTTATGAACCAGGCCAGCCCAAGAACTATTGGCCCGTGAACCAAGCCCGCACATGCAACCCCCATCTGTTGTGGACTTTAAACACTTCAAACATCTCTATTTAATGAGCTGGTCTGCATCTTACGTTATTTCTACTGCATTTTTTTTTATAAAAATTATACTTTCTTAATGACTTTTAACATGACACAATGGAGAACGATGATTCATGTAGCCGACCTCATATAGTGGGACAAAGGCTTGATGTTGTTGTTGTTGTTGTATATTTTCTTAATAATCATTTTTAATGTATGATATGCTTATATTATTTAATCTATTTAACAATATCTATTAAATTACCTTATTTATTTAATTTAATTAGTTAAATTAACATAATAAAAAATATTAAAACTTTTTTATTATTTTAGTTTTAAAATATTAAGTTTAATAATTAATTTAATTTAACAACATGATTAATTTTAAAAATTAATAATAAAAAATTTTCAAAAAATTCAAAATACTTCAAAGACCCAACCAGTTTGCTGGAAGGGAAAAAATGTTAAAGTAGCTACACATTTTAATTTAAAATTTAATAATTATACTGTCGTAAAGGTTGCCAGAAATAAAGCCACCAGAAATGCCGCCGAACAGCCGTTAGAAAATTTGCATAAAAATTAGTCATACATATTTCGTTGTAATCCATCAGAGAATATATAGTTCACCGGAAAGTCGCCGAAAAAATCCGCCAGTAATGAGCGATTTTCCTGTAGTGAATAATGTGCTCCGGAAGACCCAAATTAATTAAGTTATAAGAACATTAGTTCAAAGAATAATGATCGCCTAGATCCAATATTTTAAGGAACATGTGACTAGATGGCAAGACAAAGAAAAGAAGAATTAATACGAGCAGAAGAGCCTTCATTTTACTTATAAAGCTTAATCTCATATGATAGCTTTTATGAGTGAGAGATAGACTAGTATATTTAGTTTCCTTCATTATCTTTTTTTTTTAATTGGGATTAAGTTTCCCCTCATTGTATTTTCATCTTAGTAATGAAATTATTTTTCTATCACCTTTAAAAAAGGAAGACAATGCAAGTGATTGTGGGCACTGAAAGCTATCCTAGTTTTGAATATGAAGATGGAACTAGTAGAAGATGGTAGTTGAAGAAACACTTGGTCATGATGGCAATTAAGGGTAGTCATGATTAGGGGTGCAACCGAGTCAAGCCGGCTCGCGAGCCAGATCAGGCTCGACTAGTTAATGGGCTCGACGAGCCGAGTTTATCGAGCTCAAACACGAGTTCGAGCTCGAACGCTAAACGAGCTCAAGCTCGGACATTGGGGTTGTCAAGGCAATGGCTCATCGACATGGGCGGATCCCCATTTACTTGAGGGGGGGGGGGGGGGGGGGGGGGGGGGGGGGGGGGGGGTTTAAAGGGAATAGTTTGGAATATTTTGGGTATTTTAGGTATTTTGCCCCCTCTCAAAAAAAATTTTTGCCCTCATTTTATCAATCCCAAGTATCTTTTGCCCATCCCCCATCAAAAAAATTTTTTTTACCCACCCTAAAAAAAGAAACTGGATCCTCCCCTGCTCGTCGAGTAGCTCACTAAAGAGGAGCAAGCTTCGCGAGAGCGGGTCGCGTCTGCAGGAGCTGGACATCCAGCGGGAGCGGGACGCGTCTGTGGGAGCGGGATTCGCGAGAGCGGGAGAGGGATTCGTGTACGAGGCAGCCGCTTGAATCGACTCGTTTCGTGAGACGAGTCGAGTTCGAGCTCGTCTTTCGAGCTCGGTATTTGGCAATCAAGCTCGACTCGAAGACCCCCTTGCTCGAGCTCGACTCGACTCGTTTGCACCCCTAGTCATGATAATCCTTTTAGGAAGATGGAGACCGCAAGACTTGAAGATCATGGGTGTACTACATCAAATATAAATAATATATTACCATCAATTAATATTACCTACAAATGATACCGACTAGCAATGCTAATGAATTTTCTAGTAGAAAATATCACAAATACCAACAAAAATTTCACCTAAATACTATTAATTGCATGAATAAATTCATGGACCAAATATCTTCCCCTTCCAATCTATTTTTTTTTCACTAAATGCTTCTATCTCTCTTATCTCTGTGTGATAATTTGGGTCTCTGATCCATTATCGTTTATATCCTATCTAGAAATGCTTGTTGTACCCCTTCTCTTCAGATAAGAAGCTCGAGCAAGTCATTAATTACTTGATAAAAAAATTGAAGGATTGTCTATTCAAAAATATAATTATATGATTATGGGGCTCAAAGCCTCAAATGACTGTAAAGTTGACATATCTCACCTTGTAAGCATTATCGATACCCTTTGGTTGGAGCAATTATTACGTCCGGTCAAATTCGAACGTATCCGAATGTATACTGAGCAATACCGAGTTTAGGTGATGTTGTATGTGATTATTGGTCAATAAACGCATTCGATGACCGGACGTAATAATTGCTCCTTTGATTGGCACCTCTTTTTAGAGAATCTAACGAGAGAATCTTCATGTGCCTAGAAGTTCTGAGGACAAAGCCACATCATATCAACTAGATAAAAAAATAGGATGTATATCAAACTCCTGGTGTCACTCAAAACGTGTAAGGATTCAAAATGATATATTATTATTAAGGTAACTATAAAGTTAACATAAATATTATAGAAAAGAGGAAGATTACAATCACTGTTGAATCCAACTTCTTGCAAGAGAGGAAGAACACTTCCTCTTCTTGAAGTTGAGAGAGGAGGAGGGAGAGAGTAGAAGGGAAGAGGGAGGCAGCCAAACGTTGGAAATCTTATTTCTTAAACCATCCCTATTACATACTACAGGGCCTATACTTATAGGCACCAAATGTAATATAAAAGGCTACACACAAGGCTATACAAGCCTAAAACCTAAATCTAGGAACAAAGTACAACAAATCTCTACCTTGATCCTAGATTTACAAAACAAGGAAATCAACTGTTTTTAAAACAACTTTCTAGTAAAAAAAATTATGATTCAAATAAAATTTTTGCAATAAAAATTTATTTTAAAAATCAGTAAGAAAACAATCACAAATGAAATCTAAACTTTGACCATAAGGATAAAAGACATCTCATCATGAGTTACAATACAATATTTTCTAAACCTGTTTTGCTAACGAATATTATTTATCTTACAAAAAACAATAGTATGTGATTGCATTGATTGTTGTATTTATTAATTAAATTTTTTTATCTTATAATTTGATTAAAATTAATTCATAGCAGTTCACGATAAAATTTGTGAAATTAAATAAAAGCTTTTATTGAAATATCAAAAAGGAAGAGAATTTTACGAAGGGGGTTTTCTTTGCGTAAGAGTGAGGCGGTCAATGAAATTTTTACTTTGCAAGAGTTATAGTTAATTACTTTTATTAATTACTTAAACTTTGTGAGATCTATCATTTCCTTACTATAATGAACAGTCATCGGCAAGACTTAAATATCTGTTTCTTTGAAGCTTTGGAAGACTGTTCAAAGGGCTGATTATTCTTTATGTGATTCCTCTCATCAGAGAAGGTCTTCTCTTACCATTTAAATCATTTGGGTTGGCTTTATCATAATTTGCTAGGACTAGCTACATATGCTCTTACTTTTTCGATTCAATTTTTTACGGAAAATTTATATATATAATATATATATATATATATATATATATATATATATATATATATATATATATATATATATATATATATATATATATATATATATATTATATATATATATATATATATATATATATATATATATATATATATATATATATATATATATATATCAGCCCGGATCTCTTTATAGAGTTATCATAAAAAATGAGTGTTATTGTTGGAGTCTGAATTTGTTTAACGGGTTATAAATTAATTATTTTAAAAAAATGTGAGTCACAACACAACTTCCGATGGAGAGATTTATTAGGTGCGGAGTGCAGATGAGGAGGACCGTCCACACAAGCATTCGATACCGTTGAGTACCCTAGTGTACCCAATACTTATGCGGACGGTGCGCACTCCACAACTAATAATTTTTCTTTCCGATGAGAATTTTGTTAGAAGTTGTGACCCACAAATTTTTTCTTACCTTCTATAGTTGGTTGTATGTAGGGGTGTCAATTTCGGGTCACGGGGTCGGGTTCGGGTCGAACCCGGAAATGACCCGGCACTAATCGGGTCAACCCGAACCCGACCCGTTTTTACAAACGGGTCATTTACCGGACCCGAACCCGACCCGCTTCGGGTTCGGGTCAACCCGACCCGACCCGCGACACGGCAAGGCCGAGAGCAGCGGTCCGGGCAAGCGGTCACGCGAACGGGCAGCGGTCACGCGATGCGGTCACGCGGGATCCACGATCGGATTCGGCAGCGCCGGGGCGGGATTCGCGAATCTGGATTCGGCAGCGCCGCTGCGCCGGGCGGGAATCGGCAGCGCCGGGGCGGGATTCGCTGCGCCGGTCACGCGGGTCGCGGGGTTCACGAAGAGGCAGCGCCTCGGGCAGCCAGATCGCTGGCAACGGTCACGCGGCCACGCGGGGGGAAGCCGGACCGGTCCTCACGCGGGATTCGCCGATTCGGGCAGGGGCGGGATTTGAAAAATGAAAAATTTTAAATTCAACGGGTTCGCGGGTTGACCCGACAACCCGTCGGGTCAACCCGAACCCGACCCGTTTTTCAAACGGGTCAATTTTTGGAACCCGAACCCGACCCGTTTTGAAATCGGGTCGGGTCCGGGTCGGGTTTTCGTGTCGTGTCAAATATTGACACCCCTAGTTGTATGAGCATTATAAATATTTAACAAATAGTCGGTGAATTCATTTATGTGGGCCCACAAATTTTCTACTTTATGAACCTTTAATCTCTTTATTCTCTTACATTTGGCATTCTCTAAAAATTGTCTTTCCTTAAAGATTGGATGTAAATTATAAAAAGTGGAGTTCAAGATATTCCCCCTTTTTTGTTTTTACTCTTTGCCATATACATAGTCACACTATTCAGGAATTGATGTTTTAATTAACCTTCATCTGATGGAGTTTAAGAATAAGGGGAACAGACAGTCCAAGTGGAACACCTAAGCCGCTAAATAGTCCCAATAAAATGATTATATTGTTTCAAACTCTCCTTATCCACTGGGTGGAGCCATTTTTTTTTTTATTGGGAGCACAAATTAATACTAGCTATTAAATAACTTTTCAAATTTGGCAAGAAAGTTTGGGCTGATTGGATATTATTAGAGCTTCCATATTTTTGGGTATTTTTTTTGTGCCGCCATAGAGTGTATCTAGGCGATTTTGTATTCTGTGTAGATGGGGATAATTGGCCCTTAGGTTTTGTTTTTCTTTTGGATTGATTGTAGCTCTTCAAACAGTAGCGGGCTGATAGTCTCCTTAAAGACTTGTAATTTTTATTTTTATCAACGCGTAGGCCCCTCCGTGGGTTTAAACTAAAAAAAAAAAACTCTTTAAATAATATTTTTCTTTAGTGTAATCGAAGATCTTGAGACTAGATTTTAATAAAAAATTATAAAAAAATGTATTCAAAATTATAGTTGTACTATATATATATATATATATATATATATATATATATATATATATATGTCTATCTTATTATTTATTGAGAAATTAACATTTTTCTCATAAGATTATGTTAATGAATTAAGTTCAAATAAATTACTTTTAAAGTTAATATTATTTTGTTTGAATTAATTAAATTGAGTCTTAATTTTTGAACAATAATTATGATAACTAAATTTAAATTAGTTTAAGATAATATTCTAACTTATTTTAAATTAATTTATATTTGTTGCGTGTTAGAAAATACGCGGCGGTAGAGTTTATGAATTTGCGTCCGAGCGTTGCACGTAAGTTTAACACACAAACAGGAAAAGAGATTGAACACCAAGGTTTTTACGTGGAAAACCCAAAAATGGGAAAAACCACGGGGCCTTGCCCAGTTGCAAATTTCCACTAGTGTTTTCGTAGGTTACAAATGGCGGATTTCGTCCCACAAGTCGGGATTATCCAAATACAACTTGTTTTCTTCCACTAAATTCACCAAGTCCTGCGAATTCCTAGCGTTCCCTGAAAATCCAGCAGAGTTCCGGCGTCTTCAGGCGGCAGGAAGAGCTCGCGGCGGTGGTCGAGGAGGTGAGGAATCTCCTATTCCCCTTTCTCCTTCTCCTTCTCTTCTTCTTCTCTCTCTTCACTTGAGCCCCTTGGTGTAGAATGAGGGCTCTATTTATAGTTTTTCTGGAGTGGCATAGCCCGTAAATAGGCGTGAGATCAAGGACGAATAGGGAATGGTTTGAATGGACGGTCGATATCAAATCTTTTGATCATGCGCCGTTCGTTGGACATTTGATAGCCTTAATGATGTCGGAATTCGATGATCTTGGGCTCGTTGGATTCGTCTCATCGAACCGCTCGATTCGAGTATAAGCTTGTCAAAATCGGAGACCGTTTGGTAACTCAAATTGCGGTTTGAACCTTCTAACAGCGCTTCGAACCTTTGATTCGGACTCATTAGGGCTCGGATTGGGCTGATCTTGGTGTCATTGGGTTTGTATTTCCGAGACGCTCAGTTTGACTGTAAGCTCGCTGAAATCGGAGTTCATATGCTCCCGAAATCAATTTTTGAAGTTTCCAACTAGGTTTTGCCTCGAAATTCGTGCCCGATCAAGATGATTTTGCGATGCCGTATCAGTTGCCCCCCTATTTTCGGACGTCAAAGCATTAGGAGTCTGAAAATATGTGTTTTGAAAATTTGTATCAGCCAGAACGCCGAAAATTGCGTCCCAAAATTAACATCTTGCTTGAACTATATCATAGAGGCTCCGTTGGGTTTCGAAAGTGTCGTATTCGAGTCCGAAACGTCGAAAAATGTGTCCGGGGACCCCAAAAATGTCCAAATCGGACAATCCGGGCCGAAAATCGGGCCCGGACACGTGTAGGCGGCTGAACCGGCCGACTGGCCGGCCGGCCGCCGCCTGCCGCCGCTCGCCGGCGGCGGCTCCCGCGGAACCGCGCGGGAGGAACCGCGCGGGGGCGCGGCTTGACCCGCGCGAGGGACCGCTCGCTGGCCGTCCAGACCATTCCGCGGTCCGCCCCTGAACGGCGCTTGGACCGCTCGCTGGGCTGCTCCGCTGCAATGCTGCGGCTGCTGCCGGCGGCCAGCCTTTGGCTGGCCGTGATCCGCGTGAAAAATCACGCGGATCAGTGCGCTGTCCGCGCGATTTTGAGGAAAAAGACGCGTAGGTTCGCCCACCGACCTTGTGGGTCCCACATGCACGAAAATAGCTATTTTTTGCTATTTTTTGGTCCAAAAAATTCCCAAAAAATTCCAAAAAATTCCAAAAAATTCGGAAAAAATTTAGAAAAATAGGGGAACTAAAAAATGGCAATAACTTCCCTCCTTTCTCTCCAAAACCTATAAATAGGCCTCCTAGGCCCTTAGGAAACTTGCAACTCCTCCTTCTTTCTCCCTCCGGTTTACTGGCGATAGAAACCTACGGGATTTCTTTCTCCCCCTCCGGTTTACTGGCGATAGAAACATACGGGATTTCCTTCCTCCCCCTCCGTTTACTGGCGATAGAAACCTACGGGATTTCCTTCCTCCCCCTCCGGTTTACTGGCGATAGAAACCTACGGGATTTCCTTTCTCCCCCTCCGGTTTTCTGACGATAGAAACCTACGGGATTTCCTTCCTCCCCCTCCGGTTTACTGGCGATAGAAACCTACGGGATTTCCTTCCTCCCCCTCCGGTTTACTGGCGATAGAAACCTACGGGATTTCTTCTTTTCCATCTGAGCGGAGGTTTGCTGGCGATGGACGATCGAGTTGAAGCCCGTTAGTAGTCAACGATCGAGTGTGGAGCCAAAGGGAAAAGTTCCAGAATGCGTTGCAAATAGCATTGCAAGTGAGAACCGATGGCGAGTAGCAGTCTGCCGCGAAGCAGAAGTCCGACGACAGGAAG